>CM039605.1:549718-996526 GCA_022457205.1 Saccharum spontaneum | reverse complement strand
TGTGATTACTTGGTGTGCAGTAGAGTTGAAAGTCACTGTTTGCGGAACAACCTTGTTCAATCCCAAAAGGGAACGGAATTGTCATGTTTCCACAGATCTCGTACAGTTCTCTTTGGGTCTTGGATCGTAAGCTGCTTCATGGTAAAGAAATAGGGATGACGAAGAATGATCAGTAAATCCAAGAAAGCTGCTCGTACAGTTAGTAGCTACTAATTATAAAGTCACTCCAAGGGTTCTTCACAATTTGCAAAAAAAAAACCATCACACATTTAAATTGGCGGGTTATTTCAGTTTCCATTCCATATAAATTGTTAGCTGTAACACCCAAAAATTTGCTTCTTTGGAAATAGGGCCAAATTAATTCAATTATGAATTTGGTGCTCATGAAACATAAGAAAAAATAATATTTTTTTTCATTAAATTAAAATTCATTATAGGGTTTAGCAACACTGTTGTGCATTCATGCTGGTTGCATATGCTTTCATGAACTGAGTGGCTTTGATCAAATCTGAAAAATGATTTTCAAATGTTTTTTTTGAATCAAGTTTGAAATAGCTTGGAAATAAAGAAAAGGAAAATAAAAAAATTGAAACGTGACTAAAATCATACGTATACACATATATATAGTTGGCTTCTTAAACTAGCTAGCTTTTTAAACAATATGTCATATGTGCTTGTACGCATGTGGAGATCTTGAGAAAATACGTATTGTCGTATTGAACGACCACCGGGCCGTGTACAAGATGGACTCTACCCCCCGTTGACTCTAGAACTCGAACTCACATACAAACCCAAGCACTGTATATATTGTTTCTTAATCTCTCTTCCATCCGCTGCCCTAGCTTTCGTCAACGTGCCGCTGGCCACCGCGTCCAATCGTCGCGCCACCGTGTCGAGTTCTCGCGCCGCTGACTCTGCACATTAATACGAACAGACAAACTAGCAGTTGATCAATCAGACAATTATAGTTTCTTCCATCTGTTTGGTTTGCTAATTGCGGGCTATCATCCATCACCATCAAGCGTAGCCCACCAGCCCAGCTGTCGGATCCATATGTATACTGGTATATATGTTACATATATATCTATACTAGTATTTTCTACAGACTCTAGGTTTGGCGTCCGTCCCTGCTGACCCAGCTGGAACACGTCTGTGTCTGCCCTTTTCCTCCCTCATGCGTGCTCTACTTGGACTCCAACACGATGGAAATTGCTGTCGTCTCCGCAATTCCTGGGATTGGCGTGATTTCCACGCCGAGACGCCCCTATAAGACTCCTGCGACCCTGCCCATATATACATGGGAAGCCCCAGGTGTTCCGCTCTTCTTTCCGCAACCCTAGCGCAGCAGCCGCCGGTGTTAGACCTCATCGATCTTGGAGTGCAGCCGCCGCGGTCACGCTCCTTGTCCGCCGTTTCATCGCCGTCCGCAACCCGTTGCCGAGCTCCGAGTCGAGAAGAAGCTGGAGCCGTCCCGCCGACCTCGCACCCGCCGCATAAACGCGTCAAGGTAGCAGCCGTGGTCGATCTCCGCCACCGTTCCTCTGCCGCTGCAACCGTTTGTTCGAGCTTCGAACGAAGGTAAGCGATCCAAAGACAACTGTCTTTCTCGATGTCTTTCATGAAACGCGAGCTCTCCGGCTTAATGTCATTGATCCGACTGCTCGCCGAGCTCTACGTTGTCGTCGATCACCTCCCCACAACGAGAACCCTCATTAACTAGTTCGTGAGATCGATACATCCATCCGTGTGCCATCCGTGTAGCCACCGGAGACATTTTCACCCTGATAATAAGAGAAGCACAGACGTGCGCCGTGAGCCATGCGTGGACTGCTGCTCTAATTCCATTGTTGCTAGCTTGATGACGTCGTATGACATCATGGATACGTTCTGTGGCCGTTTTCTTATAGAAAAATAAATCCAAAAATACGATAGAAATACGTGACCCATAATTAGCAATCGATCTCCACTGTTTCTATGTTTTAACTCTAATTTGACACATTCAAATGCGTAAGATTTGTAATTTCATAATCTACATGTTATTGCTACTGTGGGTTCAGTTTTCCACCTTTAAGACTTGAGGTTATATTTAATCTATTATTTTACTAAAGAAAATCTCGTTTAATTCATAACTTATTTGTTTTAACTCCGAATTAGTCCGTTCGAATTGCAATGGATTTTTAACAACATGAACTACGTATTAGTATTAATGTTTTCTTTATCAAAATCTCTGGAATTTCATAGTTTAGATCTAACTTGATTGATAACTGTGCAACTAGATTTATAAATAAAATATTATTGATTTCTCCTTTAGTTTTCTAATTTAATGTAATTTAACCTAAGTCACTTTTGAATATCTATAAAAAGTATTTTATCCTATATATATGATTTTATATAGTTAAAACAATGAGACCTATGATTTTCCGTTTTATATAACGAAATCTTTCGGTGTATGTATCTCTTTCACCGTAGCGCCGATTAGCGTGTTTTTCGCGTCTGTTTGCTCGTGGTAACGCGTAGATCAGTTTTCAAACCTTTTTACTGAATGGTGTACTGTTCTAATTATGTCTCTTTATTTGCTTCGTGTATGATTGCTCGGATGATTGTGTGTTGCTGCGTGGTGATCGAGTATAGACGGTGAGCAGTACTACGACGATCAGGAGTATTATTTTGAGCCGGACCAGCAGTACCAACAGGAAAACTTTGATCAAGGCAAGTATAGCATGGGACCATCCTTGTTATCTTATTTACTATAATCATAATACATATGCATGTGTCCTCCTTGACAACCGTAGACATTATAACTTAGCTGTTGATACCCTGATTCCTTGTTGCCTATGGGATCTGCATTGGGTAGCTATTGCTAGTGCTTAATAATAAACAATGATCTTGTAATATGACTAATGAATTGTGCAACCAACCATTAAGATGATTTAAATACTGTTAAAGGGTGCTAGAGCACTATGTTGTTTTATGTTGCTCTAGTTTCTCTCCGTAAGGACTTATCTGTAAGTGATAACCGGGATTGACAGTACAGCTGTGAGGGCTATATGGCTCTGGCTCTAGTTGTTTAAGAGACCTTTTCTAGCTTGTTAGTGGTTACCGAAAGGCGCAAGAGGGGTTATGTCTAGTATGGTCTTGGCCTACCAAGGTGGGTGCAGTCTTTTGTAAGTCGCCCCTTGGAGGGAGGTTCATGCTTTCCAATTGAGAATCCTTAGCGGCCCTAACTTGTTAGACGAACTTTTAAATGGCTTTATATGAATTCTGGTGTTTTGGGCCTAGCTAACCCATGCATTTGGAAGTCATGACTTACAGTGAAAGTGTACACCTCTGCGCAGAGTTAAAAACTGGTATACTAGCCGTGCCCACGGACACGGGCAGCCTTGGGGATTCTTACAGAATAAATGATCACCATTGATATATTATGCTTAATACTGATGTTGTTATGCCATGTTAATGCTATTTCATTATTCTTATTACAATTGATCATTGGTTCATTAATGGGAATTGAAATACCTTGATGCTACTCAATTGCTAAGCAAATGATGACTAAAAGCTAAATGCAGTAAACCAGCGTCTAACCTTTTGAGCCTCATGAACCCCATGATATATTTGCTGAGTTCGACATGGACTCACTCTTGCTATCTCCCACACCTCAGGTTAGTCTCTGGAGTTATTAGGCTTGTGATCAACCAGTCAGTTTGTTCCTGGAGTGAAGTCTACACCCGGTGTTCAGAGTTGTCTTTCCGCTGTGTTGCTCTTTAAGGTATATTTTATACTATTGTGTTATGTATATTAAGCATTTGTCTCTTGATATTACACTTATCTGTGGCTATATGTGAGATTTGACTTCTTTATTTCACATATAGTGTATGTCTGGTTTTGTCCTTAAAACCGGGTGTGACATTAGCACAGAGGGAGAGAAAGAAAAAGAAGTAATCATCTGGTGGGTTCAAAATTTTTTTAAAAAAACGGCAAAAGATTTGCCACATTTTTTTATTAGACGGACAAAAAGAAAAAAAGAATATTTACATATCCCGTCTCTTGCCTGCTAAAAGAAGTGGGTTCAAATTAAATCTAGAAATGTATATAGTGAATGAACTATTAAAAAGAGAGAAGAAAGAGAAGAAGCGGCAACGAGGTATGGACCTTGGGTGCAGCCATCGACAATGTAGGGGTTGCCTTGCCGGTAATTGGGACACACGCAATTGTAGCCTCGTCCAGATGGTAGATTTTGTTAGCAATTCTGTAGGATCACTAGGTGTACGACAGTAGGTGAAATTCTTTTCCATACGGGATAAACACATGGATACATCCAATAGAGAGATCCGGAGAGGGAGAGAGGGAAGAAGGGGGCGAGACGGACCATCGGGCTTGGCGGTGAAGGAGAGGCGATGGTGGCGCGGACGTCGGGGTCGATGCAGTGGCGACGATGGACTTCCCGTCGCCTACAGCCCCTCCTCTTGATCAGTCTGGGAAAGGAGGTGGGACAGTTACCGTGGCGGTGAACATCGTGTTGTGTGCCCCTGGCCCCCACCTCCTCTTTATAGGGCTGTGCGACAGGGGCCCACCGACTACGAGTCGGTTAAGCATCCCCGATCAGGACGTGGTCAAAGGGTCCATCTTAACCGTTGGGTCAAGATGGATGAGATCATTCTAACATTCCCCCCTTGATCTCATCTTATACTTTAACTTTAAACTTTGACTTTAATTGCTTTCACTTTTATTTGTTCCATCACAAATCAGTGTATAGAGCATGCCTCATCGTCACGGTCAGTCGCCGATAGATTTAACAGCTACAATACACATCTCTGATCTGAAACAGATTCTTTAACTTTCGGGCCCTTTATTGTCCAGAAATCATAGGCTATACCATTGACCCATGTCGACTGTGTGTTCTCTGAACACACTGGGTGGTAAGCCTTTGGTAAGCGGATCTGCAAGCACTTGCTTGTCACTTTTACATTCAATACTTTTAGTATGATTCCGGACTTTCTCCTCAACAACGTATAACTTTAGTGTCAATGTGTTTGACAGTACACTTGACTCGTTGTCATAGGAGCAAAACTACTTATATAGTTATTGCTGTTGACAACCATTATCAATTCCGGGTACAAGTTCCTTAACCATTTTGCCTGTCCCTCAGCCTCATATCATGCTATATTATAACTTTACATCACTGATGATACTAGAACTGTTTCTTTTGGAGCTTTTCCATAATAAAACTCCAACTGCGAGTGTCAGCTACTATGTGGGTTTCACTAAACATCTCGCCAAAATATAACATTTGTACCCACAACTACTTGAGAGTACCTGTTCTTTCCTTTTAGCATGAGGCCGACATTTTTAACTCCATTCCAGTGATCTATATCTGGACTGGACTTTTGCCAAAACAACCTGGATACATAAACTGTGTCAGGGCAAGGTCTTGTCTTTGTACTCATTAAGCTTTCAACAGCTGAAGCATATAGGATGTCCATCTATAACAATCTTACATTGCCTTTTGGAACATTAAAGTTCTCAAAACTATTACCCTGACCATGAGAATAGGCGTAGGTTTACCCGCATAGGTACTTTATTTCTTTAGAAACTTTTCTTAGTATGCCTATGCGATAGTCACAATACCCCTCTTCTTCTGTCTCGGTGAATTTCAATTCTTTTAATGAGATACATTTCACCGAGAATTTTCTTATTCAACCTTGAGGACAAGAATTTCTTCTCATGCAGTAGATTGACATCACTACTAACAATTAGGGTATCATCCACATAGGATTAGGAAATGAACTTCCCCTTCTATAACTTTGTACAAACGCAATTGTCCTCTCATTCTCTTTAACCCAAAATTTCTAATTGACTCTTCAACTTCGAATGCCACTGTCTAGAGATTTGCTCCAGTCCATAAGAGATTTCTACAGGTGGCATCCCTTACATTCTTTTCTTTTCATGACAAAACCTCTGGGTTGTGCCACGTAATCATTTTCATACAAATCCCATTGGGAAATGTCATCTTTACTTTCATCTGATGTAAGTCAGATCATGATGTGCCATTAGCACTCATTGTAATCTATTCATTCGCTTCACGCAAAATCTTTTGATTCAAGTCGCGCTCCACATCTTTACATATTTCCTTTGGAGTCATATTTTGTCTTGTAGACCCATTACGGCCTACTGTTTTGGCTCCTTAGGAATTTATTCTAGATCCAAAATTAATGGTATTATCGATTTCATTTCATCTTCCTTTACTTCTTGCCACTTGGACGAGTGAACGCCTCTCATGACTTCTTCAAATTAGGTGGGATTACCCTCCATTTGAATTTCACTAATATAGACTTTATAATCGTCAGAAATATCTGTTTTTCTTATTCTTTGAGACTTTCTGGCGCCTTAGCTACTAGCATTTCTTGACCTTTATTGCCAAAAGACAATTGATTCCATAAGGTCCTGTGTAACAAGATCCTTGTTTGCATTATTCATCCTTCTTGCGGAGTCAGGTTTCTTTATACCATGCTCCCCCAGATTGTCCCATCTTTAATTTTCTTATTTTGGGTTCAATCTGCTAAAACTCATATGGTGCATTTAGCACCTATGGTGCATTTAGCACTGCCTTTAAAACTCTAAACACGTCTAGTATGAATACTGGCTGACTATGCTATTTTTCTGTTGGAACTGTAAACGGTCCATGAATTTAGCTATTTCTTTACTTTAGGGGTATCGATATTATGACCGTCTTACTTCCCCGACGATCACATTCATCTTTTATAGATCACTTTAGTATGCATCGCATTGTCTGAATTATGGGGAAGTATCTTTCTTAATTGTCTTTCTTAATTGATCTCAGCTTTCTCCCCCTCGAAATGTGGTACTAACTTTTCTACCACAATTTCGAAAACTATTCAAAACTCTTGTGAATGAGGAAACTTTGATTACTTTCTTCATCCACATGATTACATCATGCAAATAAAATTATTTCTTAATTCGTTGGGAGTACTTTTTTCTCATTTCACTTCAAAAACTCAACAGAGTCTTTTATCATTAATACTTTCGCAAGTCACGCTTGCATGTCATTCTTATCTTGAGGTTCATCTGTAACTTTCTGTTCTCCTTAAACTTATACTAGGATAGCATAAGAGCTACCCTAATCTTTCTCCTTGTGCGGGATACACTCAAAGCACATGAGTCATCACAACTTTCTCCCGCCATGCAGGATAAATACTATGTCAAATTTCTCCCGCCATGCGGGATTGATTAACATAAGTACTATGCCAACTTTACCCCGTCATGCGGGTATTTTCTCAAACTTTTCCCGTCATATGGGTACTATCACAAACTTTTTTTCTTCTGAAGTCATTCTTTAAAGAGACCACAATCCCTTACACAATGGTCTTCTTCCTGCAAAAATTGCACTTTTCATCTTCTAAGTCACAAGTACCCAACTCATTTCCTTTTCACCCTTCAAGGATAAAGGCATGAAGTTCTTTGTCTGAAAACATTAATCAATAATCAACAATAATAAGCATGAAAATAACCCTACATTGGTCTGGTTAAAGACATGCACATTAAACTTTTAAACTTTAAGTTCTATTCTATATCACCGTTGGGCAGAAATAGAACAAAACCATCAATCTTATACATCAATTCCACATCACCATTGGGCAGAAATGGAATTAACATATGAAAACTCAATTATCTTATAACCCTCTTCAAAACTAAATTCTCCTGTTTGTTCGAATTTAATTTTGAAGATCATCATTATCATTGCAGCGGAAACATGAAAATACATTACATTCTGCTTGCTCTAGAGCATCTATTGTCTCTTATCTATTCTTTGAAAAATTGGTCATTTTGATGCAAAATTCATCAGAGATTTAAACTTTAAACATAAACTCATAGAATTATAATATTGTTATCATCAACGTTGGTCAGAAAATAACAATATCATAATTTTCTTTAAACATAAACTCTTAAATAAACTTATAATATTGTTATCATCAACGTTGATCAGAAAATAACAATATTATAATTTATCTTAACTATAAACTAATTATTTATCCAATTTAAAATTCCTGTTGGTTCCAACTAACTTTAACTGGAGGATCAACTTTTCATTATCATTTACTAAATAACTATAATTGTCTTCAAATTAAATCCTCCCGTTGGTTCGGATTTAATGAGAAGACACTATTCCTTTTCTTTGCAGCGGAAACATGAATAATTCTATAAATTAATATTTTCAGAAGCATTTCTCTGTTAACATTTACTCTCTGAAAAATTCAAACACGTTGGTGCAATGAATTTCCAGAGATTTAAACTCATAATATAACATTATTAATCAAATTCGCTTCCGAAAATAACACAATACTTAAAAACATCTGTTACTGTTCATTTGGGCCAACTCCCTGCTCGGCCCGAAGGCCTGCTCGCGCGCCCTTAGGCACTTTCGTGGCCCAGTGCACGCGGCTCTCTCTTCTCTGCTTGTGCAGCAGCGCGCCATTTCGGCCCGAAGGCCCAGCAGCATGCGGCCCATGATGCGGCGGAGTGCGGCGCCCCGTGCCCAGGCAACCTGGGCCTGGGCCCGGAAAGCGTCCCTCCGCCTGGGCCGGATCTGGCCCAAGCCTCTGCTGGTTGATCCCAACCGTTCAACACCATCCGACGGTCAGGCTTCCATCTCGGAGTAACAAAAACGAGCTCGTCGCCGGCTCAACCAAAAACCCTAGACATTTCACTTCTCCTTCACCGCAGCGTGCCCGAAGGCGACAGTGGCAGTGGTCGCCGTGGCTGTGAGATGGCTGCCGGAGTAGATCCGGTCGGCTCCAGTTCTTCCCTTCTCTTTCCCCTCCCATCCTCTGTCCACGGCGAGCCGAGCGGCGACGAGCACCACTGGCGGCCAGCCATGGCGGATGGAGAAAGGATGACGGCACCGCCGCGGGGCCCCTCGTCGGTGCGCGCGCTCGCCCGAGGCTGAGCGCGCCGCCGTCGAGCGGCCTTGTGGCGAGGCCCTTTGACTCCCGAGCACGTCGCGCAGCGCCCCGCGGTGGCGTGGACTCGCCTGCCGGCGACTCGGTCGTTCTTTCCCCCGCCGTCAAAGACGACGGTTGGAGGTGTAGACGGTGGGGTGAGGTAGGTATTCCCTTTCCCATCCATTCTTCTTTCTTAGTTTTACCACATTAGGGTTAGGGTTACTTTGCTGAATCAGATTCGGTTCCTTTCTTTTAATTTCCTTTCTATTTCATTCGATTTAGATTCCCCGATCTATAATCTACTCTCTAAACCTGGCTCTGATACCATTATTAGCAATTCTGTAGGATCACTAGGTGTACGACAGTAGGTGAAATTCTTTTTCATACGGGATAAACACATGGATACATCCAACAGAGAGATCCGGAGAGGGAGAGAGGGAAGCAGGGGGCGAGACGGACCATCGGGCTTGGCGGTGAAGGAGAGGCGATGGTGGCGCGGACGTCGGGGTCGATGCAGTGGCGACGATGGACTTCCCGTCGCCTACAGCCCCTCCTCTTGATCAGTCTAGGAAAGGAGGTGGGACAGTTACCGTGGCGGTGAACATCGTGTTGTGTGCCCCTGGCCCCCACCTCCTCTTTATAGGGTTGCGCGACAGGGGCCCACCGACTACGAGTCGGTTAAGCATCCCCGATCAGGACGCGGTCAAAGTGTCCATCTTAACCGTTGAGTCAAGATGGATGAGATCATTCTAACAGATTTCTGCATTTGCTTTCATCGTTAGAAGCATAAGTATCCTTGTTCGCTTGGGCACGTTCATAGTTTGGTTGGTCTGTGATTGCAATCTCAATATCTACATCAGCGACATTGCTTATATTCACCCAACTCGTGTAAAGATCAGCCATAGCAAACCTATACCAGTTTGATAGTAAAACCTTGACGTCGGAGAGCCCTTCGTCTAATTTTACTCCTGTAGTAACATTGTTGCGGCTGACAAGTTTCAAGGTAAAGGCTGGCAGGTCCCATGGCAAGTCGATCAAGCAGCAACCGAACCCAGTACACACTACCGGAAACGCCTAATTTGCATAGTGTAAAAAGGTTTGCCGAGTGTAATATATCGGGCACTCGGCAAACAGATTATTTGCCGAGTATGACACTCGGCAAAGAATGACACTAGGCAAAGGAAGCATTTACCGAGTGTCAGACACTCGGCAAAATTAGGCACTAGGCAAACCTACATTTTGTCTAGTGTCAGACACTCGGCAAATGTTTGACACTCGGCAAACATCGACGGCAGCTGACGGTCATGAACTACCGTTTGAGTTTGCCGAGTGTCACACGGCCGACACTCGGCAAACATGTGCTTTGCCTAGTGTCAAGGTTGTGACACTCGGCAAAATGACCCTTTGCCGAGTGTCAGCACTAGGCAAACTATTTTTTTCGATTTTGACCTCCCAAAATTTTCTGTAGTCATCCTATAATACCTTGAACTACATGTTCAAAATTGGCATATTTCTTGGACCTTTTGCTATATTTTTTTAATTTATTTCATTTAATTGATTTTTTTGGATAAAGCAAATGTGAACTGCAAGAGGATCGAATAATGCAATTTAATGTATGAAAAAATGATATTCATGTTATTGTGTCTAAAGTGAGGCCATATCCAGGAACAGACCAAAAATTTTGTACATCTTGTTCACGAAATATGACAACGAACTTGTGGGCGAGTTGGTTTTAAATTCTACAAAAAGCAAATGAGGAGATGTCTTGGTTTGTAAGCAACGTCGTGACAAACTTGCACGAAATCATCTCAAATTTTTATTACAAACTCCACATACGATATCACGACATCTTGTCAAGTTTCATGATTTTCAAACTTCGTTTGTTTTTTATAGAATTTAAAACCAACT
Source organism: Saccharum spontaneum (assembly GCA_022457205.1). Lineage (NCBI taxonomy): Eukaryota > Viridiplantae > Streptophyta > Magnoliopsida > Poales > Poaceae > Saccharum > Saccharum spontaneum. Next base: position 985,664 of record CM039605.1, on the reverse strand, counting down.
CGCCCACAAGTTCGTGGTCATATTTTATGAACAAGATGTACAAAATTTCTGATCTATTCCTGGATACGGCCTCACTTTAGACTCAATAATATGAATATCATTTTTTCATACATTAAATTCCATTATTCGATCCTCTTGCAGTTTACATTTGCTTTATCTAAAAAATTCAATTAAATAAAATAAATTAAAGAAATATAGGAAAAGGTCCGAGAAATATGCCAAATTTGAACATGTAGTTCAAGGTACTATAAGATGACTGCAGAAAAATTTGGGAGGTCAAAATCCAAAAAAAATTAATTTGCCTAGTGCAAAGGTCTGACACTCGGCAAAGGGTCATTTTGCCGAGTGTCACACCCTTGACACTAGGCAAACTGGACAGTTTGCCGAGTGCCATGATCTGAAACTCAACAAACGCCCTAAATAGAAAACCCCATGCCCCCTGCCTTCACACACATTCACACGCACCCACCCTGCAGTTCTCTTAGGCCACTGCCGCCCTAGGTCCGATCCAAGATCGAGCTCCGCCACCTCTCAAGCCGCCGGAGGTCCGCCACTTCTCAAGCCGCCAGACGCCCGACCGCCCACCTCCACATCTTCACCTCTGCTGGCTAGCAGGCCCCAGACGCCGCCCGCCTCCACACCCCCGCCCCTGCCAGCGGCCAGCCCCGCCCCCGCCGGCGGCTAGGCCCGCCCGCTGCCAGCGGCCAAGCCCCAGAAGCCACCCAGCCGCCGACGCCCGCCCCAGGACCTGCCGACGCCCGACGCCGCCTGCCCACACCAACCACCGCCGACGCCCGCCCGCCCCAGGAGCTGCCAGGTGCTCATCTTCCTCACCCCTGCTTTCTTCCTGCTTTGCACTCACAGTCATCAGTTAAAGCTTAGTGAGATCTGCTAGCTCCCTTCTTTTCTTCTAGAATCTGATTAAGTGACGAAGGGATAGACACTACTGGAAACTTAGATTTCCTTGTCGGTTTTTCCTCCCCCGACAGAAATAATACGTAACCGACAGGAAAATATACATTTATCTTGTCGGTACATGGAAACCGACAGAAATAATACGTAACCGACAGGAAAATAGACATTTATCTTGTCGGTACGTGGAAACCGACAGAAATATTACACAACCGACAGGATATTTATTAAATTTCTGTCGGTACGAATATTTTTTGTCGGTTGTTTTGAAACAGAAAAATGCCACATTCTGCCACCAATTGGACCCAGCTTGTTGTGCACGAAACAAAAACTCAAATCCATTCGCGCGCAAAGTTCGCGGCCAACTAAAAGTCACAACTCACCTGTTGTTTCAAGAAGGCCCGCCGGCCAGAGAAAGAATAATAAAAAATAATAAAACAATTCACAAAGGAAAAAATAGAAAAACTCCAAAGAGATAATGACTTCCTCCTCCCCGCACTGAGAGTTTGCGGCCGCAACTCAGGTTTCGCGACTCGCGACCTCCGCCCCTCTCCTTGCGCCGCTCCTGCCCGCCCCTACGCCACCACCTCCTGCAGCGCCAGCCGGCCGCGCGTCACCAGGGGCTCGGGTGCCTGCACTCGCGCTGCCGCAGCCCAGCCGCCGGGCGTCGCGCCGCAGTCCGCCCCAGCGTCCGCCGCCGTCGTCCGCCCCTACGCCGCCACCTCCTGCAGCGCCGGCTGGCCGCGCGTCACCAGGGGCTCGGGTGCCTGCACTCGCGCCGCCGCAGCCCAGCCACCGGGCCTCGCGCCGCCGTCCGCCCCAGCGTCCGCCGCCGTCGTCCGCGCCCAGCGTCCACCGCCGTTGCTAGGTGCTCGCTCCCCTGCGGGTATACTTGAGGTACTTCTTCTCTCTACTACTGCTCTATTCATGGATTCCACAGTCCCGCGGTCAAGTTGCTAAAATGCATAACCCTAATCCCCAAATCTGCTTGTGGAGGTGTACGTGACCACAAGTCTGTAGTCAGTCAGAGGAGGAGGAGCCCGTGATGGCCTAGGTGGAGGAGAAACACGGCAAAGGAATCAGAAGTTGCCCGCAACGAAGGAGCCTGAGCAGCCTGTACCATCGACTCAGATTCTGCTACTTCCACCTCAAAGGGTAAACGTTGTTTCTTTCTCCATGTGCTGTGGTTAATTGGCCCATTGAATAAGTAACGGTCAGAAGATTAGCTGAAAGATGATGCAGCTTCATTTTCGTGATTTGACAAACAAGGCACTGACAAAATAGTAGGTAGAAACAAGAAGAAAATAACAAAGATTTCAAGTGTGGTAGAAGTGTTCACGAGGCCTTTTTCACACCTGATGAACAATTCCTTTCTCAAATTCTTTTTATGCTGTATCAGTAAAAAAAACTTACCATCTCTGCACACAGTGATGCACCAGTGACCAAACCTTATTTTAATTACTAGTACGTTGGGAAAATAAACCTTTGGTGCATTACAGAAAGTAGGCTTTTTATCCTGCTGCCTTGCGCAGAATTGGTGGGCACTAGACCCCACTTGTTAGTGCCCTGATTCACAAGCAACAAGTCAAGGTGACCAATTGTGTCCTTCAATTTCTTGTAGTTTCTTTTACAACAAAAAAATATTCCTGTGTTGTGTAGTACCCATACCAAACCTATCTATGTCACACTGGATAAACTGAATCATCTTATCCACCTCTGAAACAAGCTTAATCTCTGATCTACCTCTGAATTAGTGGAACCTGGAACTAATGCCAACTCTAGGCCACTGAATTTTTGAGGTGGTCTAACAAAGCTTTCAGCTGGTAGTAGGTACACAGAGCTGTGTTTATTGGAGATCAGCAGCAAAAGCTAGCAGCTGCCCACTTGTAGCAACTCACTGTTTTTTCTTGTTTGAACAAACTAAGGAAACATAGACATAGACTGCTGGTAGGTGGACATGATGGTATGTTGTGCTGCTTTCAGCTCTAATTTATACAATGTAAAACACCAACAGTATGGGTTGTGCATTATATCAGATAAAACAAAACAGAAATGTAAACCATGGTCTGCATGCATACATGAGGCCAGCCGGGAGGGACACCAAATCATATCGGTCAGTCCAGTCAGTATGAACAAACAAATTAGAGAATATATAGATAATATATCTGATCAAAGGATAACATGTACAATAGCAATAAGATAGAGAAACAGTTGGTTGGTTGGTTGGTTATATTAATTAGACCACGCTATCTATGTCTGTGGCTGTGGCTCCTTGAGAAGAAGGCCTCGCCGCACCGCTGCTTGTGCTTGTGGTCTTTACGGATTACTAAACCATTCTTCACGTATATCATGAGAAGGGTAATGATGGTCATGATCTCACCATCGTCGGTCAGGTGTTTGGCATGATAATTCTCGTTGCACAAGTAGCCCGTGTAGAACAGCATGTCCGCCCACACCTCCAAAACCATGTTTAGAACGACTTTATATTCAAGTTTGTTTAGGACGACTTCATCAACTGTTGAGAATAATGTTCCTGTTTGTCCCGTGATGACCATGTCTTTATTATTACCATCTTCGACTCTTTCCTCTCTTTGTTGTCTCTGTTTCTTCTTCCATGATGTCTTTGCCATGTTCGACTCAATTTTCTTTAATTCTGCCAGCGACGTGGCCGTGACGTGGATCAGCTTTGCCGCAAGCTGACATCCTCTGTCCAGTTAAGTATACTATTCATCGAAGACTGAGGCTGAGCATCGGCACCAGTTTCTCCTCCGCCCCCTTGTCGTCCAACAATGCCTTCATCTTCGTCCGGTTGAAGTGGAGTTCCTTCCATCAGAGCCTCCTTCTGATGCAGTATGGCGTCGACCAGTTTTGATTCTGTGCAGAGCCTCAAATGAGTGACAGTATCGGAGCACAGCTGCACATACGCCCGACGACTAATAGGGTAAGGCAGCATGTAGGGACGAGCAGCCAGTAGGAAAAACATGTAATCAGCGAGAGCCACTGTTGCTTCTTCTTTTTGTCTCCGCATACCTTTAAAGCTGATGTCGAAGTATCTTATGATAAATGTGTTGGGGTGGTTTTCGTACCACCACGTGTAGACATGAGTAGCGATGTGCCACACAAGGATTCTCTCCTCCAGTTTTAACTCCTCCATCATCGTCCAGATCCGAGTAACCAGTCCTTCATTATTATTCATGCCTCTCCGAACGGCATTCAGGCCCTGTGATTTCGTAATGTCTTCAGTTATCGATACTAGTCCCACCAGTCCTCCACTCCCAACCTTGCTGCCCCTGCTGTAGTTGCTGTGACGCCTGAGCTTAAAAAAGCTGTATTAATTGCCGCATGCGGCCCGACCAGTATTCTTCTTCACTTCGTAAATGTACTAGCCCCATTGCTGCAGTGATACCGGCTTCTACTATAAAAACAACGGTGCAAATGCTTTACCAACCCCTAGCATACAGCAGGATGGCTGTCCACTGGCAGCCTAGAAATGGAAATAGGTTCCTGCAATCAAGAAGCAAACTGAATGTGAAAACACATTCTCTCCTTTTTTTTCAGTACACATTTTGTATGAAGTCTAAGCAAATAGCCGTCTATACAAAAGGGGAAGAGATGTTAACTGACAAATCATTTATGTATAACCCATAGAAAATATATCATATTTGTGCACTATGATAAAATTGAATCTTCTTATCCTCCTGAGAGGACATATAGTCCAATTTCGCTGAGATATATGTGTATCCTCTAACCTTAAAAGTAATATACCCATAGGAACATGTTTTGCCTGCATCTGAGTTTTTCAATTGATCCCGTTTGATCTTTTCTTTTGCAGAGAAGAGCTCGTCGGAGCCGTGCAGGAGTACCTTGGCGACCCCGATCGTCTTCCTTGCCGCTGCGGGTCTGCCTGCACTGCGTCGTCTCGCCACTGCACCAGCCCACCACGGCCCCGCTAGCCTAACTGCACCGTCACCCAAGGTATAACATCTCTTTCCGTATCATGGTCTTGTATTGCGTAACCCAGTTAGGCGTCTCCTGTTCGAAAGAGATACGGTTGGAAGTATGCAGATCTTTGCATATCTATAACCGTATATGTTTCGAATTGTCCACGTTCTTTGGACAATCTGCGGATGCGTAGATGGGTTAGTTTCTATGGTCTAATCTGATCCGAGACTGAGTTTCGGCACCATCTCCCTGTTGTTCTCCGGATACACAATCTCCCTGCTAGAACGTGTATTTAGAGAACAGCGGAGAGGTGCTGCCGAAATTTTGTCTCGGACAGGAGTACAGCATGGAAACTAACCTCATCCACGCATCCTCAGGTGGGATTAGGACCTATCCTCACCTATTAGATAGTAGGAACACCGTGTAGATACAATTGATGGTTATTTTACTCGCTGATATATATGTTAGAGGATGGATGACCGTGAGTGGATGTCCACGGGTCGCTTAAGTCAGGGTCAATTCACCGATGAATGGATGCACAAGACCGATCGTTTTTTTGGACCTAGCATTTGGCGAGGCTGCTAAAGGGGCGATGCAAGTCTTGTGTCCCTATAGCAAATGTGCAAAAAAGGAAAAGACAAAACAAGGAGAACATGAGTAGACATCTTTTGAAGAATGAATTTACGCCGGGCTATACCCGTTGGGTCCACCATGGTGAAGCCCATCGTATGAGAGAGGAGGTGGTGAGACCATGCATCGAGGATTGTGATGCTGATGCTGGGGTAGGAGACATGATACATGACTTTCACGAAGCAGAGTTCGCTGAAGGACGTATAGAGGAGGAGATGGAGGCATCCACAAAGGCGTACTATGACATGTTGTCTTCGGCACAGAAACCCCTTCACGGCCAAACAACAGTTTCTCAACTAGATGCCATCGGACGCGTAATGGCGTTCAAGTCCCAGTTTAGCCTCAGTCGAGACGCCTTCGATGGTATGTTGGCCGTTTTTGGCACACTGCTTCTGGAGGGGCACATTTTGCCAAAGAGTATGTACGAGTCACAGAAACTCCTTCGTGCACTTAAGATGCTGTATGAGCAGATCCATGCTTTTCCAAAGGGGTGCATCCTATTTAGGAAAGAATATGCGGAAGCAAAGTACTGTCCAAAGTGTAAATCCTCTAGGTTCATCGAGGTAGATTCTGCTGATGGCCAGAAGAAGCAGCTTTCTGTCCCTGTGAAAATCCTTCGGTACCTTCCGTTCCGACCGAGGATACAACGGCTATACATGATCGAGGAATCCGCGAAACAGATGACATGGCACAAAAAGGGCAAACGATACAATCCTGACAAGCTGGTACATCCATCCGATGGTGAAGCATGGAAACGGTTTGATGACAAACATCATGTCAAAGCTGAAGAGGCTCGTAATGTACGTGTAGCGCTGGCAACAGATGGGTTCAATCCTTATGGAATGATGGCTCCTCCATACACATGTTGGCCCATGTTTGTTATCCCCCTCAATCCCCCCCGGCGTAAGCTTTCAACGACAGAACGTATTCTTGTCATTGATAATTCCTAGACACCCAGGGAATAATATGGGTGTGTTTATGGAGCCTGTGTTTGATGAATTAGTCCGTGCTTGGGAGGAAGGGGTCTGGACATACGACCGAGCTACAAAGACAAGCTTCAAAATGCATGTTTGGTACCACTACTCCCTGCATGACTTCTTGGCGTATGTGATATTCTGCGGCTGGTGTGTTCATGGGAAGTATCCATGCCCAGTATGCAAGGAAACTCTGCAGTTTATTTGGTTGAAGAAGGGTGGCAAGTATTCTTCATTCGACAAACATCGACAATTCCTCCCTCTTGACCATGCATTCAGAAAAGACACCAAAAACTTTATGAAAGGTGTCGTAGTGACAGACCCTACACCGTAGATGATGACTGGCGCCGAGGTTTATGCTTAGATAGATGCTCTCATGGTTAATGAAGATGAAGATGGTTTTGTGGGATATGGTGTGCAACATATGTGGACTCATAAGTCGGGCTTGGAGAGGCTCCCCTATTTTGATGACCTTCTCCTTCCACATAACATTGACGTAATGCACACCGAGAAGAATGTCGCTGAAGCTAGCTCTGGGCATAAATAACCGAAGACCGAAGACCGAACCGAACTAACCGAGACCGAGACTGAAGTGACCGAGACCGAAAATTTCAGTCACAAGTTCGGTCTTCAATTTGAAGTAACCGAACTAACCGGACTTAGTTCGGTCATTACCCTCGGGTAACCGAACTAACCGAATTAACCGAACATTTGAATTTTGTTGACATAATATGTAATTTAGACTATTATTAGTGATATAATATTTATTCTAGTGGGTTTATATCAACCATCACTCTTATCACTATGTTTAATCTATATTTTGTATTGTATTTTTGCCTTGAAATAGGGAAAAATATTGGTAAAATTTGCTACAAATTACAATATTTAGTAGTTGTTTTGTGAAGTTCGGTTAGTTCGGTCATGACCGAGACCGAACCAAACTAACCGAGACCGAATTTGCTCTGTCCTGAGTTTTGAAACTAACCGATCGGTCTTCGTTTTTGGATGACCGAACTTTCGAAATGACCGAAGACCGAGACCGATCGGTTCGGTCAGACCGAACGCCCGGGGCTGGTTGAAGCACTTTGGGCAACAATCATGAACATTCCTGATAAGTCAAAGGACAACCCTAAGGCTAGAGTAGACCTGGCAACGTTATGCGATAGACCAAAGCAGCACATGCAGCCTCCTACATCCGGCAAGACATGGAGGAGGCCTAAGGCCGAATTCGTCTTGACCAGGCAACATAGGAGGGAAGTACTTGAATGGATCATGACGTTAATGTTCCCTGATGGGTATGCAGTGAATCTGAGGAGGGGAGTGAACTTATCTACTCTGCAAGTCTTAGGGATGAAGAGTCATGATTACCACATATGGATTGAACAGCTTCTTCCGGCGATGGTTCGAGGCTATGTCCCTGAACATGTCTGGCTAGTGCTGGCAGAGTTGAGCTATTTCTTCCACTAGCTTTGTGCCAAGGAGTTATCTCGGACCGTGATAGAAGACTTGGAAAAAGTGGCACCAGTGTTGCTCTGTAAGTTGGAGAAGATCTTTCCACCCGGCTTCTTCAATCTGATGAAGCATTTGATTTTACACCTCCCGTATGAGGCACGAATGGGGGGCCTGTGCAGGCTAGTTGGTGCTATCCAATCAAGAGATGTCTAAAAGTTCTTCGAAAAAATGTAGAAATAAAGGTAAAATTGAGGCTTCGATGGCAGAGGCATTCATTCTAGAGGAAGTGTCAAACTTCACAACAACATACTACGGTGAGAACCTTCCTAGCGTGCATAATCCGCCCCCTCGTTACAATGTTGGCGAAAATGAATCCAGCCTCAGCCTATTCCGAGGGCAATTTGGAAGCGCAAGTGCATCGACCACCAAGAACTTGAAACTTGAAGAGTGGCATAGTATCATGCTATATGTGTTGACCAACCTTGACGAAGTGGAGCCGTACGTGTGGTAAGTTCTCAACGAACTTGTTCAATATACTGTCACTCTTCAATACACTATGACTCTTCTGCATCCAATCCCCTTGTTTCTCGTTGGTACAGGAAATTTATTCATGAATTCTGGCATCGATCAAGGGAACCTACCGCACAGGAATCTGATATCCTTCTTACATAGGGTGTCGGAAATGGGAGGCCCAATTTCATTTCATGGTTCAAAAAGAAGGTACCATCCAATTTAGCTTTTACTTAGCTTGACATTCCAAGTTGCTCATACATGTGAATAATATAACGATCTTTCCTGCTCGAGTTTGCAGGGCCAAACCGATAAGTCCATGAGTGCCGAGTTAAGACAGGTTGCCAATGGCTTTGCCTATAGGGTCAGGTCATTTACCGGTTATGACGTGAATAGATATCGCTTTCGCACAACAAGCTACGAGCAGAGTCGGCCCAATAAAAAACCACAAGTACCGAAGTTTTTACGGCCGGCCAAGATGGGGTCGAGTATTATGGAAGAATTGAAGAAATATTCAAACTCAACTATCATGGTTGCAAATCTCTTAATCCTGCCATATTCAAATGCCATTGGTTTGATCCTCAAGTAACGAGACGGACTTGGGCTAGTCTTGGGCTAGTTGAAATTCGACAGGATTCCGTCTATCCAGGAGACGATGTCTATGTTGTGGCCCAACAGGCCAAATAGGTTTATTATCTCCCATATATGTGCCAAACCAAAGAGCATCTTAAGGGTTGGGATATTGTGCACAAGGTATTGCCACACGGTAAACTACCTGTCCCAAATGATGAAGATTACAACTTCAACCCAAACACATATGACGGAGAGTTCTTTCAAGAAGAGGGGCTAGATGGGAGGTTTGTGATAGACTTAACCGAAGCGATCGGAATGGAAGTAGACAATGAAAGGGTTGATGATGAGGACGCTGGAGATGAGGTGCTCAATGTGAAGGACATAGAAATGCTTGACCGATTACGTTTAGGCTACGACAATGATAACAACAATGCTACTTCGGCTAGTGTTGATAATTTCGACATGGTTGATAGTGATGATGAAACTTATGATCCAGCTAATCCCGATCCTGAAGATTATTTCTAATACATGTAATACTATATTTTTTGTAATTATGTTTTGTTTATTTTGCATCTATGTTATTTTCATGCTTATGTTATTTTGTTTCTAATACATCTTGTTCATTCTTTTTAATTGCAGGTGATTGAACAAAGATGGCAGGTAACCATCAGAGGAGGGTGAACTCGATTTACCAAAGAACACGCCCTTCATCGCCCGATGCAGATGAGGAGCCATCGGAGAGGAGAAGGAGGAGCAGGAGTAGCATGATGTGAACTAGGGATCCCGATCTTCCGAAAGGTTCTGATAACTCTCGATTTGGTGGAGTCACAACACAATTCGATCCGGTTTTCGAACAACTCGGCTCTGAACCCCGCAATCGCAGCACCACGACTCCTCTGGTTATCGACCGTCGTTGCACGGTCGACCTCGCCAAGAAGGCTAAGTCCTTGCCTGCAAATCGAGAACACAAGCAAGAACACAAAGGAAAGCAACCAAATTGCAGATGAATGATTAATCTCACAAAGTTGGGGTCTCACAAACCGACGACGGCGGCGAAACTGTTATCAACAGAATAATCTATGTAACACCCTAAAATTTGAAGAGAAGAAAAATAGGGAAAATGTGATTTTTATATTAATTTTTGTGAAGCATGCAACTTTAGAATAAGAATAATTTTATAAATTTAAAATCAAATATAAGGGTAGAAACATGATTGAGCATTCATGCTGCTGCATTTGGAATTTTGTATTGAGTGGTTTAAATCAAATTCAAATTTGATTTGAAAATCATTTGAAAAATGGATTTGAAAAATTAGAAAAAAAAAGAGAAAAGGAATTTACTTACCGGGCCGTTTTCCTCCCTCAGCCCTGAGCTCGGCCTGCTAGCCGCGGCCCAGCTTCTCTCCTCCCCCGCGCGCCCGCATTCCTTGGGCCGAGCCCGGCCAGCGGCCTGCTAGCCCACCTCGCACGCGCGCGGCCTGCGTCTCGCCTTGAGTCGCTGACGCGTGGGTCCCACCGGTCAGTGACCCGTTCTCGCCTTCCTTTCTTCTTCCTCCGGCCGACGCCGCCTTCCCTCTCTTCCGATCTGATTCGATCTTCGAATCTCTCCTTTTCCTTCTATAGCGGTGCCTCCGGGCTATAAAAACGGGACCCCCGAGCTATTTCGCATCTATCCCACCTCTTTCGGGCCATTTTGGTCATCTCCTCGAGCTACCGCGCGCGCCACCGCCGCCATAGCCGCCACCGCGAGCTAGCCACCGCCTTCCAGTTATCCTCCGGTCTTCTTGTCGCGCGGGGTAAGTTCGTCGTGAGCCGCACGTTCTTCCGGTGTTTTCCCTTCGTTGTTTGGTGGCCGGGGCGAAGTTTTGGCGCAAACCGACCATGGCGCCGCCGTGGAGGCTCGCCGGCGGCCGAAAGATTGGCCGGAGTACGCCGGCGTCTTCTCCCTCTCTCCTCTGATTTGATCTGAGCCGTTCGCTTTAGATCCGACGGTCTAGATTTGTAGATAACGGTTCGGCTGGTAATCTTGCAAAAGAGACCCTGGGGTTTTCAAATATGTAACCCGCAATCCAAAGCGTAAACCAGGAAAATACGTTTTGATTAAATAAAAACGTAATTCGTTTCGGAAAAAGAAAAATACGCTTTCTCATATTTACAGATTTGCCACTCAGATTGTTTTAGCCGTAGAATCTTCGTTTTAACTCCGATTTGATCCATTCAAATTGCGTTAGATTCATATTTGCGAGCTCTATCTAATGACACAACTGTACAGTAGGTTTGGATTAATTTATTTTCGAGTTTCAATTAAAGTATTTATTTTTCTATAGGAAATCTTTGGAAATTCATAACTTTGTTGTTTTAGCTCCGTTTTTCGTGATCTTCGCGTCTGTGTGATCCTAGCGAGTTGTAGATTCATTTTAAAGACTTTTTATCTTATTTTCTTACTGTTGGTGTATTGTTCTAATTATAGCCTTGTTTGTCTATGCATGATTGCCTCTGGATGTGTGTTGTTGATAATGGTTGATCGAGTATAGACGGTGAGCAATTCGTTGGAGATCAAGAGCCTTACTACGAGCAAGATCTTCAGGACCAGTTTGAGCAAGGCAAGTATAGCATGGGATTATCCTTGTTGTCCTATTCACCTTATGCAATCAATATCATTATGCATTTATTCCTTGTTAAGGATGACTTAGCGATTGATCCTATACCATGGTACCCATTATGATGCATTGATTAGTATGGCTAGTGCTTAAACATGGACTATGATCATGTAAATTGATTTGGGAATATGCAATAAACATTAAAATATGATTTTGATTATTGTTTAAAGGGGATTAGAGCATGTGTGTTGCTTTTGATGCTCTAATTGCTCTCCATAAGGACTCATCTATAAGCGACAATCCGGGATTTACAGTACAACTGTGGGGGCTATATGGCTCTGGCTTTAGTCATATAGAAGGACCTTTTCTAGCTTGTTAGAGGTAACCTTTTTGGCGTAAGAATGGCTTGACGAATCGGGTATAGTGCGGCCTCTGTCCTTATGTGTATAGGCTGCGGGTCAATGTGCCATTTGGAAGGGGGGCTCTACATCTGTTTGCTGAGTAAATCTAATGGCCCTAACTTGTTAGACGAACCTTCGAAAGACTTCATAGTGTTTACCCTGTCTACTCACCTTGGTAGTGTTTTGGGAGTAATTAACCCGGGCATTTGGGTAACACGACTCACAGTGAAAGTGTACAACCTCTGCAGAGTGTAGAACTGTTATAACAGCCGTGCTCACGGTCACGAGTGGCCTTGGACCCTTATGGAATAGTTGAATAATTGTTTTTGTTTATGTTTATGCTATTCATTAATCATTTCACATGGATCATATGTTTATGGTTTACATTGAGACCTATTGATGCTATTGATATGCTAAAATCATGTTAATTAAAAGCTACATGCTGATAAACCAATGATAATGCCTTTTTGAGCCTCATGAACCCCATGTTACACTTGTTGAGTACGAGATGTACTTACGCTTGTTTATTTCTCTTATTTGGATAAAAATCCCGGATGGGTAACAGATGGAGGTAATAGCGACTACTACGCCTACTTCCCTGAGGATTACTAGTCTTGCTGTCAACCAGTCAATGTACCTGTGACTGGAGCTACCACAAGAGATTTTTATTTATACTTCCGCTACATTGTGTTAAGACTAAGTGTTTAAATATCGTGATGTAATAACATTTGCCATGATACTTCTGTTATAATTTGTGAACTTATGTGTGATTGATCTCTGGGCACACATAAGGGTAAGCATTCCATTTGGTCGATAAATGGGTGTGACAATCTAAGCAAAACCCAACCCTAATGTAAGCGGCGACTACTTATTATATAGCCTAAGGGACGTCCAAGGACCCCTATTCACGTCCCTGGGGAGTACCAACACGTTACAAGGCCCAAACGGCCCAAAAGACGGCGACACAGCGCCCTGACAGATTCTGGAAGGTGACTTGTTTCGACGATTCCCGTTGATTCCGAATAGCTTTTGACGTGGGACCACTTGGGTTGGTTTCCTTATCAAATAAGCTTTCCATCCATATATGGATCATCGAAAAGGGAGTCTGAACGCGTCCTGGGTGACCAGTTTAAGGCAGATTGGTCCTGGATTCCGAGGTGGACTCGAACTTGATTTGGGCCTCCACCTTGGTGACTCGAACCGGATAAGCTTTGGGCCTTCTTCTCGATTTGGATGTCCTTGCTGATCTCCTTGGCCTCTATATAATTCTCCAAACATGGTCATATGTGTGGAGGCCATGTCCTCATCATCCTCCCCTTCTTGATGAAAAGCCGTCCTCGGCGTCGATGTTGCTTGAAGTCCATTCTGCATAGCATGAAGACAAACGAGGTTGCCACAATATTGGAAATTGACAATGTTGGGAGAAAGAATATGACCACATGTTTCGGTTTGCAGCACACCTTCTCCTATAAACATGTAGTCTTCTCGATTAAAATATACACGATCTTTGTTAATACTATCCTGCAAAAGATTAGTACTAACAAGAAACATATGCTCCCCTTCTTTGGATTCCACTTGGGATTGTAAAGCAAAACTAGAGGAATATGGCATGACAACATTGTTGATTTTATAGTCCTCAAATTGATCATTATTTTGCACAACAAAACAAGAATTCATATTTGTACAAATGTAAACTCGTTGTACCATATATTGTCCTTGGTTGCTATATTTGCCAAAAACATGATATGTATGTCTAGATAACCATGGAAAATCAGCATATGCATAAAGTTTCTCCTCTATATAATTAAGATTGCAAAGAACATCAAATTCAATGTATCCCAAAGTATTTAAAGAAGACATCAATTTCAACTCATCAACATTACTAACATTATGAATAACATGTCTATTTTCAGCAGTAGTGTTCGATTCCAACATACATATAGCATGATCATTCATTAATGGTTGCATTAGAATAATATAAATATCATCATTCAAGTCATCTTTATCACAAGGAACATCAAGAAAATCATCTTGTGACAAAGGTAAATCAAGCGAAGGTTCCACTAATATTTGCTCTATCATAACATGATTGGTGAAAAAAATCAGCACATCAAGAGAACTCTCATCTTCTGTGAGATTAGCATCATTGGCATTACCTTTGCTCTCACTATCAGCGGAAGTATCACGTGTTGATTTTTTACATGAGACTGGAAGCACCTCATTTTCTGTCATGTCATCCCCGCTCTTTTGTGCATTGTCCTGCAAAAGATTAGGAACAGTAGGAGGAACAATAGGAGATTGGTCTAGTTGATGTTCCTCATCATCCCAATTGATGTGAACTAGGGTTCCCGATCTTCCGAAAGGTTCTGATAACTCTCGATTTGGTGGAGTCACGACACAATTCGATCCGGCTTCCGAACAACTCGGCTCTAAACCCCGCAATCGCAGCACCACGACTCCTCTGGTTATCGACCGGCATTGCACGGTCGACCTCACCAAGAAGGCTAAGTCCTTGCCTGCAAATCGAGAACACAAGCAAGAACACAAAGGAATGCAACCAAATTGCAGATGAATGATTAATCTCACAAAGTTGGGGTCTCACAAACCGACGACGGCGGCGAAACTGTTATCAACAGAATAATCTAAGCAAAACCCCCCTAATGTAAGCGGCGACTACTTATTATATAGCCTAAGGGACGTTCAAGGACCCCTATTCGCGTCCCTGGGGAGTACCAACACGTTACAAGGCCCAAACGGCCCAAAAGACGGTGACACAGCGCCCTAACAGATTCTGGACGGTGACTTGTTTCGACGATTCCCGTTGATTCCTAATAGCTTTTGACTTGGGACCACTTGAGTTGGTTTCTTTATCAAATAAGCTTTCCATCTATATATGGATCATCGAAAACGGAGTCCGGACGCGTCCTGGGTGACCAGTTTAAGGCAGACTGGTCCTGGATTTCGAGGTGGACTCGAACTTGATTTGGGCCTCCACCTTGGTGACTCGAACCGGATAAGCTTTGGGCCTTCTTCTCTATTTGGATGTCCTTGCTGATCTCCTTGGCCTCCATATAATTCTCCAAGCATGGTCATATGTGTGGAGGCCATGTCCTCATCACAGCAGCCACAGGAGTTCCTTGTCGCCTCCTGCCACGGCGTGTGAGGAGGAGGAGCACATGATGCCCGGGACTGACGAGGTGGCGCACGGGGATGGCGACGAGGAGGCAGCAGTGGATTCCGCTTCCTCTAGTTCGTTGAGTATCTACTTGCGAGGACCCGTGAGCCTCCCTCCGCGACCGATACCTCCTCATAGACGCCCGCTGATTCGACCCGAGGGAGAAAAGTAAGGAACTTAAGATATTATCACTACTTCAAATGATATGTTGAAAATCACAATAGAAACTAATAATTTTTCTTAATAATAACTTGTGCAGGGGTTGGATGATTGTAGAGTCTGCAGGTTGTCACACACGCCAAGTAAATGGCATCCTCGGTCTTTTGGTCAGGGAACACTTCCCTGGCCTGGTTGAGTTCGTCGGGAAGACAGAGCCGGCCTACACGTTTGACCATTACACCGTCGCCCCGATGCTAAAGATCTACATGGCAAGGAATTCAGAAACAAGGCGGAGTGGGTGAGGGAGGAGCTGTGGGTAAGTCTTTGTCACACTACATTTCTCAATACATTGCATTCATTGAACATTTTTTAAAATGAATGAAAATATCACGTTTATATGCAGGATTTCTTCAGATATCAAGTGGGATTTGAGGACAAGGCGGCTTTAGTGGCTACCAAAGAATGTAAAACACTCGTGAAGCACCTGCACTACGAGTCGCGCATCCAGGCCATCATAACATACTACGGGGCGTACCTTGGAAGGAAGGTCATCAAGAAAGATGCAAGAGAGATGATGCTGACCAAGGAACAGTACATGGGGGTAAGCTTAGTCGAACATTAATACTGATTTCTTCTGAGCTTAGGTGGGCTTAATCTGAACTTCTTATATGTCATGTACTTGATGATGTGCAGGTGATTCTGTGCCGGTGCTCCGCGCATCCCGATTGCTGGGAAGTGATCGTTGACAAGTGGTGCTTCCCCGAGTGGAAGGAGACACATGTCGCTTGCCGGGAGCGAAGTTTGATGATGCTAGGTGTAGCACACCATCAAAGGTAGCCGCAACCTCAACGGATACAAGCAAACATGGGTATGAGAATTCATTTATTTATTCTAATGCTCAATTATGCATGATTTTCTAAACATCTTGTTGTTTTTCTCGTAGTTGGCATCACATGGTGGTCAGGAGTGCTCAGACTTCATGGCATATGCTATGGCCCACAAGGGCAGGGCGACGTCTGACGTCTCCTACAACCTGGAGGACCCTCCACCGGCGTACAACAATGCAACCGTCCACAGCCGCCTCAGTCAGTACATAGAGGTGGCAAAGGAGGTCCATGGGCCAGAGTACGATCCGACCACTGCAAACCTTGATGGAGAAGTCGTCATGAGGGTGGGAGAAGGCAAGAAGCATGGGATTGGCGATAGCACAATCGACACGGCCGCTACTCCCAGTCTCTCACAGATCTGAGCAAGGAGCACAAGGTCAAGCCTGGCTATACGTGAACGGCCAAGCACTGCACAGCAACGGGTCGACAAACTACAGGTTATTTTGGTTTTTTTCATCGTTCATTGATTCTCACACTCTTTACCTTTGCATTATTGTAACATTCGGGTGAAATATTGTAGGCCCAGCTGCAAGAAGAGAGGAGGCTTCGGGAGGAGATGGAGACGAGGATAGAGGCCGAGCGGGAGGCCGAGCGTTTGAGGATGGAGGCGAGGATGGAGGCGATGATGTTGTACGTGCAGACTCTTGGCGCCGCTGTGGGTCGATCGCCGCCACCTACGCTATTCGCTGCACCTCCACCTCCTCATGTAACCACTCCTGTGAGTATGGATGTTTTAATGCGTATGTTCATGCTTAGGGTCAAACCAGAACACTACTTGAAACCTAGCTATATGTTTATCTTGTCTAACTCATGCAACTACTACTCTTGCAACATTGATGGTATATGTTTATCTTGTCTCTCACACATGCAATCTGTTCTCCTTTGTGCAGAATCCATCGGCGACATCTAATAGCGTGCTTCGTCACCTCGGAGATTCACCAGGATTGAATCATGGGCCTCATCAACACCGATAGTCGCCATGATGGTACTTTGTGAAGAACTTGTGGTTTATTTTGGACAACTATGATGCACTTGTGGTTGGACTTGATGATGGACTTGTGGACTTGTGGTTACACTTGTGGTTTATTTTTGACAACTATGATGCACTTGTGATGGACTTGTGATATATATTGTGTTTGTGATATATATATATATATATATATATATATATATATATATATATATATATATGTGGTGTTTGTGATATATGTGAGATATTTGTGAAATGTGATGTATGTATGTATATATATATTGCTTGGATGGAATGGAAAAAACAAAAAAAGACTGTTTTTTCCTGGTTTGCCTAGTGTTATGACCAAGACACTCGGTAAACTGGGAATCGTTGCCGAGTGCCAAAGCCATGACACTAGGCAACTAGGCGGGTTTGCCGAGTGTCGTGGGGCTAACACTAGGCATACTGGGCTGATTTGCCTAGTGCCGTGGGCCAGGCACTAGGCAAACTGCGTGGGTTTGTCGAGTGTCGCGGGCCTGACACTAGACAAACTGGGCCACTTTGCCGAGTGTCCTTGTCCACAGGCACTAGGCAAACTAGGCAGGTTTGCTGAGTGCCTCGGGCCTAGCACTAAGCAAACTAGACGAGTTTGCCTAGTGCCGTGGACAAGGACACTCGGCAAAGTGGCCAGGTTTGCCGAGTGCTAGGACTACGGCACTAGGTAAACCTGCCGTTAACAGCACAACGTCCGTCAGGCCGGCTTTGCCGAGTGTCAGGCCGGCACTAGGCAAAGTCTTTGCCGAGTGCCCGACAAATGACACTCGGCAAAGCGCCCTTTGCTGTAGTTTTTTTTTCCGAGTATGGTTTGCCGAGTGTTACACTCGGCAAACCGTTTGCCGAGTGTTTTATGGGCTCCGGCACTAGGCAAAGCCGCTATTTCCAGTAGTGACATCTGTAGCCATCTGAATTCACCCTCTCCATGGCCTCCCTGTCATCTGTGCAGACACTCGTGCAAAAACCAATTAGATTTGTCATATTGTCACCAAACATGAAGGCATCAACATTGCAGCCGACAACATACAACTGGTTATTGCTACTGATAAAGACACCCTCGTCAGGGGTCTCCCAGGACCAGCAGGACACGTTGTACGTATCCACACCTCGCCCCATGGTGGCATTGAAACCAATAAAACCAATCTTTTGATAGTTAGGATGAGCATAAGTGAGGTGAATAGTACTGCTGGTACTGTTTCCCTGCAAGAGTTTGGGTGGATGAGTTGTGTGGTCGCAGGTGAGTTCAAAGCCTCGGCGGAAGCAACCCGTCCCAATCCCGAAGGGGTAGAAGAACTGGGCTTCCCCACAGCTGGAGGGGCAGCGATGAGCAGCCAGGAAATCAGCGGAAGGGATGTGCAACAATCCCCCACGACTGATCCCTCCGGCACTTCCATGCAATAATCCTGCAGCAGCGCTGCTCGAGAACAGCATCGTTAGCACAAGGAGCACGCTAACAACAACTATTATTAGAGTTTTCATAGTGGAAGCCAGGCAAGGAAGCAGCAGTGTATGTAGAGTGCCGTGTTAAGCTAGCAAGCTTTGATGTTGTTGTGTTGGCAAGGTCTCACCATGCATGCAACATATATTTATAATACACAGAAGAACATCCAAAGACACCGTACCTAGCAGTATTAGCAGGCCGGACGGTTAATTGCTTGAGCAGGTGTGGCGCCATTGGAACGACATCATGTAGTGGCTGTGTCACTTTATCAGGCCTACCTGTCAGTGACAAATGCAGAGGAATTAATTCGTGTCGAATTGGTCTCTCTACAATATGTTACGGTTACGGTTGTTTTAGATGGACGATCCTGATATTCGGATACTTCCTCCGATCCGTCGCTGAAAGGGTGTAATTCAGTTTTGTCAGTCAAACTAATAACTTAAGTTTTACTGAATTTGTAGAAAATAGTTTCAACACGCATGACCCAAAATAAGATATATATAATGAAGGATCGAAAACCACGGCAACCAGAGGGAGGTGAATAGGAGCCATAAAATTTATCGCGAAACTTTTGGCCGCTGTCCCAAGATCACCGCTAAACACACGAAGAAACTACCTGTGATGTCCACGACTCAATTGAGTGGGTGCATGTTCTCTAGGAACACAGCGGGACACCACAAAGCCAACGTAAAAGACAGAATGCGAATCGGAGATCAAATACGCAAACTGCAGACGAAACAGCAAGCTTGGGAATTATAGACCGAATATTCCAGGAGCCTAGGCTGGAAATACGGCTGGAAATTTCAGCACACAAACAGAGAGAAAGAATTAATCTCACAACCGTGGAAACTAAATCAACTCTGCTGGATGCCTTCCTTCACCTGTCCGCCTGCCTCAGTTCGAGCGAACCAACAGAAGAACGTCCGCACGAACAGAGAAAGGTGCGGCACAAAAATCAGACGAAAAACCGATCAAAAGATAACGTTTCGTTCCTAAAATTTGCTCAGATGAAATTCAATTAGCTACAAACCTTTCCCAAATTTTTGTTGAGCCAACGGAGATAGTTTCGTCTCGACGCGAACTCCTCGATACCGCCACGTGCCGTCTCTAATTCCCGCCAGAACTGTACTCGGATTTTGAGGCCCAAATCCAGAAACCATCCACCAATGGTTTTGAGCCTCAACCCACCAAACCGTCCACGCCTGGTTTTGAGACCCAAACCAAAAAACCGTTCTCCGATGGTTTTAAGATCCAAACAATCAAACCATCCACCTCGGTTTTGAGGACCAAACCGGCAAACCCTCATGCACACCTCGCTAGGCGTGACTAACCGATGTCGACGCTCCGCCAAGCTTGACGCCTTCATCTTCCTTTTTGACTCGACCGACGCTATCTACATCACCCATGTAGATGTGTGTCCAGCCTCCACCAAGTGCCACGACGCCATCGTTCTCCTCCTTGACTTGGTCGACGCCGTCATCATCACCCATGTACTCTTGCACTTATCGATGTCCTCAAGTGTCAGCCACCGCAACTAATCACCCGGCCTTCTGGTCCCTCGGTCCAAGCCTCACGTTCGTCTTTCACCGCTCCCAGTCCATCGGCATGGCACATCCCTACTTGACCTTCACCTCGCCGTCGACCACCGCCTCCGAGCTCCATACCTGCGCACCACAAGCCAAGAAACATGTTGTACAACCCAACTCACGCCATGGTTAGTTCACCGACTCAACCTAAGACGCAAGTCACGTTGACAATCATTCATCACAACCGAACTATAAGGGTACATATCAACCTTGTGTTCACATATTATAAAAGTTTATTGCACGACAAATCTAATGATTTATTTTATATGATATATAAGTATTAATCCCAGAACGTGATTGAATGGAGTAGAACAGTTGGTCGGGAACGTATGCTGCTTTGCAGCAGGAGACGATGTCGCCGTCCATCCATCATCAAGTCGTCGCTCCGGCCGATTCCTGCACATCGTAGGTAAAGTGTTTTTTTCATTCCCTGATATAAGTTTATTATTAAGGGAAAAAATAATATTATCTCGTTGATTGACTGACCGGTAAATTAAAGTCATTACTAGACCCCAGCCCGGCCCACGGAAAAGAGAAGTCGTTGGGTGGCCTTCCATTTAATCGTCGATCGAGAGAGGGCGAGGCATCGCACGAGCACGACTGGGAAAAACGACTGATAACTAATTAAAGCATGCCCAATTAAACTTGAATGCCATGGTCGTCGATCGAGAGAGGACGAGGCATCGCACGAGCACGACTGTGAAAATGACTAATAACTAATTAAAGCATGCCCAATTACACTTGAATGCCATGCATGGTACACTTTAATTTAAACCCCTTTAAAAAGCATGTAGAGATGCTACTTAGTAGGTGCATGCATTCCTCATATAGAAATAACACGCAAACAGGTATAAAAGTATACTATATCAGAAAGCGGCGATGCTTGAATAATGCGTAGATACAAGCAAAAGGAAGAACAATGTGAATCCAGGAGTAGAAAATGTCCAAACTACTCTCTCTAAGTCTCGTCTGTCCATACAACCCATAATTCCATTTATTTCCTTAACTCATTCATTTGATCCATTTTACCTCTTAACCAGATTTATTATTATCTTTTGTTTATTCGTGTGTGAAGTTAAATTTTAATTTCAATTTTTGTGTTATGCATGATACCTGACATCATAACTTATGTTCAAATACATTATATATGAATTTCATCATTATATGTTTATTGGAACTACTGAAATAGCTTGGGGGGAGGGCAGGATTAAACCAGACATTAGTTTAAATAGTTATCTAGATGTACACCAAACTTGGAGAAGTAATATGAACTTTTCCATTGCATATTATCTATGTTTTTATACATGAGCCCCCTATTTAAAGGGGTGCCAAACCACTTGAGCTATATTGACCATTTTGCCCCTGACTCCAACTAGCTTGGTATTTTTTATGCAAGATCAAAATGGTCATTACATAATTCATTTCCAGGTTTGAGCTCGCAATAATATGTCCACACTCTCTAGAGAAAGAACCTCCAGCTTGGTCCTAGCGTTGTATCTTCTCTTACGCCTCTTCTGTTTTCCGGTCCGTCATCCCTCACTCTCGTCATTCTCACTTTGAGCCTGAAAGAGCTGGAGTTGTTTTTGTATTGAGAAGCCAAAGCCATAAAACTGTGACTTCTCCTTACAAATATGACATAGATTATTAGAAAATTGCCTCTGGAGTCGTTTCTGCAAAGCGTTTCCAAAACGGTTTCAACTCCAACAAAGAAACTGCTCCATAAGAGGAGACAGATCGAGCCATGTCAAAATGGCCTATATCCAACAGAAATAGCTAGTTCATTAACAATGGGACAAGCACCGTGCAACAAATTGTATGTCCCACTGCAATGCATAAACATGTTTGCTATTAATATTAATATGAATCGATGGTGAAGGTTACCATCAGGCAAGGATAATATAATCTCACTTTTGATTGACAAACCAGATGATGGCGCTGTGTTGCCTCAGGCCTCTCCACTAGGTTGCCGACTCATTTCCCGGCCCGTGCCAGTGCCACCCACCGCGACCAAGGCCACAACACAGCAGGCCCAGTTATCAAGTGACCGCCCACAAGTCTCGTGTCATCAGCAACCCGATCGCTCCACGCATTTGCTAACTCTCTGACGTACGTATCTATGAGGTGCAGGCAAATTCGACATTTGGGACCTGTGTCATACATATCACGACCGGCACCCACCCCTGGCAGCAGAGGCTCAACAGCAGGGGGCGCTGCTAGCGCTGGAATGGCCGAGACTCATCATCTGCCCTCGCAATGGAGCTTATTCCTGGGACTGCCTTCTCTGCTTCTTTTGTTGCTCTCGTGAGAGCACAACTGGAGATCGGTTTTGCTGCTTTTTGTGACATGCCGTTCTGATGGATCCGAGGCAGTTCCATTTGGTCCGTAACATCGATCATGCAATGTGATCTCCTGAGCTCAGCTGTATATTTGTGTTTACAGAGCAACGTAGTCAGATACAGAAATCAGTTAAATTCATCTTTCATTTCTTTGATTGTGTTGTTATATTGATGTTTTAAGTTCCTTAAAAAACATAAGGGTGGTGGTCCTTGACCTTGGATGAAAGAAAACATGCCAGAAACGTACGGTCGCTGTTCGCAGAAACTCGGAGGCATCCGATACCCTCAGTGACGTGCAGGCGGGCAATTTATAAAAGACAAATTTTGCTTTCGGACACTGATAAAAAGGTAATTGGCCAGTCTATACCACGAACACCAAATTTGCTAGATACCATTATGAAATCAAGATTACTTGCTATAGCACACCGCAATGACTATTTTTTAATTTTCTTAAATTTAAGGAGAAATAAGGCCATCTTAATTTTCTCAAATTTAAGGGGAAATAAGGCCATCTTAATTATCTCAAATTTAAGAGGAAATAAGGCCATCTTCTTCCTCCCTATTGGTATTTGGGTTCAAGGTCACACCTCTGGGCTTGACCGAGGGTGTGGCCTTCGATTTCTCAACAATATCAGATAAAAGCAATAGGGGGCTCTTGTGTCAAGCTTTCATCACCATCGTAGAGTGTTTTTTGAGTTCTATTTATAGGAGTTGGATAGTCTCCAACTCAATTTTACATGAATATCCCCTGCTGGTGTTGACCGCCAGCCAGCACCGACAAGGGGGCAATTTGGTACATTCAAAGGAATATTCCAACCACTATGGAATATGCTCAAGAATATGCGATAGCCCGCTATCACTGAGCTTCAGGGTCTTGCCCCAGTGCTTGTCCTGCGAGGGGCGACGCCACTCGCGCCTTGCGTGATTCCGGACGCGCCCCACAAATAAAACATTAAGACACAAAGAAATGAGAGGTAGGGAATGGTGTGTGAAGATTGGTTCTTTCTGACTGACCAACCAGTCGCACATGCACTAGGCCTATGGCGGTGGCATTGTGAACCACTATAACCACCTTCTAGTAGCCCACCGTCACTGCAACCGTTAAATATATGTTGAATATGTATACAGTTTGGTTAATCTATAACTTGAGTTGTATAAGAGGCTAGGGTAGAGTTGAAGTCGAACTTTGTATCCTAAGGGGCCATAAATATGTGGCAACCTCTATTTATAACTGAATGAGACGACTTGGTGACTAGTTTAGGTGGAGGCTAAGGCTGGAGGAGCACCGGATGCCATTGCATGTAGCTGCTATTTTATGGAGAGGAGTGCCCGAACTCATTATGCCCCGAGAATATAATCACATGGCCCGAGTCTCGTTAAGAAATATTGTGTCTTAGTGTTGTTCTCGCTTGCGTATTTTCTTCTATGGTGTTGTCATGCTTGTTCTTAGATTAGTAGATCTATTTGAGTCTGCAAATAACCGTGCACTCCAACCGCAACAGTCACTGGCGCCATATTCTTGGGCACAACAAGCACAACCTTGACATCCTTTGCCATAGTTCGCTCCCCGTGTCGAGAAAATTGGCTATTTGCCATTTTAAAGCACTATTACAGAAATGATGTTTACAGACGTCTCCCTTTTCTAATAGAGGTGGTCGACTTAGGAACCGTCCATAACACGTAGCTATACAATCGTTGCTGGAAATCAATGTTCAGCGGCGGTTCTGTTAAGAAAACCGCCTCTAGAAACATATCCATTTTTAAGGGTTGTTCTGTTGAGAGAACCGCCCCTGAAAATACGATTTTTGGGGATGGTCATCTTTATAGAACCATCTCTGGAAGAGAGAAATTATCAAAGACGGTTCTCTTAAGAGAACTGCGTCCCAAATCAAATAACAGGGGTGGTGCTCTTAGTCAACCGCCCCTAATAAAATAACCCCCCCTAAATATGCTTCTTCCTCCTCACGACAGTGCACTGTTGAGCACCATTGTTGAGCTCACTTGGATGTATACCTTGATTTCATTGACATAATCCCTATTGAGCTCTTTCCTAATGTTTTCTTTTAATCTCTGCTATGCGAAATGATGAGACTACCCTTATGTTTAATTCACGGTGAAGAGGCCTACGCATGCTTGCTGGGCAGCTGGTGTCGCCGCTGTGGTCTTGTGGCTTCAATGCCCATATATTACAGATATTCAAAACAGATATGAAAAGCAATATGTTCATGGACCAATGAAAATTTTTCTAGTTCGAAGACTGGCACAACATTTGGACTCGATGCTACAGGGGTGGCGTATAGTGGCGTATGGACCTGCCAGTGGGGTGTGAGAGCCCCTCATCATCTAATAACTAACTGTACTCTTTGTAACGTTGCAGTGGAGAAATTTCACCACAATGGCTGGCAGGTCCCTTAGCATGTTGATGGAGCAGCGGCCAAACCAGTACTGGACCCGTCAAAATTGACCTTCTGGATACCACGTAAAGGCTATTGTAACGGCATACCCATTGTGGGTGTTTGAGACTTTCATTATATAGAGAATGGGTACAAAGCCAATTAGGCTTGGTATACTCTCAATTCATGACTGAGTT
Organism: Saccharum spontaneum; assembly: GCA_022457205.1. Lineage (NCBI taxonomy): Eukaryota > Viridiplantae > Streptophyta > Magnoliopsida > Poales > Poaceae > Saccharum > Saccharum spontaneum. Next base: position 960,491 of record CM039605.1, on the reverse strand, counting down.
ACACATTCCTAGGACTGCAAGTCCTAATTGGATACACATCATAGAGATTACCGAATACTATTACATTGTATATTTCTATAGCCAATATCTAAGCAAGCCCTCAGTTTAGTTACGTGACCTAAATGAAGACTCAATTTCTTGCTCCAAACTGTAGCACCTAGAGGTCCCTTGAGGTGTTACGTGAGCAGCATTGACAAGATCAATGTGTTCATGTAATAAGTTCTTCGCTTCTAGGCATAACAAAGCCTCAATATCTCCATCTTGTTCAGGTAAACAATGTAGTTTTCTCAGCCTATTTGTTCTTAGGAATTGTAACCTCATGTCTACTTCTTTCATAGTTGGTCGCTCTACACCTTTGACCCTCAAGCATGCTTCTGCGAGGGAGGCGATTTCATTCATATCTTCCTGGTCTGCCTCTTCAACAACCTGTGGATCCATGATTTCCATAAGAGATCTTTCATGAAGTCCTTTAACAAAGTAATGGGACAAGCTTTGTTTTGTGCCTAAATTATTGATGAAAATTGGCTTCTTTCTTGTCAAAAGTTCCACAAGGATGACTCCAAAACTATATACATCGCTCTTTTCACTTAGTTGACCAGTATGATAATATTCGGGATCCAAGTAGCCGAATGTTCCTTGTACAATGGTCACCACATGAGTTTCATCAAGTGAAAGAGATCTTGAAGCACCAAAGTCTGAAACCTTTGCGGTGAAGTTTTCATCCAATAGTATATTGGAAGACTTCACATCTCTATGAGAAATTGGTATTGCGGCAGCTGAATGTAGATAAGCAAGTGCTCCTGCTGTTTCCATTGCAATCTTTACACGATCATCCCATGATAGTAAGCACTTTGTTGTAACATCTGTGTGAAGAAGGTCATATAGAGTGCCATTTGATATGAACTCATAGACTAGCAAAGGCACCTCATCTTCTAGGCAACAACCAAAAAGTTTCACCACATTGCGGTGTATGATTTGAGACAAAATAGCTACCTCATTGATAAACTGGTCTATCTCTGTTTTCTCCACTATTTTAGATTTCTTTATAGCCACCACACGTTGGTCTGATAGAATCCCTTTATAAACTGTTCCATGTCCTCCACGACCAAGAACACGAGTAGCATCAAAGTTGTTAGTTGCATCCTCTAGCTCCTCCAAGGAGAATATCTTTGTTTTGTTTGTAGTGCTTTCATTTGATATTAGTTGCTCCAAGAGTAGACCATGATTTTTCTTGAAGCACGCTCTTCGGATTCTCCTTAGGATGCCTTTCTTCCACTTACGGGTGAGTAAGTTCACACCTAATGCAACACTCATGGAGCCAAGGCCACAAGCAACCCCAATGGTTACACCTACATCCACAAAATATGGACGTGAACATTTTATAAATCAAAATTCTAATGATGGTAAAAGTAGCCACTACTACAGAGATGTCATCACAGCCGGCTCGTAATCCCCATCAGCATTGGTTTTGGGCCTCGATGGTGAATTGTCGATAGTAATGACACTCATGTGTAGCTCTTCTAACCACTCCACCTCTAAGTCACTTGGTGTCTATATGGCCTATATATTCCCCTAGTATTTACTTTTCAAGATTCTAAAATGAATATTTAGGACCCTAAACTACTTCAAATGAAAAAGTTACCAACTACCAATTTGTTGTTCTAATCGAGATCTACAACTTTGGTTTTGGTCATTTTGCCATCTGAGGTCATGGTCGTTTTGCCATTTGAGGTCATTTGATAAATTTGAATTTCAAATTCTGAAAAACTTGAAACATACTTATGGGACCTCAAATGATTTCAAATGAAAAATTTATCAATTATAAAATTATAGTTCTTATTTAGATCTACAACTTCGGTTTTGGTACATTTTCCATCCGAGCTTGTTTGAAAAAATTGAATTTCAAAATGTTAGAACTTCAAATACAAATTTGACACTACACTAGTAGAGAACAGACTTTCGGTTTGCATCATTTTTTAGCTTTAGTCCCGGCCATATTTGGGCCCAGGACTAAAGAGAGGACTAATCCCGGTTGGAGCCACCAACCGGGACTAAAGTTCCCTCCCAACGGCTAGAGCCGCAGGCTTTTGCAGGAGGGGACCTCTAATGAAAACCGTCTTCCCTGCCGGTTCATACAACAAGCCGGCGGTGATAAGGACCCCATCATCACCATCGGTTGGTGATGTGGACCGGCTGTGATGATGGACTATCACCATCAGTTGGTAATGCAAATGACTGTAATAATTATCACCGTCAATTTTAATACGAACAGGCTGTGATAATTTCATCACTGGCGGTGATAGTTACGATAGTCGGTCTGTAATAGTGCTTTGGGATAACCAGTTCTGTAGTAGTGAGCTTACCTAGAATTATATTATGCTGCTTAGACGACATGACACATTTCCCTTTTGTTGGATCATACACCTTTCCATTGGAACATCCTGTACAGTTGAAGCCTCCAACATAATTATGGCATATTCCATTGCATTTATTTGGGATAGAGCACTCATCAATATTTTTATTGAATAGAGAACTTATCAGTATCTATACCAACACAAATAGTTGCATAATTTGATGGTGCTGAAAGTAAAAGCATGCGTTTATATTCATTTCTGAAAGTAGATGTTTAATGATTAAAAATTACTTTAATTAACTCATTGCACACTGTGTATTTTTCCATTATTATAAGTGAATGTTTGAAAGGTGAAAAATGTAGAGATGGTTTAAGAGAGAAATATGACCTGTGCAATTATTATGAAGGTATGGATTTCCTTGGAAGCCATCGGAACACATGCATCGATACCCAGCAGGTGTTTTACCTCGTATGATATTTTCACAGTAGCTGTTGTGACTGACACATGCATATGTATCATTTCTTTGCATAGCTTGTTGACACGTTAGGTTTGCAACAACCCAATTCACTATTTCATCTTTCTTAGAGAAATAAAAATTATTTGACCCATAGAAGCTTAGACCATCATTGCCATTGCTGACTAGAAAGTCGGAGTCATCAATATTGCTTTTGTCATTCAGCATGTTGACAGCCAGAAGACCATCATCAAGCGATACATTAGTCACATGATAATGTTCTAACCCACGATCAAGAATAGTGACATTCATTGGTGTGCAGTTGAGTTGAAAGTTATAGTTTGCAAAACAACCTTCTTCGATCCCAAAGGGGAACGGAATTGTCATGTTTCCACATGATCTGATACAGTTCTCTTTGGGTCTTGAATTGTAAGCTGCTTCATATGAAAAATAAACATGGTGAGGAATTAATACTAAATCCAAAGAAATTAATAATGCTACTTTAGAGGTAGACATTTGTTCTTTTCTTCACAAGTTGTTTATGGCATTAAATGTTGGAGGGGCGGCCTGGAGTCATTCTTTAAAATAAAACTTGTGCAATAAAACTGCCACACATTTAGTACTAGTTTGTCTTAGCATCTCCAGAAGGGCCTCTGCTCTATTTTCGGTGCCTAAGAAAAACAAAGCAAGGTCTAGTAGCCCTCAACTCTAGACCCTAAAGTCGGGAGCCCCCACCCTAAAAAATTCCTGATAACTAGCCCCATCTCCTATGGATCGAGTGTGTGTGTGTGTGTGGAGGGGGCAGTGGCCTTCTCCACTGCTTTTTCCTCCATGACATGTGCATGTTACTTTCTCACGCTCATCTCCTCCCCATTCGTGCCTCTCCATCATCAGGCCCTCCCCACCTCCTCCCACAACCTCAGTATGACCAAACTCTATACTGCACATCGCCTTAGACTCTGCCGCCACTGAATTTTGTCACCGCAGCACCGCACCAGATGTCCAATTTGGCGTCCGAGGTTGCTCATGCCTATCATCAGTGCTTGGGCCATGCCATGTGCAATTTCAAGGCAGTATGCCCGACCTCACCGATCAACCCCAAGTTGTGCCCTACCTCGAGCTACGTTTAGCCTCGTAGTCTCACCCTTGCCTGCCCTTGACATCACTTGCACTTAACCTTTCCTAGAGCCAGAACAAGAGCCCAAGGTGCCTACCCTGACCGCTAGCTGCCCTATCCTAACCACAAGCTTGCAAAACCTGAGTGTAGGAGGTTTAGGGTTTTTTCTTCTTTTTTCTGAATGAAATTTCATGTCAACTAGACTCCTGCATATATGTGTATGAAATTTCTTGATTTTCTATTGAAAATTTGTGAATTGGAATGTCAATTCGATAAATTTGTTCAATTTGTGAATGTGCTTGTGTATGCCCATGTCAATTGTGAATATGTGACAATTTACTAGCAGATGATGATTTCAATAGGTGAATATGTCACCGTGCCATGATATGCTTTGGTTTATATAGTAGATGTGAGAAGATCTCAATAGGGGAGAGTGGAACCATTTTGAAGCAACAAGTACACACTCCCTTTCACCTCTCCTTGTTGCTGGACTATTGCTTGTGATGAAGCAACTCAGTTGCACAATTCTTTATTTTTTGATTTGTCATGTTTTAATGTGTGTGTGTGTGTGTGTGTGTGTGTGTGTGTGTGTGTGTGTGTGTGTGTGTGTGTGTGTGTGTGTGTGTGTGTGTGTGTGTGTGTGTGTGTGTGTGTGTCTATGTGTTTGAATACGTGTGCTACTTTGCTCGTGTTTCATAATTGTGTATAGCTTGCAGTGCATTCAGGATGTGATCTGTTTGAGGAGATCGATGTTGATGCCATTTCATTTCCATTGCCACTTCATCCATTTGGTACTCAAACTAGTTCAGCAAACAATGCGCCATCCTCCCAAAGAAAAAGGGGTAGATAATTTAACTACGCTTATGATAGGACATTCAATTGTGCATATCTTGGGAGGGCATTAGAAAAGTGTGACTCTGATAGGACTACATATATGGAAAAGGATTTATTGATCATTTTCATGCCAACAAGAAAATGTGACTCTAATGGGACTGCAAGCATCGTTAGAGCACAATTCATAGGGGATGCTAGAATTCTCAAGAATATTATGAGCTAGTTGAATATTGGCGTCCAAGTGGCATACTATAAAAGGAGCATGTAATTCACTTATTTTCATGTTCATTGTCAACATATTTGTGAACAATTATACTAACATTTGGATTTTTGTGCAGCTTCATGAAGCATAGACTCCAACAAGGATCCAAAAAAGAAGTCCTTTCCGTTTGTTCATTACTATAGGTGTTTGTTTTACCGTCGATTGGTAATCAACGTATCACATGTAGTAGATCAAGGGGGTTTCACATGGGACATAAATTTATACTGGTTCAGCCGCAAGGTACCCTACGTCCAGTGTATGTGGAAAGCTTTATTGCTTAGCGTGTATGTAGGGTTGAAAGGGCATTGATATGATACCGATCGGGGGTCCTTGACCCTCCTTATATAATCTTAGAGGTAGGGTTATAGAGAGAGTCCTAGCACAATTGGTTATGGTGAGTTAGTCTCCTAGTCGGTTACAAATTAAGAGTCCTGGCCTAATTGAATTACATGAAATCCTAGATACAGCCAACTATTTTCTATGTCTATCTAATCCTTGTTCGCCAAGTTGATGAAGTGCCCAAGATTCTAGTTGTATTTAGCCAATTGATCAAGCCTATCAAGATTCTGTTTTGGCCTTCATGAGGATACCCAAGACCCACATGGTCAACAATTACTAGCTCAAAGTGACCAATCGTCTAAAGTTCCAAGCAATACGCATCCACAAGATGACAAGGAGTAGTGAAGCTTTGCTAATTGAGTCATCGCAGCATACTTGGTGATGAAGATGAAGGAGATGAAAGTGGTAAGAGTCAAACAACGCACGACTAATCGCATCCATGCCAAAAGGCTAGCCCCATTATTGGAAGCAATCAGGCAAAAGAGTAGTTGAAGAGTGGAGATGCTTGACCATACAAGGAAACACTTCAAGAGTTGTTGTTTTAGAAGGAGGAGAGATGGAAGGGGGCCAAGATGATTCATGAGTGCAAGGGTATCCATGGAGGAGTCCAGGTTGATGTGGGGGAAAAACAAAAAAAAGATCATTTTTGTGATGTTAACACCTTGGAGCTGGATCAGGAACTATGTATTGCAATGAGTGCACATATCATAGGAGAAAATATGACTCAACTCAGTAGTTCATATGGCGATGGGTATAGTTGTTCTAGTGAAGCTGGAGGCGATGCCGACAGAGCATCCATTTGAATTATTTTTGTGATGTGGCACTGAACTATGTCATATTTGTATTTGAATTGCCATGTTTGAAATTGTTAATTTTAACATATATGGTTATAAGAATTAGAAATATTTAGGATTCAAATGTTGTGGTGTGAAGCATAGACTTATTCATTGCGTGGAGATAAGAGAGAAAATGTAATAAGGGTTGTTGCTAGAATTGGAGCCTGAATTAGGGCTCTGAAAGTAGGAGCCCTGATTGAGGGGCTCCTGTTAGTGATGCTATACTAGCTTAGTTAGCTAGGGGGAGCCAGGTAACAACTAACGGTTAGTTAGGTGGTTGGTAAGGTACTGTATGGGCTATTAACTGAGGGTGTTTGGTCCAAGATGTTAGCTCTAAGGGATGCAAACATGCATGTCCTTAAACTAGTGTGTGCTTTTAGTCTTCATATAAATTGACAGCACAAAAGGAGAGACAGATAAAAAGTAGTATTTCTCTGCATTTAAATTTGAAATATGGAAATATATGCTGAACCATTAAAAAGAACAAGAAGAAATAAAAGCGGCAATGAGATATATACTCTCTCCGTCCCAAAAATAATACAATTATGGGATTTGTGTCAGTCAAACTTGCTCAAATTTGACCAAATATAGTAAATAGTATTAACATTTATATCTTCAAATAAATTTATTATGAAAATATATTTTATAATTAATTTAATGATACTTATTTCGTATCATAAATGCTAGTACTTTCTTTATACAATTTTAGTTAAGTTCAAATCATTTGACTCAGTTCAAATCATTTGACTCTTCGAAGAACAAGAATTGCCTTCTTTATGTGATGGAGGGAGTACCTTGGGTGCAACCATTTAGAATGTAGGGGTTGCCTTGCGGGTAAATGTCCGTAGAACACCAACATTGGTACCCTCGTCCAGATTGTTGGTCTTGGCAGTAGCTTTCTTCAGTGCAAGCATAAGTATCCTTATTCACATGGGCACGTTCACAATTTGGTTCTGTCATGATGGCAATATCAATCAGTGGATCTTGGGCATTGCTTATATTCACCCAACTCTTGTAAAGATCGGACACATCAAACCTATAATCTCTTGACAGTAAAACCTTGACGTTGGAGAGCCCTTCATCATCTAATAACTGTTGTGCTCTGGTAACGTTGCGGTGGACAAGTTTCAAGGTAAAGGCTGGCAGGTCCCTTAGAATTTTGATGGAGCAGCAGCCAACCCCAGTACAGGAGCCGTCAAAATTCACCTTCTCCGTGGTCTCTATGTCATCTGTGCAGACACTCTTGCAAAAACCAATTAGATCTGTCATATTGTCACCGAACATATACGTGTCGACATTGCAGCCGACAACATATAAATGGTTATGGACACTGATGACAATGTCCTCAGCAGGGGTCTGCCAGGATATGTTGTACCTGTCCACACCTCGTCTCATGGTGACGTTGAAACCAACCAAAGCAATAGAACCCAACTGATCTAAATAAGGAGTAGAAGTCAACTGAATGGTACTATTTCCCAAGAGGAGCTTGGGTGGATGAGCTGTGTGGTTGCAGATGAGCTCGAAGCCTTGGCGGAAGCAGCCCGGCCCAACCCCAAAGGGGTAGGAGAACTGGACTTCCCCACAGCTGGATGGGCAGTCAGCAAGGGAAGAAGTGGGAGGGATGCGCAATAATCCACCACTCGTCCCTCGTGCACTTGTTCCATGCACGTCGCCGCCCGACGCCCACCGCGATCCAGTGCTGGAGATGAACATCATCATCAGCACAAGTCGTAGTAGCAAGCTAACCATTACAGTTACAGTTTTGATGACGGAGGGGCGGCACATCTAGCTTAACAGCTACCTATAGCTAGTCTGCTGTTAGTTAAGCTTGCTTTGCTGTTGTGTTGCTATGGCCTGTAAACCCTAAGCAGCATATTTATAGAATCGTATCCAAAGAGAGAGCTTGGTTGGCAAGTGGCAATGACGCGCTCGACAGTGAACTGCATGTGTGTGAATCTCCCGGCCGGTGGCTCCACTACGTTTACGGTTGTTCGTAGCACACTAAGATAATGGTAAAGTTATTCCACTCACCAACAACCAGCCGAAAAGCAATAATTGCAAGTTGTTTGGTAGCTGTTGACGCCGAATTGATCTCGAATCACACACCAGCTAGGACTAGATCGTCTGGGTCACCATGAAAAACGCAGCAGATAACCAACACGCTTTCGCGCTGAAAAGCGGTGAGGTTTACCAGCAAACCAGCAAAGGGTAACCAATCGTGCTTGTATGACGAAGAACGGCTAGTTTCCGAGCAAACTAGCAAAGAAACTGTTGAAGCTCTCGCCCAGGAGGGAGCCTGTCAGGGCAAGGACATCGCCGGGCTCCCTAGGTTGGCCGGCGAGACTAGGGTGCCATCCTTAGTCGTCAGATCAAGAGATGAACAGCATGGGATTAAAAGAGATAGGGCAAAGAGAGGGTTTGTGTTATATTTTGACGATTGTGTAGTTAGAATATCTCAATCGGTCGTCACCCTTTATATTTATAGGGCGGCTGGTCTTTCCGTTACATATAGAAATTCTAACCGAATAGAAATAAACTATTTAGGGGGTGTTTGGTTCACCTAACAGCTCTTAAATCTAGTCACATTTAGTTATTTGTTGCCAAACAAAGTGATTAAATGTGACTAAAAAGACTTTAGTCATCTCTGACAACTCTGAAATTACTAAAAGTAACTAAACTATTTAAACTATTTAGGAGGGACTAAATTTAAGAAATTTAGGAGGTGTGAACAAACAACCCCTTAATTCGGTTACATACGTAAACAGCGAAGTCGATCTTCGTTCCGACCACGGAAACCAAAGAAACATGTCTGGTCACGGTTACGTATTTGCATATCTTTCCATATGTGTCCCTCCAGCAAACGATCTTGCTTTTAAAGATATATAGTCCGGCTCCTCTTGGACTTGCCTTGCAGCTCTGCATCGATAAGCCTTTCCTTTTGCTAATCTATTATCTATTACAATCTAAAAAAATACCCCCGCCCACGCCACACCCCGCTAAAAAAAGACATCGCTAAAAAAAAACGAAAACACACCGCTAAAAAGGAAAGACACCGCTAAAAAAACAAAACGAAAACATCAGAGTCCGGGAGGGAAGACCGGCCAAAATCTCTACCTACCGTATCGGACTCAATATCTCCCTCCGTACCAAAAAAAGAAGAAAATCTCCCTCCGTAACAATAAAAAAGCTTCCTGAAAAAACAAATAAATTAGCTTTATTATGATATAATCAGTGGAAATATTTTTCTTTTGTTCGTGATCTAATTCACAGAGCTTATGCAAAAATAGGAAAAAAGTTGAGGGTTCTAGGTGAAAAAATACAAAGAAATATAAACAATATCTCACTCTACCAAAAAAGAAGAAAATCTCCCTCCATAACAAAAAAATTCCTGAAAAAACAAATAAATTAGCTTTATTATGATATAAACAATGAAAATATTTTTCTTTTGTTCGTGATCTAATTCACAAAGGAGCTGCTGCAAGAATAGGAAAAAGTTGAGGGTTCTAGGTGAAAAAATACAAAGAAATATGAACAGTAAATGAATAGTAAAATCTCATCCCAAATTTACATAGACTTCAGGGTTCCCAATACAAAGTGTTTTGTTAGGTTCTTGTCTTTTCTCCAACAATGCAAAAATTCACTCAAACTTATAAAATCAATATAAAATCAAATTAAAACCAAAAAATTATAATCCAAATTTTGTTAAGTTCCTTTCGACCAGAGAATGTAACCATGTCACAAAACACATAGACAGTCTATTAAAAAAACAATCTAGAAAGCCTGAAAATTGTTAACTCCAAAGTCACTAATATAAGTATGCTTGTGTGTACCGGAAGAGGCTCAATGTCAGCTCCTTACCCGCTCTAGAACAAAAGAATTGGCATGGGCGCTGATTATTTTGAATATTATCAAAAAGCCTAAAAAGTGCATTTGAAAATTGTTTAGGTGGCCAATGTAAAATATTTTCATCATTTTTTAATTATTTTTCTAAAAATGATCAAATCCTACACAGTAGACGGGACAAAAAATCGTAGCTCCGTGCAACGCACGGGAATATATCTAGTTAAATAAAACCGGCCGCATGTCCCTGGCACGTATCTTCTATTTTCCTTTTACTTTCCCTCACGTAAACTAACAAGTCGGTTGGAGTGCTGCTTCTGGACTTGTCCCGTATATGATCGACTTCATTGTCCATAACCGACGCAGTGTGTCAGCAATTAGAAAGCTCTTTAAGCAATTTATTTTCTGATCATCAACTAGCTCAAATAATAAGCCAATAGTCCGATTAAAATTGGTTTGGGCCAAATTTAAGTGTCAACCGTAACCTTTCAGCACTTAGAAAGCTCTTTAAGCAATTTATTTGCTGATCATCAACTAGCTCAAATAATAAGCCAATAGTCCGATTAAAATTGGTTTGGGCCAAATTTAAGTGTCAACCGTAACCTTTCACTTATAACTGTCGTGGTCACGACGACTGGAGAATCATGCACCCAACGACTACGGTAGACTCATGGTACTTCTTTCTTTCATTTCTTAACCTTTTGATGAGATATATATAGCATGCATATACACACCTATACTACCAGAGAAATGGTCACAAGTCACAAACGGTGGTAGTGATGGTAATTAGCATATGAGATGATAAGTTCGAGATGTTTTTTGTCATTATTATGGTGATGAGTGATCGCCATGCGACGTGAAGTCCTTTTTGTTAAATTTTGTTCTTACTTATGACTTGATGGGTTGATGGTGGTTGGAAAGGTCAAGCGGAGGTTCGTGAATGGGTACAACAAGTTTTGGATTCACTCAAAATTTAAGAAAATGTTGAGAAGGCTAAAACAACCTATATTTATAGGTTACTGTGGGGGTGTTTGAGACTACTCTGCTCCATGTTTTCCAGCTCCGTTCTATGTTTTTTAGCCAAATGGTTTCAACTCTACGCACTCTGTTTGAGAAAAAAAAGTGAAGTCATGAGAGCACCTAAAGAGGTGCTCCACAAACTCCAGTCTTTTGTGGAGCTGGTCCAAGATGGAGTTTGTATATCAATCCCAAACACCCCTATAAAAATGATTTTAGGAGGCGGAGGTTTTGATTTTTGGATGCGACACATTTATCCGATTGCCTCTGTAGATAACTTTAGGAGACAAAAGATCTTGGAAGACACTTAAAAAATATGTCCCCTCTAAGAATAGATCACAAAGATGGACACCCTAAGGCATCCGCCATCGATTTATAGAGAGGGTTGCCTTAGGATGCCCTATCTTTGAAAGTCAATTTTTAGAGAAAAATTGCTATTAACAGAGGTGGCCATTTTAAGTGTCCGTCTCTAAAATCAACTAACATAGGCGGACATTTTAAGATGCATGTCTCTAAAAATAGTTATTTAAAAACATGTTTCATAACTTTTCTGTATGAACTCGGATCAAGATGAACTTTATATCAAAATCATAGCCCTCGATGTTATGTGCAACCCTGTAGTTGTGAAAGCTTTTATTTGTAAAGGTCTAGAGTCCCAAAATATTTGTTACCGATTAATTAATTTTAGGATGTGGTTGTTTCCTGGGCTTTTCTATAAATGGAATGACCGCCTCTGAAAATGGCTGGGTAATTTTGGAGACAATGAAATATTTTGACCGTCTCTATAAATAAAAGGAGACGTCTCCTAAATTTAATTTAATAGTAATGTAAAACCATTCTTGTAAGTTTGAACAAATTGCTAGCGAAAAGAATTTTCATTTACCACATCAAAAAGGTCAATTATGAAAATATATTTCATAATGTATAATGTATCTAGTAAATCATTTGATATTTTAAATATTATTGTTGTTTTCCACAAATTTAGTGAAACATAGGATGATTTGACCAGAACAACTGAAAATCATCCTATGTTCCATATCCATCATGGATGTGATCTGACTGAGAACAACTGAAAATATATTTCATAATGCATGTGATCACCCGTAGGCTAGGCCATACGACAGAGGAAGTAATCTTATCTTATTATTACTAATTAGAGGCCCCAATGGAGACACCACGTTAATTCTCACCAGACGCGCCAGGAAAAAAGATAAATCCTAAAAATTCTCACAATAATAAAAAATATCTAGCCTTTGATTTGGTAGACTTTAATCATCATCACAGATATTAGCCATTGGATCAATTGTAGTTTATTAAAAAATTACCCACCACTCCTATTATGAAAAATACATCAAGTGAATTTTACATATAAATTACCCACCTCTGCAATTACAGAAGATTATTCAAAACACCTATATTTGTATATAAATTACCTTATGCTATTATGCAAAATATTTCTACCTAAATTTGCATCTATATTACCCACTTTAGCCATTATGAAACATAATTTAAAATAACCCCTAACATTACGTCTTAATTTCTTAGGTTTGTCATTATGAAAAAATAATTTAAAATAATCATCTAACTTTGTATCTAAATTACCCACATATACCATTATGAAAGATAATTTAAAATACCTTCTAATGATTTTATAAATTTTCCACCTTTATCATTATGAAAGATAATACAAACTAATATTCTAAGTTTGCATTTAACATATCCATATATGTCGTCGTGAAATATAATATAAGGTATTACCTTTATATTTGTATGAACCTTAGCCATTACAAAAATAAACAAAAAAATCTCTAAAATCTACACATAAATAGTAGGATATATAGATGCATATCGAATGCTATGTTTCACCATGTATATCAAACTACATACTTCTATAATCGTTAAATGAAATAACTATATTACTATGTTTTACCATGTGTATCAAATAAACATGTATACATTAGGATAAATATTTATTTTAACAACTTATGAAACATGGAAAATTGTTCATTTATAACAAACCAGGTAGCAATAACACAATATTAATACTCCATGATAATAAATTTCATAAGTTATTATTTTCAATAAGTTTATATATTTTTACTGAAACATTATGTCATACCAATATCATTAATTTACTTTTATGCACTCTATGATAAATAAATAAATAATACTACACATATATAATCCTGTGATATAACAAATTTAACATGTTTAGTGTCAGAATGTAAGTCGAGTTTCAACTTATGTGGAAAACAATGCTACCAGAATATAGACTCTTTTTTAACAAAAAAACAATTTTTGAATAAAAGATAAAGAGTACTAGAATATCTAATTAACATGTGAAAAAAATTACAATTGGATTAAAAGCTAATAGATAAACTATGGATTTATCAAGAGTTTATACATCTCAAAATAACTAGATTTCAACTAAATACATATCACACTAAAAAAAGGATAAATACTAAAAATTCTATCAAGGGGTCCTATCACACCCATTTTTAAGGACAAAAATAGGATGCATAAAAGACTCATGTGCGCCCCAGGACATGATCGCACACACAAGTAGACAAATTACATAGTATCATCACAGTGCTTATTACAGAGCGAATAAGTATTCTAACACATAGTCTTGAACGATAAATAATAATGACTAATAGTAGATCTCCAGCGGAAACTCCAAACACAGGGACACGGTTGACTGGTTGACACCAATACTAGTACTCGTTACGATAATCTTCCTCATAATCTTCATCTGTTATGGTGGAAATAGTAAGGGTGAGTCCATGTCGAACTCAACAAGTACAATACAGGGTTCATGAGGCATAAAAGGCTAGACACTATTTAACTGCGTTTAGCTTTTATTCATCATGTAACTAGCAATTTGAGTAGCATCAAGGTAATCCACTTCCCATTAATAAATCAATGATCAATTGTAATAAGGATAATGAATAGCATTAACATGAGCATAATAATAACAACAGAAATTGAACATGATATAACAATTATGATCAATTATTCTGTAAGAATCCCCAAGGCCACTCGTATCCGTGAGCACGGCTACTATACCAGTTTTTAACTCTACGCAGAGGTGTACACTATCACTGTGAGTTATAACTTTCAAATGCATGGGGAGGCCATTCCCAAAACACCGGAAATCATATAAAGCCACTTAAAGGTTCGTCTAACAAGTTAGGGCCATTAGATTCACTCGGTAGGCAGATGTAGGAACCCCCTTTTCAAATGGCACACTTCCTTCTCGGCTATACTCATTGACTAGAGGTTGTCCTACACCCAACGTGGCAAGCCGTTCTTACACCATTTAAGGTAATCACTAACAAGCTAGAAAAGGTCCTTTAAGCAACTAAAGCTAGAGCCATATAGCCCTCACAGCTGCACTGTATATCCCGGTTATCACTTACAGATAAGTCCTTATGGAAAGTAACTAGAGCAACAACAATCAACACAACACAATGCTCTAGTCCCCTTTGTCAATAGTAATAAAGTCATCTTAATGATTGATTGCTTAACCCATTAGTCAAATTACAAGATCATTATTCATAATTAAGCACTAGCAACAACTACCCAAATGCATAGCCCGTAAGTAACAAGGAATCAGGTTATCAATCACTAAGTTATAATCTCTAAGGTTGTCAAGGAAAGCACATGCATATGTATGATAATTTCAGTGAATAGGTAACAAGGATAGTCCCATGTTATACTTGCCTTAATCAAAGCTTTCCGGATGATACTGCTAATCTGGCTCAAAGTAATACTCCTGATCGTCCAGAAACTGCTCACCTTCTATACTTGATCATCAATCAACAACATACATGCAACCAAACAAACATACACGAAGCAAACAAAGAGATATAATTAGAATAGTAAACCAACAGTAACAAACATAGTAATAAAAGTTTATAAAACTCTTCTACACGTTCCTACGATCACACAGACATAAAGATCACCAAATTCGGAGTTAAAACGTGAAAGTTATGAATTTTGAATAAATTGGATAACAAATAATGGCAAAATTAAAATAATAAAATATATTTGGTGTTGCATTCATGCTGTTACATTTATTTTGTTATGTGGTGTGGATTTGTTTTATTTTATTAGAGAAATTTATTTGAGAAATTTTTGAAAACAAGTAAATAGAGAAAAGAAAGAAAAAAAGAAACAACTTACTTTCTTACCGGGTTGGCCCGCCGGCCCAGCTGACTGGCGGCCTTCTTCTCTGTGCGGGCGGCCTGCCTCCCTCCGCGCCCGTCACTGGGTGGGCCGGCCCAGCTCGCGCGGTCCAGTCGGCCCAGCGCCACAGCCGCTCCCCTCCCTCTTCCACTGACGCGTGGGTCCCAGTTGTTGGTCTCCGTCTCATCTTCAACCTCGTGACCGAGCCGGACTCCGTCCGAACCGAAGAACCACCGCCGCCATATCCGCGTTATCCGGGGTTTCCTACCCGAACACGGCTAGTAGAGGCCATAAATAGGAAGTGTAGGTCATCTAGTTTCCGTTTTTCATCTAAAACGTAAGTTCCATAACGCGAAATCGAGCTCTAGGGTTGGGGTGGTGCCGACGGGATTGGTTGGGCGCGGTTGAGGCTTTCGGGTGGACCAGGGGCAAAATTCTTCGCTTGGGTGAGTTTGTTTTCTTCTCCTCTTACTTCTCATGCTCTCAATTGGTGTTTTGGTGATGTATATCGTAGATTTGAAAGCTTGCCGTGGCCGGCAATGGCGCCGTCGCTTCCGTGCAGCCGCGCGCCATGTTGGGTCTACTATAGCGAGTTTTTACCGGGTAGTTGAGATCGCGTGGAGCTTCTCCACCGATTGGACCAAGTCGCGAGTTGAACGGTGGCCTTGAGAGGGTGAGTAGCCAACTCCGGCCATGGAAGGGCCGCCGGCCATGGAGGGGGTGCTGGTCGGGGTTGGGGAAGAAGAGCCGGAGGTGTACTGTGATGTTGCTGGTGATCGTGAACCGTCCGATTCGAAATCAACGATCAGGATTAGATCATACCCCTTCGCGGGTAGTTTTTCTAAAGAGACCCTCGGTTCTTTCGAAATCAACCCGCAGTCCTTAGCGTAGTTTTGGAAATACGTTTTCACGTTTTGAAAGCGTATTCTCTTCCGGTTAAATCAAAAATATGTTTTCAGGTATTTACAGTTTTGCCACTAGGATTGTTTTAGTCATAAAATCTTCGTTTTAACTCCGATTTGATCCGTTCAAGTTGCGTTAGGTTCGTATTTGCGAACTCTACATGTTAGTGTAGTTGTACAGTTAGTTTTGATAATTTATTTTTTGAGTTTATAATTAAGTATTTATTTATCTATAGGAAATCTTAGAAAATTCATAACTTTTACGTTTTAACTCCGAATTTGGTGATCTTTGCGTCTGTGTGATCGTAGAAACGTGTAGAGGAGTTTTATAAAATTTTATTACTGTTTTGTTACTGTTGGTATACTGTTCTAATTATATCTCTTTGTTTGCTTCGTGTATGTTTGATTGGATGCATGTATGTTGTTGATTGATGATCGAGTATAGAAGGTGAGCAGTATTTGGACGATTCGGAGTATTACTTTGAGCCAAGTCAGCAGTATTATTTGGAGAGCTTTGATCAAGGCAAGTATAATACAGGACTATCCTTGTTACCTATTCATCGAAATTATCATACATATGCATGTGCTTACCTTGACAACCTTAGAGATTATAACTTAGTGCTTGTTGTCTTGATTCCTTGTCAACCTTGGGAATGCATGTGGGTAGCTATGGCTAGTGCTTAAACTAAGAACAATGATCTTGCAATATGATTAATGGATCAAGCAATCAATCATTAAGATGATTTAATTTTTGTTAAAAAGGGGGCTAGAGCATGTGTATTATTTTTGATGCTCTAGTTACTCTCTGTATGGACTTATCTGTACGTGATCATCCGGGATATACAGTACAGCTGTGAGGGCTATATGGCTCTGGCTTTAGTTGTTTAAGAGACCTTTTCTAGCTTGTTAGTGGTTACCTTAAATGGCGTAAGAATGGCTTGCCACGTTGGGTGTAGTGCGAGCCCCTGGCCTAGTGTGTATAGGCTGCGGTTGTTGTGCCACAGGGAAGGGGGTTCTACATCTGCCTGCCGAGTGAATCTAATGGCCCTAACTTGTTAGACGAACTCTTGGATGGCTTTATATGGTTCTCTAGTGTTTGGGCTTGAGCTCCCCACTCATTTGGAAATCATGACTCACAGTGAAAGTGTACACCTCTGCGCAGAGTTAAAAACTGGTATACTAGCCGTGCTCACGGATACGAGCGGCCTTGGAACATTTACAGATAGATGATCACCATTGCTATATTATGTTTAATTATTGTTGATTATTATTATGCTCCTGTTAATGTTATTCGTTATCACTATTGTAATTGATCATTGATTCTTTAATGGGAAGTGGTTTATCTTGAAGCTATTCAATTGTCAAAATATATGATTAAAAGCTAACCGCAGTTAAACAGTGTCTAGCCATTTGAGCCTCATGAACCCTGTGTTATATTTGTTGAGTTCGACATGGACTCACTCTTGCTATTTCCACCATAACAGATGAAGATTATGAGGAAGATTATCGTAATGAGTACTAGTCTTGGTGTCAACCAGTCAACCGTGTCCCTGTGTGGAGTTTCCGCTAGAGATTATTATTAGTTATTATTATTTATCGTTCAAGACTATGTCTTAACTATTTATTCGCTATGTAATAAGCACTGTGATGATACTATGTAATTTGTCTGCTTATGTGTGCGATCATGACCTGGGGCGCACATGAGTACTTTATGCATCCTATTTTTGTCCTTAAAATGGGTGTGACAATAAATAATTACTTTAATATAAACTCGAAAATTAAATTTTCCAAACTGACTGTACAACTATACTAATATGTAAAGCTCGCAAATACGAACCTAACGCAACTTGAACGGATCAAATCGGAGTTAAAACGAAGATTTTATGACCAACACAATTTTAATGGCAAAACTATAAATATCCGAAAACGTATTTTTGATTTACCGAGAGAGAATACGCTTTCAGAACACGAAAACGTTTTCGGGGTTTACGCCAAAGGACAGCAGGTTCTATTAAGAAAAAGGCCAGGGACTCTTTAGAAAGATTACCCCGCGAAGGGGTATCTTCTAATCTCGGCCGTCGATTCAAAATCTAACGGTTGACATTCACTCCCAACTTCACAGAGAGGAGCTCGGCCTTCTTCTTCAATTCCGGCCGGCGGCCTCCATGGACGGCCACCCAAAGCTCGCCGGAAAATTCAGTTTTCCCGTTCCCGACCACCATTCTCTCTGCAACCAACACCAACCGAACGAGGAACTCAATGCTAACCCATCTATGCGGTTCAAGCAAGCTAGGATAGATTGAAAATGGTATGCGACGTGAGGAGGGCGGCAGCGCCATTGCCGACTCGTCGGTGACCTTCAAATGCATGATTGAAAGCATCTCCACCCAAAAGAAAAGCACAAGAAGGTAGAGAAGGAGATTGCGGACTCACCAACGCGAAGAACACGGCCTCAAACCCACCCGCGAGCTCCACCTACAAGCAACCGAAGTCTCCAACTTCCCCCAACCCCTAGCGCTTGGTTTCACGTGGATAGACTAGGGTTTTGGATGGAAAACGGAAAGAGGAGAACCCCGGCTACCCTTTTGTAACTTCACCTCATCGATTTCGGGTAGGATATCACAGATTCACGATTTGATTCGGTTGAAGCATCGTTCGTGTCCGTCCTGGTTACGACCGGAGGTAGAGGACGCGGCTGCCACCTGGGGCCCACCCATCAGTGGCTGAAGGGAGGATGAGGCGTGTGGCTTTGGCTTCCTAGGCCGGCCCACCGACGTGAGAGAGAGAGAGCAGCAGTGGCCTGTTTCCGCGGCCCAAAGCGGGGAGGGAAAGAACAGGCCGGCCGGGTTAACCGGGCCACTAGTAGGTAAGTACTTCTTTTTTTTCTATTTGTTTTTCAAAACCTTTTTCAAAGAGAATTTCTAATCCAAATCAAATAAAATAAATTCCACACCACAAAATAAAATAAATGCAACAGCATGAATGCATCATCAAATACTCTATCTAAAATTTTAAATCCTAATTCCCCATTAATTATTATCTAAATTATTTTAAACCCACAAATTCTAATTATTGAAATTTTTGGGTGTTACAAATTCTACCCCCTTAAAGGAATCTCGTCCTCGAGATTGGACTGCTTACTCAAATAACTGTGGATATGATTTTCTCAATTCATCCTCTCTTTCCCAAGTTGCCTCTGCCTCTGAATATCTATTCCACTGAACCTTGCACATTTTAATAATCCGACTTCGGGTAACTCTCTCAGCAGTTTCTAAAACCTTGATCGGAAACTCTTCATAGGTAAGATCCTCTTTAATAGTCAATTCCTCTAAAGGTATCTGCTCTTCAGGCACACATAAACACTTCTTAAGTTGTGAAACATGAAACACATCATGTACTCCAGACAAATTCTCAGGCAACTCTAATTGATAAGCAACTTCTCCTCGTCTAGCAATAACTTTAAATGGCCCAACATACCTTGGTGCTAATTTACCTTTCATGTTAAACCTCTTCACACTTCTCATTGGGGACACCTTCAAATAGACATAATCACCTACCTCAAAAACTAAATCCCTTCTTCTATTGTCAGCATAACTCTTCTGACGGATTGTGCCACTCTTAAATTCTCACGGATCACCCGCACTTGATCTTCCACGTTTCTAAGAACATATGTACCAAACACCTGAGACTCACCTGTCTGATCCCAAAACAATGGAGTTCTACACTTACGTCCATACAAAGCCTCAAACGGTGCCATCTTAAGACTCTGTTGATAACTGTTGTTGTAAGAGAATTCTGTATAAGGCAAGCTCTTATCCCAACTGGTTCCATATTGCAATGCATAAGCTCTCAACATATCTTCTAATATTTGGTTGGTCCTTTCAGTCTGCCCATCTGTCTGTGGATGATATGCTGTACTAAAATTTAGCTTTGTTCCCAGAGATTCATGTACAGCTTTCCAAAAGTGTGACGTGAATTGCGATCCTCGATCAGATACAATCTTTTTTGGAACTCCATGCAAACATACTATCCTCTCCATATACAACTCTACCAATTTTGGTTCATGGTAGGTAGTCTTAACTGGTATGAAATGAGCAACTTTAGTTAACCGATCTACTATCACCCAAATAGAATCATAACCTCTCTGAGTACGTGGTAACCCTACTATAAAGTCCATACCAACCTCCTTCCACTTCCATTCAGGAATCTTCATTGGTTGCAACAATCCAGCAGGTCTCTGATGCTCAGCTTTCACTCTCTGACAAGTGTCACATAACGCCACATACTCAGCCACATCTCGTTTCAGTCCAACCCACCAATATTTCTGTTTGAGATCCAAATACATCTTAGTACTACCAGGATGAATAGAATAAGCTGACTCATGAGCTTCACAAAGAATTGCTTGTGTAACAGTTTGATCCTCAGGTACACACAGCCTCTTTCCAAACCACAAAATTCCATTATCATCCATTCGAAACCCTAGTGACTTACCGATCACTATATCTCCCCATATCTTCTTTAGTTTCTCATCCTTCAACTGACCCTTGTATATTTCTTGCTCTAAGGTGGGTTCTATCACTAATTCTATTGTATTAGTAACAATTCCCAAATTCAAATATTCAAATTCAGCACATAACTCACTAGTCATGGACAACGTTCATATCTCATTGGCATAACTTTTCCTGCTAAGAGCATCAGCTACTACATTGGCCTTACCTGGATGATAGTGTATCTCTATATCATAGTCCTTGATCAATTCCAACCATCTACATTGCCTCAAGTTCATATCAGACTGAGTGAAAATATACTTCAAACTCTTATGATCGGTGTATATATCACTCTTATGCCCAATCAAATAGTGTCTCCAAATCTTCAAAGCATGAACCATAGCTACTAACTCCAAATCATGCGTAGGATAATTCAACTCATGCTTTCTCAACTGTCTAGATGCATAAGCAACAACTCTGCCTTCTTGCATAAGAACACATCCCAAACCTTGACGAGAAGCATCACAATAAATAGAAAATTTCTTGCTCAAATCTGGCAATACCAAAACAGGCATTGTAGCCAATCTCTTCTTCAACTCTTCAAAACTAGCTTGATATTTATCCGACCACACAAACTTGGCATTCTTCTCTAACAGAGATGTCATAGGTTTAGCAAGTTTAGAAAACCCTTCAATGAACTGCCTGTAATATCTAGCTAAACCCAAGAAACTACGAATCTCGCTAACATCAGTAGGTGGTTTCCAATTCAACACATCCTTTACTTTCTCTGGATCCACTGATATTCCTCCATTAGAAACAATATGACCAAGAAAAGAGACTTCCTTCAACCAAAACTCACATTTACTTCGCTTAGCATACAGTTTATGCTCTCTAAGTTTCTCCAATACCAACCTCAAATGTTCAGCATGCTCTTTCTCCGTCTTGGAAAATACCAGTATATCATCAATAAATACCACCACAAACTTATCCAGATATTCTATGAACACCTTATTCATCATATACATAAAGTAGGCAGGTGCATTGGTCAAACCAAATGACATAACAATATACTCATACAACCCATACCTCATAGTAAAAGCTGTCTTTGGAATATCAGAGGCACGAATCTTCAATTGATGATAACCAGAACGCAAATCAATCTTAGAGAACACACAAGCACCTCTCAACTGATCACACAAATCATCAATCCTGGGCAAAGGACACTTGTTCTTGATAGTTACCTCATTCAGTGACTGATAATCAACACACATCCTCTGACCACCATCTTTCTTATCAACAAAAATAACTGGTGCACCCCACGGTGAAGAACTAGGATGAATAAAAACTTTGTCTTGTAATTCTTTAATTTGTTTTTAAGTTCTTCTAATTCATCTACTCCCATTCTATATGGTCGTTTGGCTATACGTGCAGTTCTAGGTAATAATTCAATAAGAAATTCAATGTCTCGGTCAGGTGGCATACCTGGCAAATCATTAGAAAGACATCTGAAAATTCATCAATAACTGAATTCTCTTTGATAGCATCATCATCAAGCCGATTCACCAAAGCGGTTGGCTGCTTCTGCACTGCTACATCCACATTGATCTTATCCTCATTAGGTGCAGTCACAACTACTACTTTCTGTTGACATTGAATCACTGCCTGATTTTGTTTCATCCAAACCATAACCAAAATCACATCAATACCAGAGGTCCTCAACACTATAGGAGTTATCTTAAACTCTACCCCCCTTAAAATCATACTAATTGGAAGACACTGATTAGTGGTTTGCATGGTACCTCCAGAGGAATTTACTAAGAGAGGTTCTTTCATGGCAAGAATGGGTACACTATGCATTCTAACAAATATGTTGGAAATAAAGGTATGCGAAGCTCCAGAATCAAAAAGAATGGTTGCAGGAGTAGAATGGACATTGAACGTACCAAGCATAACTTCAGGCTCCGTCTGTGCCGTTTCAGTAGACACATGATTCACCTTTCCAGTATTAGATGATCTTTGCCCCTACGGTATCTGCTGATTCTGCTTCTTAGGACAATGATTAGCATAGTGTCCAGGCTCTCCACAGCGATAACACAGATTGGGGGTACTAGGTGCACTGGTCTTCATTGGAGTAGAGTTAGAATTACCCTGGCGTGGAGTTTGCTGACCACTCTACTGCTGAAACTGCCTATTTTGCTGATACTGAGGTCGTTGTTGGAACTGATTACTCTGTCGATTCTGAGACCATTGTTGATTTGAATTACGGCTCCACTGACTAACTGGTCCCTGGAATTTAGAATGAAACCCATGCTGAGAATTGGTACGCTGGCGGTTATTGTTTCCAACACCTTGTTCTTTCATCTTTCTTTTCCTATCCATCTTCCGACGTTCATTATCTAGCATGATAGCCTTATTCACAAGCTCTTGGAAACTGGCATAGTTATTACCCTTCAACTGCAAACGAAGATCATAATAAATTCCTTTGAGGAAAAGATGCTGCCTATCTGCATCTTCCCTCACTTCATTAGGAGCATAGTGAGCCAACTGCGTGAACCTGTCATGATACTCACTAACGCTCATCTGTCCCATTCTGGGATTTCTGAATTCTTGCTGCTTCAACTCAATTATACCCTCAGGAATATGACGAGCTCGAAAATCTTTAACAAATTCATTCCAAGTGATAGGAGGAGCATTGTTAGGACGTGCAGCTTGATACAACTCCTACCAAGTCTGAGTTGTCCCCTGTAACTGACCAGATGCATATAACACATTTTCCATATCATTGTATTGAGCGATGTTCAACTGTTTCTCAACTGCTCTCACCCAATCATCCGCCTCCAAAGGATCAGCAGCATGAGAGAACACTGGAGGGCATCCCTTCAAAAATTCTCCATGTGTGTCTCTCACCTGAACAGGTGGAGGGTCATCCTGCAGGGGGATTGTTCTGCATGTGTTGCATGAACATCTGCATCATCTGATTCTGGGTATTCATAAGTTCCTCCATAGTAATAGGTGGGTTAGCACCTCCATGACCCCTACCACGGCCCCTGCCTAACATCTGTTTTTAAAATATAGAAAATGAAGTTCAGTATTATCCAAGATGATATATTTAACAGATAAGCAAATCTGATTTCTCTGGACAAATTCCAATTTCAGCAGCTCAGTAAAACTGCCATATCTCGAGTTACAGATGTCCAATTAAGATGATCTTTATATGGTTGGAAATCTTAAAAAATTATCTATAACTTTTATTCACAACACTTTTCCTGATTCTGTCAATAAATTAGTCAAAAACGGAACTTAACCAAAACTGTCCTAGAATTCCAGACTGCACAGTGACCTCAACTTGGAACAGGTATATCTCTTAACTCATAATAGATAATATGGTGATTCTTGCGGGGTTGGAAAGGTACAGAAGTCTAATTATTTTCAGTAAAATTTCTTAAATTTTCCGTGAACGGATTTTAAGTTATTTCTAAAACATCCCAGACTGATCCAGAAATCAGCAAAGGACAGAACCAATTTTACCTCACACCCTACTAATATATTCTTGATCAAACTTAATATTCTTAACCATGGAACTTGTAGACATGTCTACAAAACTCCAGCACACATTACAAAGATCTAAATCACACATTATCATAATAACAAATCCATAAATCACCCAATTGTTCACACCACAAACTGACTCTCAACACAACCAAACTCAAATTGATTCGCAACTACTATCGTTCTTATTACATAGGGATTTCCTAATCCTAATTAAGCTTCTAATAAATCTTGGGACAGCCTAACTCCACCCTTAATTGGTCGATCTCCTTATAAGCTTGCTCCTTAAGTTCTTTTCCTTTAGCAACTCATCCTTCAAATCCACCTCATGGAGAGCCAATTCACGAACCAGTTCCACTGTAGCTTGTAAAGTCAAGGATGAATCATTTGCAAGCGGCACGGTCCAGACACTCTTGTCATGTAAGAAACAAGGAAAATGCCGGAGTGCACCCTGTAATGTCTTGTCCGAGCGAAGACCATGGTAGTAAACAAACGCATTGTAGGCGACATCCTCCATGCTTGTTTCTATAGTTGCCCGGCTCACTCGGGTGATGAACTTCGACTCCACCTTAGACTTTTTAGTGGTAGGATCCCTTGTCTTGACCCATAGCTCAGTCTCCCAGTAGGAATCCATCCATGGATGACTATACTCCGTGCAGCGATACTCCAACTT
Organism: Saccharum spontaneum; assembly: GCA_022457205.1. Taxonomy (NCBI): domain Eukaryota; kingdom Viridiplantae; phylum Streptophyta; class Magnoliopsida; order Poales; family Poaceae; genus Saccharum; species Saccharum spontaneum. The sequence goes on along the minus strand of CM039605.1, from coordinate 935,639 downwards.
AGCTTCCCAATCGTAGTAGTTGTCCAAGGTTCTTGTCAGCATGTCATGGAAGAAAGCATCGGCTTTAGGAACCATGATCTGAAACTTCGTGGTCCACCCCATAACTACATCCTCCATTGGTGTGTCACCGATTCTTGATTCAGCATCGGATAGCTCTTGGTCACCATCTACATGGGGCTCCTGGGGTTTGAAGCGGGTAATGTACTGTGTAGCGGACAGACGGGGATGAGGAGGCATCTATAAGATTTAGACATAGATTAGATAGAATCAATGTATTTTCGCAATAGAATAAAGTAGAGGAAGCATAAAAATATAGTAATTAACAAGGTGAAAGAAATAAGCATGAAATAAGTGAAGCATGGATGCTAATAACGACAACTCTAACTAGGCTTGCGTCCTACAGTCAACACGGCTCTGATACCAATTTGTCACACCCGTTTTTAAGGACAAAAATAGGATGCATAAAAGACGCATGTGCGCCTCAGGACATGATCGCACACACAAGTATATAAATTACATAGTATCATCACAGTACTTATTACATAGCGAATAAGTATTTTAACACATAGTCTTGAACGATAAATAATAATGACTAATAGTAGATCTCCAGTAGAAACTCCAAACACAGGGACACGGTTCACTGGTTGACACCAAGACTAGTACTCGTTATGATAATCTTCCTCATAATATTCATCTGTTATGGTGGAAATAGCAAGGGTGAGTCCATGTCGAACTCAACAAGTGCAACATAGGGTTCATAAGACACAAAAGGCTAGACACTGTTTAACTGCGTTTAGCTTTTATTCATCATGTAACTAGCAATTTGAGTAGCATCAAGGTAATCCACTTCCCATTAATGAATCAATAATCAATTGTAATAAGGATAATGAATAGCATTAACATGAGCATAATAATAACAACAGAAATTGAACATGATATAACAATTATGATCAATTATTCTGTAAGAATCCCCAAGGCCGCTCGTATCCGTGAGCACGGCTAGTATACCAGTTTTTAACTCTGCGCAGAGGTGTACACTTTCACTGTGAGTCATAACTTCTAAATGCATGGGGAGGCCATTCTCAAAACACTGGAAATCATATAAAGCCACTTAAAGGTTCGTCTAACAAGTTAGGGCCATTAGATTTACTCGGCAGGCAGATGTAGGAACCCCCTTTTCAAATGGCACACTTCCTTCTCGGCTATACTCATTGACTAGACGTTGTCCTACACCCAACGTGGCAAGCCGTTCTTACGCCATTTAAGGTAACCACTAACAAGCTAGAAAAGGTCCTTTAAGCAACTAAAGCCAGAGCCATATAGCCCTCACAGCTGTACTGTATATCTCGGTTATCACTTACAGATAAGTCCTTATCCTACAACTAAAAAGAACAAAGCGTGGACAATTTTTTTGGTGCGACAATTGATTTCGTCCGTCTGCCAGCCTGCCCGCCCTACGACCCTCGCCCGTCGCACCCGCTTCCTTTCCTTGCAACGTGATTTTCGCCATCTCCCTCTCTCCCTTGCTGCGCCGGCCGCCTTGCGTCCTCCCTTTCGTGCTATATGCCTATACGAGCACGCGCCTGGAAGGAAGGTCGGCCCGTGATATATACCAAGGAAAGGGTGTCGTTTCTTCGTGCGACTTCGAAGCCTGCTCCTCCGCCACTGTTCCACCTACTCCTCCGCTGCTGTTCCAGTCTATGTCGCGCCTCCCAAACCTGCGCTAGCGCCTCCACGCCGTCGCTGGAGAGCCTGGCCGTGCAGCTGAGGGATCCTCGGTGTGTCCCGGTCCGCGTGCTGCCCCCGATCTACTACGTGGGGGCGTTGGTCATCGTCGGCGACGACACGAGCGCAGAGGCAGAGGACTAAGAGCGCGCGACGAGGAGGCGGTGGCACGAGTGCCTTGCACGGTTGTCTCTCCGCCCCGCCGCTAGCCCTGAGACCGGAGGCGACCGCGCCCCGCTGTGGCGCTGCGACCCAACGCTACGGTGCGTTGCTCCGTCCCTCTATCCCTCCTCTCCTCTCGACCTGCGCCGCAATGCGGGTCCCCACCTCAGCCCACGCAGCGGCAGGGCGGCTTTGCTCGATCTGTCGCCGCCGTTCGCACTGCCCGGCGTGACCTTGGAGCCGCCGGGGTTCGCCCGATGTAGCAACCGCCGTGGATACGCGTGCTCGCTTGCGCGATTTCAGCCCGGTGCCTGCGCAGCGGTCGCAGCGGAGGTCTATCCCGTGCTGTGATTGCTTTCCGTTCAGTGTTTTTCTCGTCTGTCATTAGGATTCGGTTGGTTTCGTCTGTTTTGGGAGTATGCTGCTCCGTTTAAGTGGTTAGTTTGTGATTTTTTTAATCTGTTTCTGCTCTCGCACCGGACGTATTCCAGAGAATCGCATATGAACGGAAGATGTAGTGCTTTTGAATACCTTTGCAACGAGTATTTAAACATTATTTAACGTTGAGTTTAGAAGAAGTCATGGCTTTCTGAATATTGCTGAACTTTAATGTTGGTTCTGTCAGGCCGGGCTCAGTTTCTATGGATGATCTACTTCATACTTTCTCTCTAGCGGAACTCACCCTGGGTCATGGATTATTTGTTTTCCCCTGAGTGACTTACAAATTTAGATGTTTGAGCTATTATCTGAACTTTTGGATGTTGTTAGATGGAAACTCTAATGGTACATGGATGAATTTGTTTTAATCATAGAAGAGTTGTGTACGACGTGGTGTAGGCTACACAGCTACCTAACTATAATGGATGTCAATCAGGTTGACTAATTTTGCTACACATTTACCTGTAATGGTTCGTTTCATTTGTTCCCTGTAGCATGTGATGACAAAAAATTCATAAAATTGGATGCAGAATTATTTTCATCAAGCGGGTGTGATTTTTCTTGCATGCAAAAGAACCGAACCTGATTAGCTTGCATGCAGGGGCAAGAAGGAAATTACGAACGATGAATCAACCTGACGTGTGACTCTTCTCCTATACAACTAAAAAAAAGAAAGTAAGATCACTATGTGATGGATGATGATCTGGTTGAGTGGATTTTTTTTTGCTATCAACTGAAAAAGAATGGTATGTTTTCCTCCATGTGTGCCATTTAGTGGCCGTTGGCTGTACATGCAACCCAACTTGGGCTTTAGCTCATGTTTTGGCATTCCAGAAAATTTTGGACAATTCAAGAACTCAACTGGGTAATATGCTATTTGTTCATAAACATAAGTATTGATTTACTCCATTCATGGTGCCCTGAAATAATCATAAGGAACTGTGGAAGAAAAGTTGATTATATAATGGAGTCAATCACGGCAAAATAGAAAGTAGGAAATTATTGTAGCAGGCTTGGGCATCAGATAATATGCGGTTTGGGCATTAAATTATATGTAGTAGGCTTTTCAACATTTACTTTGATGAGATTCATAGTTTTAGGTTTTTACAAAAGTCTTGCGTCATTTCAGGCTTGCATCTCCCAAGGTCGGCTACTCACGGATACCTACGATCACTGCCAACAGTCAGGTAATCCTTCAATGAGGTGACTACTGAACCATTGCCTGTTGCCTCCAAACAAAAAACTAATATACAGTCAATTGAAGTGTGGTTCTGAACCTTTTCCTTCACCTCTTACAGTCCTAGCTAATTTTACATGCCATGTAAATAAGTAGACATTTTGTTATTATGTTTATAGATGCACCTTGCCTGTGTGTTTAGCCAATGCTGTGCTGTACACCTGAAAAATCAACCTACCACTGAAAAGACGTAGTGCTGGTGACCACGATGACTCCAACACTACTTAACTCTCTAACTGACAGAATTGGCTACATAACTCCACCATGACTCCAGCACTACTTAACTCTCTAAACTACAGAGCTAAAGGCTCCAAAATTGTAACAGAATTGTTGGAGTGCTTTGCAGCCTACGTATATACTAGGAGTATCCCATGCTTTGCCCCAGTTCATGGCTGTACAATACTAATCTAGAAAAAGCAATCAAAGGTCAAGCAGAGGAACTCACCTTATTGGTTTGGTTAGGCATCCAGCTAGAGTTTGTGTCTACAGTAGCAGCCATCTCATTTCCCTGATCTGCAGGTCAAGTAGCAGCAGCAGCTAGCCCAGGAACAGCAGTTCTTGCTGCAGCAATTGTTCATTCAGTAGTTGTTTGTGCAGGGTGCATGGTATTTGTTATCGGCAACTTCTAGGCACCTCTCTATTGCTTTTATTTGAATCCATGCTTGGTGATTAGTGGTTTGGTTAGGCATCCAGCTAGAGCTATTTTCAGTAGTTATCTTGCTTGTTTAGTACTTCTCAATTAGCTCTCGGTTTAATAATTCTCATATTAATTCTTGATTAGCTATTTTCAGTTTGTTATCTTGCATGATTCAATTATGTTGCATGGCTCATTTGATTAATTTTGTTCCCTAGAATTTTTTTAGAGTATAGATATATATAGTACAGAGAGTATTGTCCTTCATTTTGTTCCATATAAGTTTCAGGCTCACTTGTCCATATTAAATTGGGCACATTATTTTAAAGGCACAGTATTGCTAAAAGTGACAATTAGTGTTGATGGACACGCCAAGGCCAACCGGTGATCGGGTACCTTTGGAGACCTTACAAATATGACAGATCCAACTTCTTGGTATGTCTTTTCCATGATCTCTTATAATTTTTCAGTTTAATTTGTGGGGGTTCCACAGGGAAAAGGATTTCGTTTTTACAAGAACATGGCAATACATTTTTTGTATCCATCTGTTCTTACAAATGAACCCTCCCATTGATCTCATGGTGCCATTTTCTTTTTATGTTTTTTTGTTAATTTCGTCCAGTGCTGCAGGGAGACATGGGTCATTATATCACAGCCTGGATGTAATACTGTGCTTTTGTACCTAATTGGTTTGCCTCTTTATTTCTGCACTGCATTGTTTGAACAGAACTGCTATATGATTTGTGTTCAAGTGACATGTCTATTGTTACATATATGAAGGTGAATTATCTGGCTGCATAAGTTGTACATCAATTTATTTCATGGAGTTTCTTATTGTTATTGGCCTCGATAACTGAAGCACATACGCTTAAAAATATCTTTGTTTTCCTGCTTTCTAAATGGTTTGTATTTTCAATGCTCTACTTTAATTTCAGTATCTGCAGTCAGTAATATTTATATGTAATTGCTCATTAGGTGGGTGAGTTCGTTTTTAGTAGCATCAAATAGTCATGTAGGGTTATTGGGAATTCATTACATGGATTGATTGTGGACATTAGGGTATTTGAGCCCTACCATACACCGATGCAATATTATCTATCATGTTGTCTTTCAATGGAAATGCTCGGTCTATTCACTATGACACAGAATTTGTGCACTATGCTTGAATTGATCTGATTGCCTATTGGTGTCTTGTAGGTTATAATGAAAAGCAGGGCCTGCTAGGCTGAAGAGTTTTCGACATAAGTCTGCGTCTCTGCAAATGGGTTCAGGCAACATGATTGTGAAGAAGGTGATAAAGCACAGCTCTTTTGATCTGGACATACAGCTTGCTAAGAGTTGGATGGTAAAGTACAGGTCTTTTGTCTCTACGTGATAATAGTTTGTTTAGTGTTGTGGGCTTTGTATGCAATTTTAATCCTGATCAAAATTGCTAAGTTGAATTCGAGAACTATCTTTCTTTTTTTTCTGCACAGAAATGCAAATATGCTTGAGCTCTTCTGGGACATATACTGGATAAGAGCTTACTAAATTGAATTAGAAAAGTTTTTTATGAACACAATTACTCGCAGCATAGTGAGAGCATTTTGTCAGTTAATCTACTGGTTCAGGACTTGTGAGGATGCTGCATCAGAGATGCTTTCTGACAAGGTGCACACACAAAAGCTTTTTTTTTACTCAATCATTATTGCTGATTTTTGCTCCTTGCTGAGGGTACAATGGGTCATGCCGATCATGTTTGATTTTCGTAGGAATGGTTCTTGTGATAGTTATACAAGTTCTTTTATGGTAAGTTTTTACTAATTATTTTGCTCTCTTACTGTAGGGATAATAATTTTTGCTTGAGCTGTCGATTCAACACCTATCTCTTTTTGTAGAAAGTGAAAAGGACTCTCCTTTGCTTAAAGTTGGAGTCAGTTAGTTGAACTGTATAGTCTTTTTGGATTTTACCGTTCGTTCTTGATCCCTACTGTGTATTTGGTTTCATACACCGTGGTCCACTTGAGTGTTCTAACTCAGATTTCGCAACACCAAGTTGGACATGTGATGTCAATTTTTAATTCTACCTGGATCTAAGATGCATGACATGATGGCTCTGTTTCTGAAATAGTCTAATAAGGCGCTGTTGACACGAAGAATGGTAGGGAGATGCGACGGAATTTATTCGTGGATTTATTGGTGCACGAAGAAATGGACATCGTAGATTTCTTTTTGCCAATATAAAACATTATCTTAATCGTATCACGGAAAGGCCTATACAGTAGAGTTTGTGAGCCTGCGACGACACGCTCTCTGTGACTCTATTAATTTCACAAACTTTGTTTTTTGAATTAAATGTCATTTTAACATTAATATTTAATTTTTATAATATTATTATCTTATCGTGCGATCTGTGTGTTTTTAATACAAATTGTTAGCTATCCCGTAGCAACGCACGGGCACACTACCTACTAGAGAGTAACTAGAGCGACAACAATCAACACAACACAATGCTCTAGTCCCCTTTGTCAACAGTAATAAAGTCATCTTAATGGTTGATTGCTTAACCCATTAGTCAAATTACAAGATCATTATTCATAATTAAGCACTAGCAACAACTACCCAAATGCATAGCCCGTAGGTAACAAGGAATCAGGATATCAATCACTAAGTTATAATCTCTAAGGTTGTCAAGGAAAGCACATGCATATGTATGATAATTTCAGTGAATAGGTAACAAGGATAGTCCCATGTTATACTTGCCTTGATCAAAGCTTTCTGGATGATACTGCTGATCTGGCTCAAAGTAATACTCCTGATCGTCCAGAAACTGCTCACCTTCTATACTCGATCATTAATCAACAACATACTTACAACCAAACAAACATACACGAAGCAAACAAAGAGATATAATTAGAACAGTACACCAACAATAACAAAAAGTAATAAAAGTTTATAAAATTCTTCTACACATTCCTACGATCACACAGACGTAAAGATCACCAAATTCGGAGTTAAAACGTGAAAGTTATGAATTTTCTAAGATTTCCTATAGATAAATAATTACTTCAATATAAACTCGAAAATTAAATTTTCCAAACTGACTGTACAACTATACTAACATGTAGAGCTTGAAAATACAAACCTAATGCAACTTGAACGAATCAAATCGGAGTTAAAACGAAGATTTTATGACCAACACAATTTTAATGGCAAAACTGTAAATATCCGAAAACGTATTTTTGATTTACCGAGAGAGAATACGCTTTCAGAACACGAAAACGTTTTCGGGGTTTACGCCAAAGGACGGCGGGTTCTATTAAGAAAAAGGCCAGGGACTCTTTAGAAAGATTACCCCGTGAAGGGGTATCTTCTAATCTCAGCCGTCGATTCAAAATCTAACGGTTGACATTCACTCCCAACTTCACAGAGAGGAGCTCGGCCTTCTTCTTAATTCCGGCCGGCGGCCTCCATGGCCGGCCACCCAAAGCTCACCAGAAACTTTGTTTTTCCCATTCCCGACCACTATTCTCTCTGCAACCAACACCAACCGAACGAGGAACTCAATGCTAACCCATCTATGCGGTTCAAGCAAGCTACGATAGATTGAAAATGGTATGCGATGTGAGGAGGGCGGCGGCGCCAGTGCCGACTCGTCGGTGACCTTCAAATGCATGATTCGAAACATCTCCACCCAAAAGAAAAGCATGGGAAGATAGAGAAGGAGATTGCAGACTCACCAACGCGAAGAACACGGCCTCAAACCCACCCGCAAGCTCCACCTACAAGCAACCGAAGTCTCCAACTTCCCCCAATCCCTAGCGCTCGGTTTCACGTGGATAGACTAGGGTTTTAGATGGAAAACGGAAAGAGGAGAACCCCGGCTACCCTTTTGTAACTTCACCTCGTCGATTTCGTGTAGGATATCACAGATTCGCGATTTGATTCGGTTGAAGCATCGTTCGTGTCCGTCCCGGTTACGACCGGAGGTAGAGGACGCGGCTGCCACCTGGGGCCCACCGTCAGCAGCTAAGGGAGGATGAGGCGTGCGGCTTTGGCTTCCTAGGCCGGCCCACCGACGCGAGAGAGAGAGAGAGCGGCAGCGGCCCGTTTCCGCGGCCCAGAGCGGGGAGGGAAAGAACAGGCCGGTCGGGTTAACCGGGCCACCAACAGGTAAGCACTCCTTTTTTCTATTTGTTTTTCAAAACCTTTTTCAAAGAGAATTTCTAATCCAAATCAAATAAAATAAATTCCACACCACAAAATAAAATAAATGCAATAGCATGAATGCATCATCAAATACTCTATCTAAAATTTTAAATCCTAATTCCCCATTAATTATTATCTAAATTATTTTAAACCCACAAATTCTAATTATTGAAATTTTTGGGTGTTACAGTCCCCGCAAGAGCTTGCATATTAATCCTCACAAGTTGATTTGAAAACAAAAGTTAGATCTTAGAAATTCTCATAGAAGTCATAAACATCTTAGTATCAATTTGGTATAACCTAATCAAAATTGATAATAATAACAATAGCTCTTGGATCTATTCTATTCTCTAAATAACTATTCATTTAGGCTATGGTGTAAAACAATATAAACTAACTCTCGTGACTCTAATTTATGTTACCCACATATGTCGTTAAAAAACTATAACACCCTAAAATTTGCATGTTTTTAGAATAGCTTAAAATGATTTAAATTATGCATTTTGTGAGCATGCAAACTTAGAAAAATAGTAACTTTTATAATCTAAAAGCCACTATAAGGTCTAGCTACATGTTTGTGCATACATGCTACTGCATATTTATTTTGTACTGAGTGGTTTACTTCAAAACTAAAAGAAAGACTCAAAACTCATTTGAAATTTTGCTTTGGAAAGTTTAGAAAAGGAAATGAAAAGGAATTCTCCCTCCCTCTCATTCTTTAGGCCTGCCTGGCCTTGTTCTCATCCACAGGAGCCCAACTCCCTTTTCTCCCGCGCGCAGCGCAAGCAAGCCGGCCCAGGCCTAGCAAGCCACATGGGCTTCCCTTTCCCTCTTTTTGTCCAGCTGACTTCATGACCCCGCACCTTGAGCTGCTACCAGCCCGGTCCCACAAATCAGCGATGCGCCTTTCTTCTTCACTGAGTCGGCATGGAGCCAGACTCCCTACCGCGACGAAAATCACTGATCGCCCTGATTTCTTCGCGTTTCGGCATGACCAGCACGCCTAGGTTCCTATATAAGCTGGCCCCGACGTCCGCGCCGCCTCCCATCAAACCCTAGGGCAAGCCGCCGCCCTTGCATTGAGCCCGCTGCAGCCGCAAGCTCCAGCTCGCCGCCGCCAAACTCGTTTCGTCAATTCGTCGCGTCAACGACACCGTAAGCAAGTCGTCGAGATTCGCGTTGGCTTTGTAAATTCGCCGAGCCTCTTTTCCCTCTCTCCCTCACTCTGTTTTGCTCACCCCGCGATGCCAAATCCTTGTAGGAGCTCGTCGTCCACCATCCCGAGCCACGCATTGTCCTCGTTCGATTTCCATCGCCGAGTGTCGTCATGGTAAGTTCACCTTAGTCTCCTCTTTCGTTTAGTACCAGTCCTGAGGCAAATGGTGGCTTGTGCCGCCAAGTCAACAAACGCCAGTGGGATGCTTGCCGTCAGCCATGGCCATCCGCCGTGTTGGTCACCTTCCCCAGCCGGCTTGCTCTCTCACTTCTCTCCCTTCTAATCCCAACCATCCAAACTCAATCCAATGATCCAAATAAGGCCATACCCCTTCGCCTAGTTAATTTGCTAAAGAGCCCTGCCCTTTTCTAGATTCAAACCCGTGGTCCATGGTGCAATTCTAGATTATGTTTTCTCTTTCAAAAAACATGGATTCATCTTTGATAGATTCAAAATACATTTTCTCTATTTACGGTTTTGCACTAATTTTGTTTTAGCCATAAAATCTTTGTTTTAGCTCTAATTTAATCCATTCAAATTGTGTTAGATTTGTAATCACGTAATCTACATGTTAGTGTTACTGTTAATCATGTTTTCAACATTTTAAATTCAAGGTTAGATTTAATCTATTATTTTACTAAAGAAAAACTTGTTTAATTCACAACTTCTTCGTTATAGCTCCGATTTTTGTGATCTTCGCTCTATGTGATCATAGTGAGATGTAGATTCGTTCTACAAACTTTTCATCTTGTTTCTCTACTGTTAGTGTACTATTCTAATTATAGACTTGTTTGCTTTGCTTAATTGTCTCTAGATAATTGTTGTTGCTGTGTTGATTGAGTATAGATGTGAGCCATTCGCGGGTGATCAGGAATACTTCTACGAATAGGACTAGCAGGACCAGTTTGATTAAGGCAAGTATAGCATGGGACTATCCTTATTTCCTCATAACTTTAATGCACTTTAATCATTATGCATGTGTCCTCTTGATAAGGTTTACCTAGATTTGATCTTGTACCTTGACTCCTATGGATATGCATTGGGTAGCTATTGCTAGTGCTCAACATAAACTATGATCTTGTAATTTGACTAATGGAATGAGCAATAAACATTAAAAGATGACTCTTTAGCAACATGATTAAAGAGGGCTAGAGCATTGGGCTATCTTTATGGTGCTCTAGTTTCTCTCCATAAGGACCTATTTGTAAGTGAACATCCGGGACTTACAGTATAACTGTGAGGGCTACATGGCTCTAGCTTTAGTCATATAAGAGGACCTTTTCTAGCTTGTTAGTGGTTACCTTTATGGCACAAAAGGAGCTTACCACGATGGGTATAGGACAACCTCTAGTCCTACGAGTATAGCCATGATGGAATTGTGCCACTCGAAAAGGGGGTTCCTACATCTACTTGCCAATTGGAATCCTAGCGGTCCTAAATTGTTAGACAAACCTTGGAAAGGCTTCATAGTGAACCCTATCTGCTCACCTTGGTAGTGTTTTAGGGAGTCACGACCCCGGGCATGTGGGAATCATGACTCATAGTGAAAGTGTACAACCTCTGCAGAGTGTAAAACTGGTATATCAGTCGTGCTTACGGTCAGGAGCGGCCTTAGACCCTTATGGAATAGATGATCACGATTGTATTATAAGTTTATGCTAATCATTATTCATTTTACTTGATCATGAGTTTATTATGGGAAGTATATCAACTTGTTGCTACTCATATGCTAAAATTGTGCCAACTAAAAGCTACATGCAGTAAAACCCGTGTCTTGCCTTTTTGAGCCTCATGAACCCTACGTTACACTTATTGAGTATGAGATGTACTTATGGTTATTTATTTTCATTATTTGGATAAAAATCCTGGATGGATAACAGATTGCTATGGTAATGACGACTTTCCTAAGGACTACTAGTCTTGTGGTCAACCAGTTGACGTGCCTGTGCTTTGGATCTACCATGAGGGAGTTTTCTTTATATTTATGCTATGTTTATGTTAAGATATGTGATAATATTTGTGATGTAATAACACTTGTGATGATACTTTCCTTAATTTGTCAGCTTATGTGTGATTGATCTCTATGCGCACATAAGATTATGCATTCTATTTTATCCTTGAAAATGGGTGTGACAAAAACCTGTTTTGAAGTAGACCTAAATTTGCATTTAAGTATCGATGTCCTCTTATTATGATCGATAATTTACATAACTCCCTTTCTGCTGATTTTCTACAAGAAGTTTAGGAATTTTGTGAGGGTGAGCAATTACCTATCATTATGGAGGGATTTGAACTTGATTAGGAATAACAAGGAAAGAAATTAGGGTCAAGGGGACCCCAAATTGAGGCAGTTTTTTAACGTTTTCATAGGAGATTTACAGTTGAGAGAGATTTTTGTTAGTGGAGTAAAGTTTACTTGGTCTAATAAACAAAAACATCCTACAATGATTAGGTTGGATAGATTTTGGCTTCCTCTTGTTGGGATACTCATTATAATGCTTATTTTGCTTGGTCAAAGGCTAGGGTTGGCTCTGACCATTCTCCTATTATTTTGGATATTGGTGAGCGTAGGGACAACAAAACTAAATATTTCTACTTCCTTGAAAAATGGTTTCTATCTGATAATTTTAGCTCCATGGTGAGGGGGAAATGGAGTGACAAGAAATTGCTCTTCCCATCTAATAGCTACTCCCTGGATGTCTGGCATGAGTGCCTGCAATCCTTAAGGAAGTTTTTAAGGGGCTAGAATCTGAAGAATTTGGGGGAATAGAAAGAGAGAAATTTAGGTTTGACTAAAAGAGTAGAGGAGATTGATTTGATTGCTGAACATAGGTTGCTGACCATGGAAGAATGGGAAGAAAGAATTGCCTTGGAAATAGAAGGCTGGTAAAAATTGGGTTTTACAAGGGGATGCAAATACCTATTTTTTCCATCAGTATGTGAATGGCAGGAGAAGGAAAAAGACAATAGCTTTTCTGGACTCTGAGTAGGGGGAAATCAGGGGCTAGAAAGAGATTACTAGCCACATTGTGAATTACTATAAACATCTATTTGGGCATAATGACCCTTGCTCCATGCAGTTAGGGGACAATTTTTGGCCTAATGATTTAAAAGTTAGTTACAATCATTCGAATAGTTTGATTTGTCCTTTGTCCATGGAGGAGATCAAGGGGGTTGTGATGAGTATGAAAGAAAATTCTGCTCCTAGACCCAATGGGTTCAGTGTGAGTTTTTTTAAACATTTTTGGATACTATTAAAGGGAATTTGGTCAATATGTTTTAAGATTTTTGGGGTGATCATCTAGATATCAAGAGACTGAACTTTGGTGTTATCACACTAGTACCAAAACTGAAAGAGGCCAATACTATCAAGCAATATAGGCCTATTTGCTTGCTTAATGTGGATTATAAAATCTTCACCAAAGTTTTGACAAATAGATTGGTTCTTGTGGCTAAAAAGATCATTGGTAAAAATCAAACTGGTTTTATAAAAGGGAGAAATATTTTGGAAGAGGTGGTGGTCCTTCATGAGGTCCTTCATGAACTCCATAGATCAAAGGCAAGGGGCCTAATCCTAAAAATTGATTTTGAAAAATCCTATGGCAGGGTCAGATGGGATTTCTTGGAAAAGGTCATGCATGGAAAAGGCTTTCCTCAAAAATGCATATCTTGGGTTATGAAAACTGTTAGGGAAGCTAAAGTCTGCATTAATGTGAATAGGGAGAGAAGTGATTATTTTAGGACCTTTAGGGGCTTGAGACAAGGGGACCCTCTCTCCCCCTTATTCTTCAACTTAGTTGCTGATGTACTTGAAGTTATGCTTCAATCAGCAATAGATAAGGACCATCTTACTGGGGTATTGACTGATTTGATCCCTGGTGGTATTTCCCATATTCAATATGTGGATGACACGGTTAAATGATTGATGCTTCTAAGAAATCTATTAGGAACTTAAAGATCATTTTATATTGCTTTGAATGGCTGACTAGGCTTAAAATCTACTACCACAAAAGTGAGGTGTTTGTTTTCAGGACCTGTCAAGAGGAGAAAGAACAGATGGCTAATATGCTCAATTGTGTTTAAGGGAGTTTCCCATGAAATACCTTGGGATAACTGTTAGCTACAAACACTTATACATGAGTGCCCTTAGTCCATTAACCCAAAAAATGATCAAGAGGTTGGACCCTTGGAAAGGGAAAATGTTAACCTTTAGGGGGAGACAACTTCTAACCAACTCTTGCTCCATTCCTCTTTATCGTATGGGCTTTTACCTCCTCAATGATGGGGTGCATAGTGATATGGACAGTGTTAGGGCGAAATTTCTCTAGCAAGGGGTGAAAGAGAGATTTAGGTATCATATGGTGAAGTGGGAAATGGTAAGTAAGCCTAAAGACCAAGGGGGTCTGGGCATTATAAATACAAAAGTTATGAATGACAGCTTCCTAGTTAAATGGATTTAGAAAATTTTTCAACAACCTGATGAGCTCTGGTTCAAAATTCTAAAAGCCAAATACCTAGGGGAACATGGTTTTTTTATTCCAAGGAAAATGATGGGTCACAGTTTTGGAGAGGTTTCCACTAGGTAAAGCATCTTTTCAAATGGGGGTTGTTTTTGAGGTAGTGGATGGTAAGCTTTGCAGATTTTGGAAGGACTACTGGGCACATAAGGTACTATAGCACCCGATTTTAAAGACAAAACCAGATACTCACCATATGTGAGCCTAGGAAGTCAAATCACACATATGGCTACAAATAAGGGTAATATCAAAAGACAAATGCTTAATTACATAACGTAATAGTACAGAGAATACAAACTTAGCTAGTAGACAGCGAAAAGACATTCTGATCTTCGGTTGAAGACTCCACTCCACAAAGACAACTGACTAGTTGATCCCAAGCCTAACTCCTCCAAACTCTAACAATCTGGTACTCATTCTGAGGTGTGGGAAAATAGCAAGGGTGAGCACATGTTGTATTCAGCAAATATAACATGAGGTTCATGAGGCTCAAAAGTTGACATTGGTTTACTGCGATTAACTTTTAGTGAGTCATCTTTCTAGCATTTGAGTAGCAACAAGTTACCATAAACTCAAATAACCTCATGATCATGTAAACGTGAATAACGTATAGCAAGAAACAATAATCATTAATGAGCATCAATATCATCAGTATTATCATTATCATCAGTGTTCATCATTTATTCTACAAGGGTCCAAGGCCGCTCGTGACCGTGAGCATAGCTGATATACCAGTTTTACACTCTGCAGAGGTTGTACATTTTCACTGTGAGTCGTGATTTACCCTTTCGCCCGAGGTAGCTAATCTCTTGACCCACTTCCAAGGAAGGTCAGTAGGGTTCACTATGAAATCTTTCAAAGATTCGTCTAACAAGTTAGGACCATTAGATTCGCTTGGCAAGCAGATGTAGGAAACCCCTTTTCAAATGGCACAATTCCATCCCGGTTATACTCATAAGACTAGAGGTTGTCCTACACCCATCGTGGCAAGCCATTCTTACGCTATAAAGGTAACCACTAATAAGCTAGAAAAGGTCCTTCTATATGACTAAAGCTAGAGCCATATAGCCCTCATAGTTGTACTGTAAGTCCCAGATGTTTGCTTACAGATGAGTCCTTACGGAGAGAAACTAGAGCACCATAAAAACAGCCCAATATGCTCTAGCCCTCTTGAGCCATGTTGCTATAAAGTATCTTTTAAACATTTATTGCATATACCATTAGTCAAGTTACATATCATGGTTATTTATCTTGAGTACTAGCATAAATACTACCCAAAGCAATGTTCCATGGGTGTCAAGGTACAAGATACAAAAGCTAGGATATCCTTAGTGGTAACAAGGTAGACACATGCACTTGAATTAAGTGTATTAAAGGTGAATAGGAAACAAGGATGATCCCATGCTATACTTGCCTAAGCTTTTCATCGAAAGCAACTCCCTTAGAGAAATTTCAGTTGTCTTCTGGCCTTTTAGTCTCCAGCACTTACAGACAACTCTCTTCTTCTACTTGCATATCATAGCAAACCAAGCACTCTAACAAACATACAAGAAAACAAAAAGAGACAACTAAAGCAGTACACCACACAAGAGGAAACAACATACTAAAAGACAACTAATTGCTACGGTCATGAGAATGCAAGAGACTGAAAACAGAGCCACGGTAAAACGAAAACGAGTACCGAAAGATTTTGTATTATAAGAAAAACATCTACATGCTTGATTTATTTTAATTAAGCAAAATCATTTGAAATAATAGCTCATATTAGTCAAATAATATTTTAATTCAAAAGCCAAGTGAAACTAGTCATATTTTAGTTATATACATGCTTGCATCATTTTATCAAATTAAACATTAACTTGTAAAAGAAAACTGCATGTGAAAGCATCTACTTTGAATTTTGTATGCGGAACGTGTTTAGTCTATCTAAGTACATTATTTATGATTTGAAAACACATTAATGTCAGCAGTTATTCATATTAACATTCATATATAAAACACCAGGGTATAAGACTATATTACTTTTAGTTATAAAACTATTTGTGCGTATATTAATCAAATTAATATTTGATGATTGTCAATATATATACATGGGACATGGAAAACATTGACACTAACACGGGTTACAAAAATAATACAACTTAAACGAACTAATATGGAATATATGAAAACAATTAAACGGTGCATGATAAAAGATGCAAGGGCTAAGGCGAGAGAGAAAAACAATCTTCTCTTGCCGCTGGACAGGTGCTGACCTGTTGGGTGATGGCAATTTGATCGGTTTTGCAGCGCAGGTAACTACGCTTGCTCACCATCGAGGGACATACAACCAGGGGCGGACCCAACACTAGGGCAGCCCAGGCAGCTGCCCTAGTCGCAGCCCAAATAAATGAGGAACAAGTTTTCATTTTTTGGCCCATTAGCTCCCCAGCCCAACACCAGCGAGGAACAAGCCTAATTTTGTTTCATGTTTCTCTCAGTTTGCAAAATTTGCTTGAGAAATGAGAATGATTGTTTTACTGTGACATACATATAAATATATATAGTGGTCCTATAAACTATACCGTAGGGCGTAGGCTGTGCTTTGTAGCACAGTGGATTTTGGACACCAGGATTTGGCTGCTAGGATTTCACCCTAGTCTTGGCCAAATCCTGGGTCCGCCACTGCATACAATTGCATGTAACTGATGACGCACATCCACGGAAACGGCCAGCACACGGGGTCATGGGTGTGGTGGCCTGCAACAGTAATAACGGCAAGAAGATATGCGCAGCTTCAGCAGCAAGGAAGGATGACGTACGTAGGGCAGCTGGGCATGCATGGTGGGTGGTGGCCGGTGGTAGCGGCACTAGGCACACGGCGACGCTCAACACATGAATATGTCCGGCTGCTGGAGAGTGCGCCTCTGGCGTTTTGGACTTGCTCGTCCCACGCTGAAGCTCGAAACATGATCATGAGCATATATAGATAACAGAGGGGTGGAAAAAGAGAATGCCAAGCCTGGAATTCTCATCGACGATTGAGGCGCAAAATAAGCAGAAAGAAACTGAGGATGGCCAATGAAGGCGCTCATTGCGTCGTTGGAGAGCACAAGAGACTCGATGATTTGCCGCTGTAGCTAGATGCCGATCCCGTTTCCACCAAAGCCAGGAGGTTAGAAGTGCAGGTCTAGGCCCATCATCGACGACATGCGCAGCTTGCCGAACTAAGATTGTTGGCGGCGACATGAGAAGGAGGAGAAAAATCTAATTTATTACACGAGGGATTTCCCAAACTAGGTCCTCCCTTTACGGTAGTTTTAGTGTGCTTAGCCCAAAGGGTTGGTATATATATATATATATATATATATATATATATGGAGAAACCTTTCCACCTCCATGTCAACTAGCGATATGGTACTAATTGACATTGCACCATCCACCTCCGCTAATAGGCCTAAGTAATCATTTAAGCCTATTAGTAAATAAAGGCATGGGCCTTTGAGAGTCGGTGGAAAATTAGGCTTGGATTTTTTTCTAATTTTCAAAATTAATTAATATCAGGAAATAAAAATAATTCTAGAAAGTCTAGAATTACCATTTATATCATGAAAAATGCTCCGAAGTTTAGAAAAATCCCTCGAAAAATCCTGGAGATAAATTAAAAGACGAGGAACTCAGACAAAATATTTGGAGCTCAAGAAAAGATTGTTGGGAACTTGGAACATTAAGATTAAGGTCAAGGAGGTAGGAATTAAATTCCAAAAAGAAGCTGGAAAATTCCTAGAGATAGATATTCGTCTCCTAAACGTATTTTAAAAATATTTTGCACATAGAAACACAATGTGCAACCGGCATGAATGCAACAACATGTTTCTACCTTAAGATAAATTTTAATGCAATGAAAATTTATTATTTCCCTATGTTTTCTTGAGCACAAAAATACAAATTTAAATCATTTTAGATCTATTTCGAAATATGCGAATTTTAGGATGTTACAGGTACCACTAAAAATCCTTTTATAGTGACTTGCATAAGCTAACCAGGGATCCATATTGCTATGTGAGTGATTGCTATCAGGATGGGTATTGGTGTGTGGATTTCAAAAGATGTCTTTCTGCCTAGGATTATGAGAGATGGCTGGGACTCCTACAAATGCTAAATGACTGTTCATTAACTGACAACATGGCTGACTGTATTCAGTGGGCTCTGGAAAAGAAGATGTTCATCACCAAATCCCTATACATGTTTCTAACTGACATGGGAGTCAGTAGCAAGATGGCTGGGATTATTTGGAAATGTAGAGTCCCTTTAAAAATTAAATTCTTCCTCTGGCAACTGTCTAATAATAAATTGCTAGATGTTGTCAATCTAGTGAAAAAAATGTGGAAGGGATCTATTCTTTGTTATCTCTGTGGGTGTTCTGAAAATATTGATCATGTTTTCTTTAAGTGTCACTTAGCAAAGTTTGTGTGGGAGGTCATTTGTGATGCTTTTAACCTGAGCTCTTATCATTCTTCTTGGGAAGTTTTCTGTAGCACTTGGTTGAGGGGCAAGGGCCCACTCCCGAACAGGTTAACCATTTTCATGTTTTCAGGGTTTGCATGGGCGCTTTGGACATCCAGAAATGAAATTGCTATTGACAAAAGGATCCCTAAAGCACCAACTGATGTGATTTACAATGCTTTATCCTTGATACAGAGATGGAGCGTTCTGCTCAGGGAGAAAGACCAGGCACGTATCTTGTAGGCAAAGGATTCCATCGCGAGTTGGCTTAAGAACTTCAAGCCGAGCAGTACCTGTCTTTCAGATGTAATAGAAATCTAGTTCTGTTTCCGGCTTAGTTGTTTTCTGCTGCTTCGTTCTTTTGGTTTCTAGTTGCTGGGTTGTAAAGCGTTTAGAGAAGATCCTAATGGACCACATCTTTGTAGATCAAGATCCTCCATCACTGGCTGTTTCAAGACATTCTAGCCTCTCTTTTACCCTCCTTTTGGAGGTCGTGCGTGTCTAAATTTGTAATAGGCTTAGAATATTGGGTTTTGTTTTTCTTCTTAAAATAGGTATCCCCAGTTTGTGAACCTGTTATGTTGCTTTCTAAAAAGCAGAGGTTCTACCTCTTTTTAAAAAACAATAATTTACATAACTCGATTTTAATCTCATTATTAGAAAAATTACCCCCTCAAATCTGCATCTAAATTTTCAACATCTCCTATTACAAAAAAATTGTTTAGATAACAAATAGAGCATGTATATGTTTCTACATTACCCCACTATCAATATTATCAACTCTCATGACTCTAATAGAGCATGTATATGTTTCTACTTTAGAGCAAAAAATCAATTATAAAGTTTAAGTATTAAAATTCTCTTGAGGTTAGCACTGCTACCTCAATCCAAGATCTCACTTCAAGCTCTGTGACTTATCTTAAGTGATATGCTACATATGTTAAATAATGGCTTATGCTATTGTAGTACTTAAGAACATACTCTATGGTCTAAAATCCTTATTTTAGACCAAGCTCTGTGGTCTAAAATACTTATGTTATTGTAGTACTCAAGCTCTATGACTTATATCTTAAGCGATATGATGCATGTTTTTGTACTTAAATGTGCAAAAAAAGGAGAGTCAATAAAATATGCGATAAGCACAAGAGTTTCAACATAACATGAGCAGAGAAAAAAATCTGTAGCAGTCGATAAGAATAAAATTTGAAAAAACAAAATTTAGATTCATAACTTCATAAGATACACGAAGCAACAAGAGCCACCATGATTAATGAAAAGGTTTCAAAGTAATTGCATATTTAAAATGTATAGAGGTGTCATTCCAAGAAAAAATATGAAGATGGATAAAAATATATAGATTAGTTGACCAAAGAAATAGTAAGTAATAAGGTTATGATAACTATATATAGACTACAAAGTATCTATTATGTCTACTATGTTAGAAAATAAAGAAAGAGAAAACATATAATTTAATATAAATAATTCTTTATAAGTCAGATGTACTCCCTCCATTCCAAATTATAAGACGTTTTGAGTTTTCTAAATACATAGCTTTTGATGCACGTAGATGTACTATCTAGATACATAGTAAAAGAAATATATCTAGAAAAGCCAAAATGTCTTATAATTTAGAATTAATGGATTATTAAACGGTACCTAATGCTTATATGTCCCCTCAAAAAAAACCTAATGCTTATATCTCTTAAAATTCTAGCCCGTGCGAGAGCATGGGTTGCACAACTACAAAAAGGAATTGTAGGAATGCTCCCCTTTTTTAGGGGTGGCTCTATATTGACCCGCCCCTATAAATGGTGGCCAAATGAGCCGCCCCCTACAAAAATCCATTTGTAGGGGTTGCTGGTGTTAGTAGCTGCCCCTATAAAATGGCCCGATTTATAGGGGCGGCTCTCCTATTGTAGGGGCAGCTTAATATTGAGACGCCCCTATAAATAGACGCCGAATATTAAAAATTAAAAATTAAGCACTAAAATTTGAATTTTTTCAAACGACCTCTAATGGAGAATTGATCAAAATAAAAGTTGTAGATCTCGAAAAGTTATGAAACTTTGTTGTTTACAACTTTTTCATTTGAAATCATTTACTACTTCAAAATTTTGTTTAAAATTTAATTTTGAAATTATTGAAGAACTCTAATTTATCTTTTTAATCTGTGGCTAAAACTTGTAACTAGTCTTTTCTCCCTCATACTAAGTTCAAATTTGATGATTTTTTTTCTAAAATTTTCTAAAATCATGCTCTATCAATTTATTGTGTTCTTACAGCAAATATTTTGTCCATCTTTTCATGTGACTATGTTTTATCTATTTGAATTTTGAATTTTAAAATTGGCAACTTCAAACATCATTTTAAAACATTAAATGATTTCAGCTGAAAGAATCATGAACATAAAAGTTGTAGAAGTCATCAAGATCTACAACTTTTATTTTGGTTATTTCTTCATCCGACAATAGTAGTAACATTGTTTACAAAATTTACATATCTCTCTTATAGTTCCATAAACTATAAGAGGGGATATGTAGAATTTGTGAACAATGTTACTGCCACTACGTCGGATGACCAAATGACTAAATGACCAAAATAAAAGTTGTAGATCTCAGAAAGTTATAGAACTTTATAGTTGATAACTTTTTCATTTAAATTTATTTTGTTATGGAAAACTACGTTTGAATTTCTCATATTTGAATTTCAAAATTTTCAAATGACGTTGGATAGAGAAACAACGAAAATGAAAGTTGTAGATCCCAAAAAGTTATACAACTTTGTAGTTGATAACTTTTTGATTTGAAATCATCTTCTCAAGAAAAATTACATTTGAATTTCCTTTGAAATTTAAATTTTTAAACAACCTCGGATGGACAAACAGTAAAAACGAAAGTTGTAAATCTTAAAAAGTTATGAAACTTTGTAGTTGACAGCTTTTTCATTTGAAAACATCTTGTCACGAAAAACTACATTTGAATTTCTAAAATTTGAAATTTAAATTTTGTAAACAACCTCGGATGGAGAAACTATCAAAATGAAAGTTGTAGATCTCCAAAAATTATAAAACTTTGTAGTTGACAACTTTTTCATTTGAATTCATTTAGGGCCTCAAACAATCAAGTTAAACTTGGTTTAGTAATACGTGGGGAAAGAAAATGCAAAATTGACACAAGTGAAGGTGATGTGCAGTGGTAGAGGAGGGTACGCGCGAGGGTGAGGTGCCAGGTTCGAATCCCGGCCGACGTGAAGTCTCCAAAAATCACGCAAAAAGTGTCGCAGCTACGGAGCGGCGGGTGTGTGCTGACTAGTGGGGGCCTCCCCGGATTAAAAAATTTTGCTACTATTTTGGCAATTTTTTTCATGATTTTTGAAAATTAATTTGTAGGGGCGGCTCAATATCTAGCCGCCCTACAAATCGTCGGCTGCCCCTTACAAATCGATTTATAGGGGCGGCTAGCCGACTGCCCCTACAAACTGGGCATTTGTAGCCGCGGTCGCTTAGGGGCGGCCGAAAAAACTACGACTACAAATACACATGAGCCGCCCCTACAAATACTTGCTGGCTTAGTGTTGGTGGACTAATTTGATAAAATATTGATTCAGCAACGACCAGCTAGCTACCAAGTCCTTGGGTGGCTCCCTGCCAAACATAAAGATAGACAATAGCCGCCTGGCTTCTGCATCAAAAGTGAGAGATGGTAACGCATGTATCCATCTGACCGTCTGAAAATGCTAGCTTTACATGTAGTGGAAGCCACTGTACCGCAATTATTTGCCGTGTTCCATAAATAATATATCTACTAGTACCCGTTGCCTGCCAACAAGAGCTAATAACCCTCTTCCTTTTACAAAACACACGTGGATGTCCTCTATCACTGAAAAATTAATAAGATGAATACACGTACTACCAGTTCTTCTAGACTGTGTAGATCTGCTAATTCTGCCTAAATGTGTGGACCCCATCATAAGAAACTAATCAAAAGTTAGCATGACTAACGAGAATCAACGCTCACAGTAAAGCGATTTGGCAAGAAATACATGTGCTTCTCCGGCCCTCCCTGTGTATTTGACCATTAATTTGTCCTAGAGTGTCACATAAGGTTCTCGAACTTATCACTATCTAGGTCCAAACAAGTCCCAACTCCCTCCAAGCTTATTGTGGGATACTATCATACTATAGTTGATCCCCCATGGCTCAACGGTAAATCCCATGCATAGGTCGGGCCCACATTTTAGCCTTGCATGGGACCTAATTGCCGAATACATGATCCATTATTGGGATCCACCGTGACATGCCATGTGTGGAGGTGTTGATCAGGTCATGGCATTTGGACTTAGATGATATGTTGTGATAAGTTTAGGTTCGAAAAAATCCATTTAGAGAGTTCAGCACCTGGATGCCATTCCAAGATTGGTTTGGAGAACCAAAAATTCATTTTACAGTTTGTGACATGGATGACACCAAGAGAAAAGTTTAGCGGATTACTTGTGGATTTACTCAAAGAAATATATGTTACCAATCACCATGATACTTATCTAACCAATCTTCGCATTCCTAAGGTCCAATTATAGTATCTTACTCAACCTCATACCATAACACATATGTTTGGAACTTGGCTATGGGGAACCAGCTAAAACCTGAAATTGTTAGTCTAGTTTGTTTGGTTGGCTGCTATGGTTATGCAGGAATGTAGTTTTTTAAAATAAAAATATTTCGTATCACTTACATATTATTTAGTTAGTTATCCACTTTCTCCATACCTGGACTATTCTCCAAAAGCCGGGTATGTAGGATTTAGTTGTGGTGGTGCGTCAGCAGTAGGTGCAGGTGTCTAGGGATCTATTTTCCAAGATGCGTTAGTAGTGATCTAGTCTATCGAGTGATAGCCATTACTGTAGTTGTATTTACTCTAAAAACATCATTTAGTTTGTAGTCTGTGTGGATCATAATATATATAGAGAGGTCGGGTGTGTTTTCTAAATGATTTTTAACTCAATGTAATGGTTTTAGATATTAATGAAAACTTCCTTTATCAAAAATATATAGAATGTCTGCAAGTTTGGCCAACATGCACAAACACCTTTAAATGTCCTAAATGCGTAACTGGTAAGCCTTAAAGTGTCCTAAACGGGTAACTGCTAAGACTGTCTGCAGTCGTGTACTCCAAATGAAACTGGAGCAGCACATAGCGTACAGAGGAAGTCGCAGCGGGTACGCTAAATCAAACGCTACCGTCCCGGACGCCGGCCTCATCCTGTAAATACAACGGGACCACTACCGAAAACGCAGCCTTTGCCGAGGGCTTCTGGCATTGCCGAGGGCTAAATATCGGGCACTCGGCAAAGGCCCTCTTTGCCGAGGGCCGGCCCAAGGAGCCCTCGGCAAAGACAGGCCCTCGGCAAAGAGGCCTCTGCCGAGGGCCAGCCCTCGGCAAAGAAACGGCCCTCGGCAAAAAAAATCTTTGCCGAGGGCCTCCCTATTGGCCTTAGGCAAAGAGTTTTTGCCGAGGGCCTACCTTATGGCCCTCGGCAAAGAGATTTTTCAAAATATATTTTGAGACACTAAATTAACTCAAATAAAAAAGTTTTCTACTACAAAATTGTCTAACTTTTTAAAATCTACAAAGTATATATTGGTCATTTCTTCATTTAACAAATCAATAGTAATATTGTTCACAAAATCTACATCTCTCTAATAAGTTTCATGAAACTACTAGAGAGGATATATAAGGATTGTGAAATATATTAGAACCACCACGTCGGTTGAACAAATGACCAAACAATCAAAATAAAGTTTGTAGATCTTGAGAAGTTATAAAATGTTGTAGTTGAAAACTTTTTTATTTGAAAGCATCTAATTACCGATAATTGTGTCTTAAGTTTGAAATTTGAAATTTGAAATTTTGAAAAAAGTCTCGGATGGAGAAACACTCTAAACGAAAGTTGTAGATCTCGAAAAGTTACGAAACTTTGTAGTTGACAACTTTTTAATTTAAATTCATTTAGTGCCTCAAAATGTATTTTGAAAATTCTCTTTGCCGAGGGCCATAATGTAGGCCCTCGGCAAAGAGGGTCTTTGCCGAGGGCCTACGTTATGGCCCTCGGCAAAGAGATTTTTCAAAAATTTTCAGATAGAAAAACACTCTAAACGAAAGTTGTAGATCTTGAAAAGTTATAAAACTTTATAGTTGACAACTATTTCATTTGAAAGCATCTAATTGAGGATATTTATATCTAAAGTTTGAAATTTAAAATTTCAAATTTTATAAAAAGTCTTGGATGGAAAAACACTCTAAACGAAAGTTGTAGATCTCGAAAAGTTATGAAACTTTGTAGTTGACAACTTTTTCATTTGAAAGCATCTAATTGCCGATAATTACGTCTTAAGCTTAAAATTTTAAATTTGAAATTTTGAAAAAAGCCTCGGGTAGAGAAACACTCTAAACGAAAGTTGTAGATCTCGAGAAGTTATGAAACTTTGTAGTTGACAACTTTTTCATTTGAATTCGTTTAGTGCCTCAAAATATATTTTGAAAAATTTCTTTGCCGAGGGCCATAACGTAGGCCCTCAACAAAGAGGATCTTTGCCGAGGGCCTGCAGTATAGCCCTCTTGCCGAGGGTCTGCCTTATGGCCCTCAGCAAAGAGGGTCTTTGCCGAGGGCCTAACTTATATCCCTCGGCAAAGATATTTTTTAAAAAGTCTCGGATGAAAAAACACTCTAAACGAAAGTTGTAGATCTTGAAAAGTTATAAAACTTTATAGTTGACAACTTTTTTATTTGAAAGCATCTAATTGAGGATATTTATATTTAAAGTTTGAAATTTCAAATTTAAAAAAAAAGTATTGGATGGAAAAACACTCTAAACGAAAGTTGTAGATCTCGAAAAGTTATGAAACTTTGTAGTTGACAACTTTTTCATTTAAAAGCATCTAATTGCCGATAATTGCGTCTTAAGTTTGAAATTTGAAATTTGAAATTTTGAAAAAAACCTCGGATGGAGAAACACTCTACACGAAAGTTGTAGATCTCGAAAAGTTACAAAACTTTGTAGTTGACAACTTTTTCATTTGAATTCGTTTATTGCCTTAAACAATCAATTTACACTCGGTTTGTTATAACATATGGGGAATCAAAATGGAATATAAACACAAGTGATAAAGGGTTGGAGTGGTTAGAGAAGGTAAGTGAGAGAGGGTGTGAGAGGTCACGAGTTCGAATCCCACCGACCACGACTTTACAAATAGGGTCAAAAATACTGTGTAAAATGCTACAAAAAATCCCGCGGGTGGGGGTGATGGCTCGTTGGCGCCTTCAAAAAAAATAAAATTATTTTGCTATTTTTTTGGGTTTTTTTCGATTTACATTTTGCCGAGGGTTTTTTTGCCCTCGGCAAAGGCTTTCCGTGTGTCCGATAAAGGGCCCTCGGCAAAGACCCCTTCGCCGTCTCAAAATTTCCCGAGGGCTCTTTGCCGAGGGCCGCCCTCGGCAAAGCCTTTACCGAGGGTTTTTGGGCCTGGCCCTCGGCAAAGCATGCTAGTCCAGTAGTGGACAGCGGGAGAGATAGAGGAGAATAGAGAAAGCTGCAGCGACGGGCCCCACTATTTAAAATAAAAAAATTATTATAACTCATAAACCAAAAACCCAAATTAAATTTCGATTGTACCATTAAATTCGTTTTAATAAATTCTTCAAAACCAGATCTCACATGGATATATTTAGATAAAGTGACAAGTGGGCCCCACAGTGGATAGAGGATGATATAGAGGATGGATGGATGCGGGAGAATTGAGTATAGAGAAGAGAATTTTGATGACGAGACCTTTTAGAGGATGAATTTAGAGTACCACGAGTACGGATAGTCTAACCCTTAAAATGTCCTAAACGCGTACCGCTAAAACATCGTGTTAATGGCTTTCGAAATTGCTAGGGCAAATCTCATGTAAGATTATTTTATATTCTGTTTTTGTACGAACATTTCTAGAAAGATCCACTTAGATTATATCAGTAATAAAATAGTACAAACTTTTGGGGGAGTCCCTTTGCAGAATATAAATAATAACGGCTAGCTACTAAGGAAAAAGTTTGATGGAACGTTGATTTACTACCGACGACCAGTTAGCAGTTAACGTAGACACTGGGTGGATCGCTGACCCAAGGCAAGACCTTATTACGT
Organism: Saccharum spontaneum; assembly: GCA_022457205.1. NCBI lineage: Eukaryota > Viridiplantae > Streptophyta > Magnoliopsida > Poales > Poaceae > Saccharum > Saccharum spontaneum. The sequence goes on along the minus strand of CM039605.1, from coordinate 908,858 downwards.
ACACCCTACTTTATTTGTCAATCAAAAGTCAGATTCTGATGGTAACATTTACCATAGATATTACCTGGTCATGTGGCCAAAAGCTGCTTTGCAATTTTGCATGTAGTGGAAACCACCGGTGCAATTGCAATCGTTTTTCATGTTCCCTATGTACTAGGATACATAGCCGTAGTTAACAGGCAATTCCCCAACCCGAAAAGGTTTGGTTTTTGAAAATAAAAAACAATATCAACTTGTGCGTTCCAGCTTATTTATACGGCTTCATTTTGGCTTCATCCTCCATAAATCTGATTTAAAGGATTTGGTTGTGGTGGTCTCGTGGCAACGAGAGCAGGTGTTCACATGTACTTAAAATGATATTTTACGGTCGGTTGAAAACATTATTCCAGCGCTGGAGATGAACATCATCGGCACAGTAGCTCGCCAGCAATTACAGTTTTCATGACGAAGGTGTACATGCATCTTAGAAAGTAACTGGTGTATTCTTTGGTTTTCGTTCTTTGATATTGTTGTCATGTTGTGTGTCGCCCGGAATGAAACTCAGCAACGTACTCCTACATATATTATATTTATATATAGAATATGCAAAGAGAGATAGGCTGGTAGCTATATGACGCACTCGATCGACAGTCAACCTGCGGCGGCTTTATTTGGCGACGTACTAAACGGTATGAGTGGCAGTGTCCATCATCAGGCACCATACACGTTTGGACGCTTGTTCGGGGCATCCTAATATAAGATAAGATAATGCTTGGGCTATCTCTCTCGTCTTTTCTCTTTGAAGACCAAACAAAAGCCGATCCAGGTGAGGTGCATAGATCTTGAATTCCCTATATTTAACTAAAATCTGAAGGAATAATAATATCTTGTTGACCGCTAAAGTTATTCGGCCGTCCACCCGCGGGAAAGAAAAGAATTTCCGTAGCCTTCCACTTAACTGCCGTGAAACACGACTGAGAAAATTACTATATATAAAGCACTCAACCAGACAACCACAGAAGAAAATTCTATGCGCCTCATCAAGCATGTCGTGGGACACCTTGGGCTTGTTTAGATACCAAAATTCATCCTAAATTTTACTATGCAAAAAGAAGATTCTCTGTCACATCAAAATACCGGCATATGCATAGAGTACTAAATGTAGATGAAATCAAAAACTAATTGCACAGTTTTATTATACTTTGCGAGACGAACATTTTGAGCCTAATTAATTAAGATTTAGACAATTATTACCACTAAAAAACAAAAGTGCTACAGTGCTCGAGGGTGGCACTGTGCAAACTTGACCACCCCCGATTTCGGCATCTAAACAAGGCCCTTCTGGATGGGCAATAGATACCCCGTTCACTTACGCTAAAAAAACAAATTAAAAAATACGAATTATAAGCCGGCTAAACAGGACCAGAGAAACTAACGTGCGATATTTTTTCACCGTGGATATTTTTCACCTTCTCGACATCAAATATCTCGCGGGGCCAGTGCGCCGTGCACCCAGACATAGCACATCTCAGGGGCGTCGCACGAAGAGCCCTGTGCGGCAGAGTCGCATAATAATTTTTATTTATACACAGGCACATACACTATTAAAGAAATTGTCAGAGTGGGTAGTAATGTTCTAGCATCTGAGATGTGAAAAGTTAGGATGGCCGCTTTCTACTACAAAGAAAATTCTCAAAGACGGACATTTTTTTATTTATATATATAGACGGGTAGGCTATCAGCTATTGTCAAATGGTCTATGTTAATAGGCTATTTTTTAGACGTGCGCACAATATTGTTTGCCAAAGGTGCGCGCGAGGGTGTAGCCCTCAAGCCCCTGCTAGTTTAGAGAACCAATCATGAGATTAACCAGACTGTCGCACCCTTAACCGGAGGACTTAACATATCCCCTGTATTAGACTCGTCATCATCTCCTAAAATTTTCTTTGTAGTAGCGGCTATAATTGACCAAATGAATGGTATGACTTGGTCCGTCAAGAGATGGTCCGATTAATAATTGTGTGGCGTCGTGCTTGCCCATGAGCCATGGCTTCAACATAAGCATGGCTCTACACCGACTTAGACAGGCCGGACCGGGCCAGGGTCCAATGAGCCAGTCTAGCCCTAGCAACCACTGGTCGGCACCAGTGTCACGACACCGTCACCACTTGCACAGTGCACTGCCAGGGCCACGCCCTTGCACCATCGTGCTGCTGCCGCACGCGGTGGCTGAGATCAGCCCCTGTTCTGCTGCCGAGCGCGCGGACCAGGGTCAGCCCCTGCCCAGCCACTGGAAGCGCTATTGGTTGTGTGGGTGCCACGCCCTGACACCACCATGTCGTTGTCGTGCATGCCGGTCAAGGCCGGCCCCTGTCTCGTGCCATCACTATCATGCCTGGCCTCCTCTCGGGATCTCTCAGCTGCCATTGAAGGGGCTCACATCTCCATGGAACGCTCGGTGCTTTGAGCAGAGTTGGGGCCGAGATTCAAACACTAGCTCCTGTTAGGATGCCCGCGTCTGCCCCGCCTGCTGCTGCTAGGCGGCTAGCATTGGATGCAGGATCTATCATCCATCCGGCTCTGACCCCCTGCTAGAGTGTCTAATGGACTGAGGCCTTGTTTAGATTTGAGAATTGGGGAGAAAAACACTGTATCAGAATTCCTGTAGCATTTTGTTTGTATTTGGTAAAAATTATCTAAATTTTGACTAACTAGGCTTAAAATGTTCGTCTCGTAAAGTACAACAAAACTGTGCAATTAGTTTTTGATTTCATCAACATTTAGTATTCCATGCATTTGCCGATATTTTGATGTGACGAGGAATCTTCTTTTTGCATAGTGGAATTTGGGGAAAGAATTGGGGAACTGAACAAGGCCTGAGCTGGGTCGTGCCAGCACTACTAGGGACCATCCCTTTGGCCCAGGTACAATATTGGGCCGAGCTAGGCCAGCACGGAGACGACGAACATTAGGCTGGGGCAAAACACATTGAGTTGTGGGATACACTACTAGAAACTCAAAATTTCCTGTCGGTTTTGTTCTCACCGACAGAAAAATAGACGTTATACTGTCGGTGGCGTGTTGACCGACAGAAATATTACGCAATAGACAGAAAAATGGAATTTTCCTGTCGGTTGTCCACTTCCGACAGAAAATTTCTTAGTTTTTCTGTGTGCCTTTGTCGAACCGACAGAAAAATTGTTTTGGACGAAGCACAGGACTTGACTCGCTTAGCTAACGTGGGCCTGGGCTGCATTGGCCTTTCAGCCGGCCCAAACGCAGGATGGTTGTGCCCGCGGACACATATATATACGACTCGCCCAAACCCTAGCCACCCTCAACCTGACACAGACTCCTCCTCGCATCTCTCAGCACAGCAGCGGCGGCGCGCTCCTCCGGCTCGACGCGGAGCACAGCAGCGGCGCACCCCTCCGGCGGCATGTGGACCCGAGCGGCGACTCCAACCAGAGCTACAGCGCCCTCCCGTCCCTTTCCCCTCGACCCCAAGCGGCGGCACGGGACCGAGGCGACGACGCGCATCCCGGCCGGCGGCGCAGCCCGAAGACGACGGTGGCCCGTGGCTCCAATCCAGTGGCGCGGTACCTTGGGTGGTGGTGTGGTGCACTGACCTGAGCTGTAGCGTCCTCCCGCCCCGGCCCCCTGGCGGCTGCGCATCCAGGCCCAAAGTTGCAACCCCTCTCCAGTAAGTTCCCCTCCCTACCTAACCCTAACCCAATCGATTTGGCTTTGATTTCAATCTCCTTTCTGCAGATCCAGTGGAGAAGAGGAGGAGCAGATCTTTGTGATGATTTGGTGCCAGGACTCCATCTGCCTCTAGGTTTCTTGCTTTGACGATTTATTTCCGATGCTTTCTTAAGCAATAAACCTGTACTGATGTTTGTTTTTGGTAGATCCAGTAGTACTACTATTGATTTTGTGCAAAGTAGCGAGGAAACATGATTGACATAGTGAGCAAAAACATAATGGCTCCACGGTGGTATTTCCTATCAGATATTGAGTGCCTTCATTCATGTTAGGATTCAAATCTTTGGCTCTCTGAATCTTACAGTCCTTGTTAAGAACTACCAATGATCTGAATCTTTGGCTCTCTGCAGCTTACATGTAATGTGATAAATGAGTTATGCTGCCCTGTGTAATGTGATAAATGAGTTATGCTGTGGGCCATGTGGTGTCTTCTGTGATGAATGAAATAAATAAAAGAGCTTTACAAAATCTAGCCATGCGTGCCCTGTGTAATGTGATAAATGAGTTATGCTGCTATATAAATGTTTGAAACTAAACTGTTTTTTGTGGATTTTAAATTATCTATCGGCAAATGTATTGTTTGATGGTATTTGTATTTTTTTCGGTAGATTAACATTTCCCTGTCGGTTACTTATGACAGGGATAAAGTTTCAGGCCTGGTGGCTGAGAATTTTCCTGTCGGTGGTCAGAAATTATTCTGTCGACGTCGAACCGACAAGAAAATTGGCGTACCGACAGGAAAATTTAACCACCGACAGAAAATTTCTATTTCTCTGTCGCTTTAGTCCTGTCGGTGTTTTTCTGTCGGTATACCGACAGAGAAATTGATTTTCTAATTCTTCTGTCGGTATATGTTATTTTCCTGGCGGTTTTCCACCGATAGGAAATTTCCAGTTTCCAGTAGTGATAGCTCATGAGCCTCGTCCTTATTGCCATCTATATAGTGACCTTGTAATGTAGTAATGATTGATCATCAAACGAAGTGAAGTCCTTTTGGTTAAATTTTATTCTTACTTTTGACATAGCGGGGTTTTTTTTGCGACAACTTATGCCTTAGTGGTTGATAACGATTGACAAGGTGAAGTGGAGGTTCGTGAATGAGTAGGAGGTTTGAAATGACTTAAATTTAGGAAAAATATTAAGAAGGTTAGAACAACTTACGTTTGTAGTAAGAGGTGGCATAATGTAGTACTCAACATGATTATTGTATAAATATTTCCGAGCCACAAGTCATCGTTCTGATCGCGCAACAGTTATATGTCCCATTAGAACGTATAGACATGTTTACTAGTTATTATATTAAAAAAAGCTCATAATGTATCGGACTGATAATTAAATGTGTGCAATGGTTGTAGTTGAGTTGTTTGAAGAGACGAAGAGTATTTCTTATACTTACTCCCTCTAGTTCTAGCAGACTAGTGTGAGATTTTCTTCTCTTCCCTCCAAATTTGTACTTATATAACTAGCAAACGTTCATGTGTGTTCCACTACATGCAAATGAAATAGTTTTCAACTACAAAGTCATATAACTTTTCGAGATCTACAACTTTGGTTGTGGTCATTTCTCCATTCGAGGCCGTTTGAAAAAATTTGAATTTGAAATATGAGAAATTCAAACATAATTTTACTTGGATAGATGATTTCAAATGAAAAGTTGTTAACTATAAGTTGTACAGCTCTTTGAGATCTACATGTTTATTTTGGTCGTTTGTCTCTCAAAGGTCATTTGAAAAATTCGAATTTTACTATACAACTCCTATTTTCAAAGATGGCTCTATTTCTAGCCACCTCTGAATTTATTTTAGGCCTCTGAATTTTTATGAGGCCGCAGAAAATAACCAGTCCCTAGAGATAGGGACATTTGTAGAGGTGGCTCTACAAATATATTTCTAGAGGCAGCTTGGTCCAAATCGATTTGTAGAGGCAGCTGTAGATTGAGCCGTGTGTGTGTGTGTGTCAAAAAAACCTCTAGTTGCTGAAATAATTCTTGTAGTAATGATAAAACCGCTTCATTTCGCCGTAGTCATCATATATACAATCATATCATCATCAGGTGGTTGGTCATATGGATCGATCGATCAATGGGGAACGTTACAACATCAGAATAACATAATTTCCCCTCACTTTTGATCCACAAACAAGATTGTGCCGTTGCCTCACGAAGGATTTCCCAGCTGCAGGTATTTGGTGAGATTTGGGTCAAGCAATTTTGACAAAATCAAAGGTTGCAATATAACATTTTAGCTGTTATCCGTTGTTAGGACACCTGAAACGAATAGGACGAAGGACCAAACAGGTAACCAGAAAGAAAGTGAATGGGAGTCTCATATTTTTATCATCAAGCACACAAGTGATAGTTAGGCTAGCTCATATCTCAAACATCAATCCAATCCTCAATTGGAAAGAAGAAAGAAGGCAATCTTAAGCCCAAGCTATGCAGCTTAGATTTTTTTAAAAAATTAATATTGTACTATTAACTTCCTCTGAAAATTATTTTCAGATCTAGCCCCTTTAGTTGCGCAAGATGAAATGGCGTGGTGCAACAAGAATCACTGTGATGGCGATGACAGAAGACCCTTTCCGACATGGCCCAAAGCAAATCCTACTGTGTCGAGACGTAGACTCGGGCGCGACAGAGGTTGTCACATCATCCTGCCTGGGATGATAGTGGCGTATACAGCCGGTAGTAGGCTGCGACAAAATCACTACAACATCGTGTATTGCAATATCCCTTACTACGAATATTGCAAGGTAGGCGCCTCACCTGTGTTGTGCTGTGCTGCGCTGTGTGCGTCTATGCACTACTACACAAATGATTTTGAGAGACATTGCCCAAACATTAATCAAGATGGTCACAAAATCCAACTGCCTCATAAAATACATGAGAATTTATGGAGGCGGTCACAGTTGGCTGTCTAACAAAATGCATTTACAGAGGTGGGCATTTTATTTACGGAGGCAGTAAAAATATCCGCCTCGGTAAATCATTTACGGAGGCAGGTATTTATAAGGCGTTCGCCTCCGTATTTCAGGCCCAGCCCACTAACCTACGGCAGCCCACTATTTTGCTAGCGTGTATATATGCAAAAGTTAAGGTTTGGGCAACCCCGCAGCCACTCTTGTCTCTCTCCCTCACCCCCGCAATTGCGCGTCCCTCTCTCTCACTCCCGTAGGCATAGCCCCAATGATAGGTTTTGAACTCCGGCATCCGTGCACAGCTCGGTGGCCGCACCTCCTCCGGCGGCGCTGCTTACTCAGAGGTCGCCGTGCCTTGTCCGAGCAAATCCGGCGGGTGGGGCAGCGAGCGTGGCTAGTCCTCCCTGCGCCTCCTTTGAGCAGATCATGTACAATCCAATTCATCTCTCTCCCTCACACGAGGCGGAGGGCCCGACAGTGATGGAGGGCCCAACGGCGGTGGCCGCGCGCCCTGGCCAGCGGCGTGGATGGCCCAGTGCGGTGGCAGCACGCCTTGGCTGGCATGGATCCAGGTCAAGGAGGAGGTATGCCCCTCATCCTCTCTCTCCTCTCTCAGATCCAGGGCGAATCTGTCCCTCACCCTACCTCGCTCGCTGATGCGCGATGATGCTAACACGCAGGGTCTGCGGCGACCTCCTCCAGTGGCGGCAACGCGGTTGCTGCGGTGGGCTCCCCCTCAGCAACGGCGGCGCACGCGGATCAAGATCCGGTGACGGCGGTTGAGATCCAGGAGGCGCAAGGAGTCCGGATCCGGCGGGATTGCGTGTGGGGAGCCCTTAACTGGTGGCCTCACGCGCCGGGACCAGATCTAGCGGCAGTGCGTGTGGGGAGCCTAGGATGGGTTGCAAGCGGGCTCCGGTGGGCTCACAACGGGCTCTGAGTGGGCTCGCCAGCGAGCTCGCTAGCAATTTTTTTTCTGAAATCATTTACCCAGACGAGCAAAAGTGCCCGCCTCGGTTGCCCGTGTCGGTTAGTAAATATTAACTGAGGCAGTTGTATAAATATGCCCCCTCGGTTAATGGATTAACCGAGGCGGACAAAGCAACTGCCGCTGTAAATTCCCATTAACGGAGGCCTTTGATTCGAGGTGGTTGGGATGCCCGCCTCAGTTAAACATTTTTGCCCGTCTCCATTAGGTTTTCTATAGTAGTGATGTATCCATTTCTGCAACCGATCGATTTTGTTACCGAATCGACCAGACGTGCATCCAGAAACATTTCCATGCCGAGTGTCGATAACATGCCGCACAAATTAATCATAAACTTTTAAAAAATCGTACAGATCATAAACTCCAACAGAAATCAAATGCAAACATATACTAGTATGTGCCTCCTCCATTTTAATTTATAGGTTGTTTTGGCTTTTTTATTGATATATAACTTTTATTATGTATCTACACATATTGTATATTTAGGTGGCTGAAAAAGCTAAATTGACGTATAATCTAAGATGAAAGGATAGTCGCTAAAAATCATCGCACGATAGACTCTCCACTTTGCAGACTCATTTCCTGGCCCGTGCCAGTTCCACCCACCGCGCAGTCGTCATTTTTTTTAGACCAAAGACCGTAGCCCTGCTTATATTGAAAGCAACAAAGTTTGCTGGGGACGCCAGCTTACAAGGTTCGAGTTCAGACTTACAAGCCATACGCAAAAAGAAAGACAACGGCACAAGCGCCTAAGACTTAACAAAGAAGAGCAAGCTACTCCTAGATAAGTCTGGGGAGCTTCAAGCTTGGGCCTCAAAAACATCCACCTCTTACCAGACAACACCTCTCAAAATCACACTTCCATGCGAAACAAGCTTTACACAGCCAAAGCCTTTAACCTGTCTTCAAAACACCTCGTTCACCAGGCCTTCAACCCTTCTTGCAGCATCAGGGACAAGCAAAAGTATTCGCTGGGGATTCTAGCTTACAGAAACGACACAGAACTACAAAAGAATAGGGGAAGAAACAACTGTTCGGAACACATAGCAAAGCTAAACTGAAAAAGACTGTGAAGGGCCTGTACACCCAACAACTGAAAACCAACAAAAGCTTCAGTAGCCTTTAATCACCACATTCGCAACCCCTCCTGTAGCTTCGTCAGGTTGTCCTCCATCACCTCTTGGTCCTTCATCTTGAGAATCTTCTTCCATTGCTGCAGTAAGGCCAAAACCTGATAAGCAATAGCTTTGGGGGATTTGATAAGTCTGTTATTAAACACCCAGTCATTCCGGGTCTTCCACACAGACCATGCCACACTGGCTAACACAAAGAAATTAGCACTCTTAGAATTCTCAACCTCCCCAGCGTTAAGCATATCATTAAAACTAGTCATCGAGGTAGGTCTCCTATACCATCTAAGGCTTACTCTCACCCAAACCCAGATCATTTGAGTTATGTTGCAGTTAAAAAATAAGTGATCTCTAGTCTCTACATGCCCACAGTATTTGCAAAATTCAGAATGCTTGCTCTTCCTCCTCATTAGCTGTTCCCTATCTGAACCCTATCGTGCCACAGCATCCAGAGGAAAACTTTGATCTTCAGAGGAAGCTTGATTTCCCATAAATCAATCATTCTCTTATCCACCTCTCCAGGATGCACCATGAATCTGTATAGTGATTTACTAGAGAATTTGCCTGATGGCTCTAAAGCCCAAATTATACCATCATCCTCTTGTGAGATTTGAATCACCTCTAGTGCTTCCTGTAATTCCAATAACTCCTCACAATCTTCCTGTACCAGGTTTCTTCTGCAATCTAGCTTCCCGTCCACCTCAAACATTTCTGCAACTAACCAATCTTGTTGTCTATTAATCCTAAACAGCCTAGGAAATCTGATCTTAAGAGGACAATTATCCATCCACACATCATGCCAGAAACGGATTCTAGTCCCATTACCAACCACCCATCTGGTGCCTCTCTCATACCATTCTCTGGCGTGCATGATACCTTGCCAAAATTGCGAACCACCTCTGATCTTACTCTAGCAGATGCTCTGACCTTTCAAATATTTATTCCTAAGGACTTGTAAAGCAATACTATCTTCACCTCGATCCAGTTTATAGCACCATTTTGCCAGAAGAACCGCATTCATAGCTCTAGTATCCGCAAAACCCAGACCACCAAAATCCTTCGGGGTAGCCAGCGCTCCCCATTTCACCATATGATATTTCTTCCTGTTACCTACCCCTTCCCAGAAAAATCTGCCCCTAGCAGAATCCAACCTCTTCTGTGTACCTTCATGCAACCAGTAAAAGCCCATCGTGTACATAGGTATACTGGTGAGGCTAGAGTTAATCAAAATAGATCTTCCTCCATAGGACAACTGATTACATTTCCAAGTTTCCAGTCTTTTCTCCACCTTGGCAACTGACTCGCTGAGCTCTTCTTTGGATAACCTCTTATAGCTAATAGGTAACCCAAGATATTTCATTGGGAACTTACCTACTTTACAATTGAAGGAATTAGCGATATGTTCAGACTCCTCTGCATCTATTCCTATAGTAAACACCTCTGACTTGCAATAATTGATTTTCAGGCCTGACATCTCCTCATAGCAGAATAGTAAGAACTTTAGGTTGACTATATTACTGTCAGAGTTCTAGATAAAGAGCACAGTATCATCAGCATATTGTAAATGAGTTAACCCACCTTGGACTAGTTGCGGCACAACTCCTCTGAGCACTCCTCTTTCCACCGCTTTGTCCAGAATAGCTGACAAGCCATCCGCCACTATGTTAAACAGCAAGGGGGATAACGGGTCACCTTGCCTAAGGCCCTTGTAGCTCCTAAAATATTGTCCAAGCTCGCCATTCAGATTAACAGCCACTCTCCCACCACAAACTACCTTCATCATCCACTCAATCCACAACTCTGAAAAACCTTTGTTCCTTAACACCTCTTCAAGAAACCTCCAACTTACTTTATCATAAGCTTTCTCAAAGTCAAGTTTAATAACAATGCCACTTTGCTTAGATTTGGCCAGTTCATGTAGCACCTCGTGAATCACAACCACCCCATCTAAGATGAACCTTCCTGGAACAAAAGCAGATTATTTTGGGCTGATCACCTTATTAGCCACTCTGTTCAACCTCAAAGTCAGAGTTTTAGTTACTATTTTGTATACGACATTAAGGAGACAAATAGGTCTAAACTGTTTGATGTTGTTTGCTCCTTTAATTTTGGGAATCAGGGTTAGAATGCCATAATTAAGCCTAAAAAGATCTAACTTCCCATTCCTTAAGTCTTGAAGCATTTCTATCAGGACACCCTTAATCTGATGCCAAAAAAACTTGAAAAAAACAGAGGAGAACCCATCTGGGCCAGGTGCAGAACCATCTCTCATACTCATGACCACCTCTTCTAATTCTGTCATTGTAAACGGTTTAGTCAACTCTTCATTTTCTTCTGCAGATATTTTGGAGTTCGAATCCCAAAGATCTTGATGTAACCTTATTGTAGATTGACTCTCACTACCAAATAAATTCTTATAATAATTTGTAATGTGAGCCATGAGATCTCCTGTTTCTGAAATGATCTCTCCATTATCTTCTAGCGACCTTATCAGACATTTTCTCTTCCTTCCATTAGCCACACCATGGAAATAGGCAGTATTAGCATCTCCCTCAAGCAACCACCTCTCACCTCCTCTAGTTTGCCACATAACCTCTTCCTTGTTGTATATATCAATGAGTTCTTCTTCCAAACTATATCTCCGTTCCCATTCACAACCCTGCAACTCTCTTGCTTCAGCTTCCAGGTCAAAAAATTGAATCATAAGTAACAATTCCTGTTTTCTTTTCTTCATGTCACCTCCCCAGTTACCGTTCCAACCCCTGAGACTGCTCCTCAACCTGCTGTTAATTCTTTGCCACGCATCAATACTTCTCTTATTCTGACAATCAGGCCATTTACTTAATACCCAATCCATGAAGCCTTCCTGCCGAATCCAAGCTTTTTCGAACCTAAAAATCTTGGATCTCACACTTATGGATGGACAAGCTGTAACAATCAGAGGATTATGATCCGACCCAATTCGGGTAATGGAATGAGCAGCAACTAAAGGAAAATGAGTTTCCCAGCCAGATGACATAAAAACTCTGTCAAGAGTTACCATTATAGGATTAAGTTGTTTGTTGGACCATGTATATTGACCTCCAGATCTGTGAATTTCTCTGATGGCAGTGTTAGCCACAAACTCATTGAAAGCGTCCATCCAGTACCCATTTACATTACCAGTAGATTTCTCTTCCACTCTTTTGATCAAATTGAAATCACCACCCACCAGAATAGGGAAATCAGATTCAACAATAGCCACCTCTAATTGCGACAAAAAGTCTTGCTTCAAGTTATCTTGCACTGGACCATAAACGTTGAAAAGCTGCCACCTAAATTTGTCCTCCTTCTGGGTCAGCACCACACTCTGAAAATGCTGATTTTCTTGATAATCTGACACCTCTACCACCTCATCTTCTAAACCAATCAACAAACCACCCGAACGCCCCTGGGAAGGCACCCATTTCCAAGTAAAACTGATACCCCTCCTAAAGCTAACACCTCTCTATCAGTAAAACTCTGCTTAATCGTTTCACTGATACAAACACAATTAACCTTATGTTCTTGTAAGATATTCTTCAACTGAGACCTCCTGCCTTTACTGCCCAAACCTCTTATATTCCAGAATAAGATATTCATTTAGGTTTGTCTAAAACAGGACCCTTAAGCGCCTGTTTGTTCACCTCTAAAACATGCACCTCCTCTGAAATAGTGTCAGCCCCCTCCAACTCATGTAGCAAATGTTCATGTTCATCGTTCTGTTCATTGTCTGATTCAACCAGGATAGCAGAAACTTCTTTCTCTTTACCCACCTCTTTTTTTTTCTCCGCCTCAGCTAAAGTTGCCTGAGCCAACTCTTTGGCCTTGATTAAATCAATACACGCATCAACTTCCTCTTCAGTCTCACCCAAGTTAATATTACAAACTCTAGCTACTTTAGCCAAAGCCTCATTATCTATGTTTTGAAGAACATAAAAGGAGTTATGATTAATACCTTTGTTATCAGCCCATGCCGCTCTCCTTTCAGCTCTTAGCGGGATAGGTGTACCAGTCCCCGCCACTCTTGAACTGGATCTACCGGCCATTTGATACTTGGGATTAGTCTTCATCTTCTTCCTCTGAAAGCCCTCCTCGTCAGTGATGATCTTCACCTCTTCTCCTCCAGTGACCCCCATTCTTTACCATCTTTAGAACGGGTCTCACCGCTCATCGTCTTTGATCCTTCATCTTCAGCATGCGTCTTCTCCTCCTCACCTCCATCACTGATCAGGATCCTGACATCTTGAGGCTGAATGTTATTGTTTACCAAAATACCTTCATTTGTCTTAGCAACCTCATTCTGGAGTTCAGTGACCTCTTGAATACATATTTCCATGCAAGTTTGCAAATTGGTTGCCGACAGATCATTTATCTTGTTAGTAGAGGCCACAAGAATGTCAGACTCGTGCCCCACAGAATGTCCAACAATAGTTCTAGCATCGTCACAGTTCTTCTTGACACCTCTCTGTTCACCTTGCTTGCTTGATTCAGTGATTTGACTGCGCTTGTCCTGCTGTGTCTTCTTGCTATCCGCAAAAAGGTCAAAGTTATCAGTGTCATAATCATCATCATCCTCCCAAGCCTCATCATCGTCCTCCTTTTTCTTGTCAGGGCCGTCAGGGGGCAGGTCCCTCTTAACAGTCTTGTCTGATTCAAGGTTCCAGCTGATCTGAAAACCTCTACCATTGAAATAAACCCTTGACGAACCCTTGATAGCAGAAGGATCTTTGCTAGCTACCTTGACCCTAATCGGTCCCAGTCTAGATAGGGATTTCTTATCTATTTCCACAAAGTCTCCCACTAAGTACGCCACCTCTTCTATCGTCTTCTCCTTCCTTGCCCAATATGGAATTCCACACACTTGAACCCAGACCTGAGAGAGCAAGTCACAGCAGCCCACCATAAAGTCAGACCTCTCCACAGAGACTGTGATGTCATTGATCTTGCATTTGAACTCTTATAGTTTGGTAAGAAAATCCAGATCTTTTGCTGTCGGGACAACAAACATATACTCATCAGAGGCCATCTTCTTCACTTGCCAGTCCCAGTCTGACTTAATTAGATATTGGAGTTCAGTAGTAATCTTAGCAACTGAAGCCTTCCCCTCAATTATCTTCATAACGGCTGTGATAGGGCTCTTAGCAGCATCTTCTTCTTCAATCGGCACATGGATGCTGTAGAACATCTGACCAGGCAACCCATAAGCGCATAACTTCAGGTTCTTCCCTTCTTTGTATGGGCAATTGGGTGCCATGTGTCCAGATCCCCAGCAGTTGTAGCACAGGGGAGGATTGGGACAACGGGATCTGTGATGTCCCTTCCCACCACATCGGAAGCACCTCTCTTCATTAGGCCTACTATCCCAATCACCACCTCTTTCATCCTGTTCTCTCAGAAGCCTAAAACGCAAATCACTTTCATTCAGCCTTCGATCATCAAGCTCATCAATCCTGCGCTTGAAACCTCCACCCCCTTTCCTAACTTCATCAACATACTCAGAGCCTCTACCATACTCCCTGGGACCACTTTCTCTACCCTCAAAACGACGCTGATTGAAATTCCTATTCCGGTCATCTTCCCTGTAGTTTCCCCCTCTACCTCTCCACCCATCACGACCAGATCCATCCCATCCCAGACCATCCTTCTAGAAACCATCCCCTCTGCCCCCTCCTCTAGTATTGCCCCAACGATCCATACCAGCAACTTCAGCAAAAGAACGGGAGTCAACAAGCTTTACCTCCACCGGAGCAATCTTCCAAGCACCAGAACCAAATCTCCGAATCTCTTCCTTGTTCGCCGGGAAGCCCATGGCAGGAGCATCGAAAACCCTAGACTTCGGCACCCAGAGCCATGTGGAGGAGAGTTTTGGTGGCGGCGGAGTATACGAGTGAGAGAATAAGTCTGATAAGGATAACTCTTGGTGGGCCGGCCCAGACGGCCCAGCAATGTTCCCTCGCTCATCTTCCACCTCCCGCCCAACCGAAAACCTGAAATTAGGAATCCTGGCAATGGCAGCCTCTAGCGCATCCGCAGCCTCCTCCAATTCCGCATCCTCAATGCAGGCCAACTTCGGTGATTCGAATAGAGCTTGTTTTATCTCATCTTCTCGACGCAACTTGTCCTGTTTGCGATCCCACTTCGTCAGAAGACGAGGATGGCTGGAATGACGAACTGTTAACTCTGCTTCAGAATGCAAACCCCATCTGGAAACCCCCGACGACTCCACGCCGCCGGGAAAAGCAAGGGTGAAACGCCGATTGGTCATGAGAACTCCACCTCTAGCACCACCTCTTTCGGGAACGAACAAAAACCTCCGGAAAACACGCTCTGCCCCGCGAAACTCCCAATGCTCAACAGAGAACCTAAGGTACCTCAGGGAGACGGGGCTGCAGTGTTAGCTGCGACGATTCTCCTACTTTGCAGCGGGGAAAACCGCCACGGGAAGCGCCACCGCATGCCGGAGACGAGAGACCTTAATCACGTCCTGCAGCCCACCAGCACGACCACCACCATGAACCAGCACCGCGATTCGGGAAACGAGAAATTACCACGGTGAAACGATGCAGCGTCGAGCCCCTCGTCGGATCTCCTACTTTTCGTCGGAGATGAGCCACGGAGTCGCCGCCGGGGATCACCGGAGTAAGCGCGCCTGTTTCCGCTTCCGCGTCGCCCCTTTCCCGCAGTCGTCATTTTGTCCTACCAAGGCCATAACACAGCAGGCCCAGTTATCAAGTGACCACCAACAGGTCTCATGTGGCCCAGCCCGCTAGATAAAATTATTGGGGAACACAGCAGGCCCAGTTATTATTTTAAGTGCCTACAGCAGGGCATCATGCATATGCTAACTTATCAATGAGGTGCAGGCAAATTTGACATTTGGGACACACCCCTGGCAGCAGAGGTTCAACTGTTCAGGAGCAGGGGACGATACTAGCGCGGGAATGGGGCTTCTTCTTCCTGGGACTGCCTTCTCTGCTTCTTTGTTTGCTCTCGTGAGAGCACAACTGGAGATCGGTTTTGCTGCTTTTTGTGACATGCCGTTCTGATGGATCCGAGGTAGTTCCATTTGGTCCGTAACATCGATCATGCAATGTGATCTCCTGAGCTGCGCTGTATATTTGTGTTTACAGAGCAACCTAGTCAAATACAGAAATCAGTTAAATTCATCATTCATTTCTTTCATTGTGTTGTTATCTTGATGTTTTAAGTTCCTTCAAAAACATAACGGTGGTGGTATTTGGGTTCAAGGTCACACCTCCGGGCTTGGCCGAGGGTGTGGCCTTCGATTTCTCAACAATATCAGATAAAAGCAATAGGGGGCTCTTGTATCAAGCTTTCATCACCATCGTAGAGTGTTCTTTGAGTTCTATTTATAGGAGTTGGACAGTCTCTAACTCGATTTTACATGAATATCCCCTGCTAGTGTCGACCGCCAGCCAGCACCGACAAGGGGGCAATTTGGTACATTCAAATGAATATTCCAACCACTATGGAATATGATCAAGAATATGCGCCAGCCCGCTATCACCGAGCTTCATGGTCTCGCCCCAGCGCTTGTCCTGCGAGGGGCGACGCCACTCGCGCCTTGCGTGATTCCGGATGCGCCCCACAAATAAAACATTAAGACACAGAGAAATGAGAGGTAGGGAATGGTGTGTGAAGGTCGGTTCTTACTGACTGACCAACCAGTCGCACATGCACTAGGCCTATGGTGGTGGCATTGTGAACCACTATAACCACCTTCTAGTAGCCCACCGTCACTGCAACCGTTAAATATATGTCGAATATGTATACAATTTGGTTAATCTACAACTTGAGTTGTATTAGAGGCTAGGGTAGACTTGAAGTCGAACTTTGTATCCTAAGAGGCCATAAATATGTGACAACCTCTATTTTTAACTGAATGAGACGACTTGGTGACTAGTTTAGGTGGAGGCTAAGGCTGGAGGAGCACCGGATGCCATTGCATGTAGCTGCTATTTTATGGAGAGGAGCGCCCGAAGTCATTATGCCCCGAGAATATAATCACATCGCCCGAGTCTCGTTAAGAAATATTGTGTCTTAGTGTTGTTCTCGCTTGCGTATTTTCTTCTATGGTGTTGTCATGCTTGTTCTTAGATTAGTAGATCTATTTGAGTCTGCAAATAACTGTGCACTCCTTGCACTCCAACCGCAACAGTCACTGGCACCATATTCTTGGGCACAACAAGGACAACCTTGACATCCTTTGCCATAGTTCGCTCCCCATGTCGAGAAAATTGGCTATTTGCCATTTTAAAGCACTATTACAGAAATGATGTTTACAGACGCCTTCATTTTGTAATAGAGGCAGTCAACTTAGAAACCGTCCATAACCATTGCGGCAAGCACGTAGCTATATAATCGTTGCTGGAAATCAATGTTCAGCGGTGGTTCCGTTAAGAAAACCGCCCCTAGAAACATATCCATTTTTAAGGGTTGTTTTGTTGAGAGAACCGCCCCTGAAAATACGATTTTTGGGATGGTCATCTTTACAGAACTGTCTCTGGAAGAGAAATTATCAAAGACGGTTCTCTTAAGAGAACTACGTCTCAAATCCAATAACAAGGGTGGTGCTCTTAGTCAACCGCCCCTAATAAAATAACCCCCCCTAAATATGCTTCTTCCTCCTCACGACAGCGCGCTGTTGAGCAACATTGTTGAGCTCACTTGGATGTGTACCTTGATTTCATTGCCATAATCCCTATTTAGCTCTTTCCTAATGTTTTCTTTTAATCTCTGCTATGCGAAGTGAAGAGGCCTACGCATGCTTGCTGGGCAGCTGGTGTCACAGCTGTGGTCTTGTGGCTTCAACGCCCATATATTACAGATATTCAAAACGGATATGAAAAGCAATATGTTCATGGACCAATGAAAATTTTCCTAGTTCGAAAACTGGCACAACATTTGGACTCGGTGCTACAGGGGTGGCGTATAGTGGGGTATGGACCTGCCAGTGGGGTGTGAGAGCCCCTCATCATCTAATAACTAACTGTACTCTTTGTAACGTTGCAGCGGAGAAATTTCACCACAATGGCTGGCAGGTCCCTTAGCATGTTGATGGAGCAGCGGCCAAACCAGTACTGGACCCGTCAAAATTGACCTTCTGGATACCACGTAAAGGCTATTGTAACGGCTTACCCATTGAGGGTGTTTGAGCCTTTCATTATATAGAGAATGGGTACAAAGCCAATTAGGCTTGATATACTCTCAATTCATGACTGAGTTACACATTCCTAGGACTGCAAGTCCTAATTGGATACACATCATAGAGATTACTGAATACTATTACATTGTATATTTCTATAGCCAATATCTAAGCAAGCCCTCAGTTTAGTTACGTGGCCTAAATGAAGACTCAATTTCTTGCTCCAAACTGTAGCACCTAGAGGTCCCTTGAGGTGTTACGTGAGCAGCATTGACAAGATCAATGTGTTCACGTAATAAGTTCTTCGCTTCTAGGCATAACAAAGCCTCAATATCTCCATCTTGTTCAGGTAAACAATGTATTTTTCTCAGCCTATTTGTTCTTAGGAATTGTAACCTCATGTCTACTTCTTTCATGGTTGGTCGCTCTACACCTTTCACCCTCAAGCATGCTTCTGCGAGGGAGGTGATTTCATTCATATCTTCCTGGTCTTCCTCTTCAACAACCTGTGGATCCATGATTTCCATAAGAGATCTTTCAAGAAGTCCTTGAACAAAGTAATGGGACAAGCTTTGTTTTGTGCCTAAATTATTGATGAAAATTGGCTTCTTTTTTGTCAAAAGTTCCACAAGGATCACTCCAAAACTATATACATCGCTCTTTTCAGTTAGTTGACCAGTATGATAATATTCGGGATCCAAGTAGCTGAATGTTCCTTGTACAATGGTCACCACATGAGTTTCATCAAGTGAAAGAGATCTTGAAGCACCAAAGTCTGAAACCTTTACGGTGAAGTTTTCATCCAAGAGTATATTGGAAGACTTCACATCTCTATGAAAAATTGGTATTGCGGCAGCTGAATGTAGATAAGAAGTGCTCCTGTTGTTTCCATTGCAATCTTTACACGATCATCCCATGATGGTAAGCACTTTGTTGTAACATCTGTGTGAAGAAGGTCATATAGAGTGCCATTTGATATAAACTCATAGACTAGCAAAGGCACCTCATCTTCTAGGCAACAACCAAAAAGTTTCACCACATTGCGGTGTATGATCTAAGACAAAATAACTACCTCATTGATAAACTGGTCTATCTCTGTTTTCTCCACTACTTTAGATTTCTTTATAGCCAACACACGCTGGTCCAATAGAATCCCTTTATAAACTGTTCCATGTCCTCCACAACCAAGAACACGAGTAGCATCAAAGTTGTTAGTTGCATCCTCTAGCTCCTCCAATGAGAATATCTTTGTTTTGTTTGTAGTGCTTTCATTTGATATTAGTTGCTCGAAGAGTAGACCATGATTTTTCTTGAAGCACACTCTTCGGATTCTCCTTAGGATGCCTTTCTTCCACTTACGGGTGAGTAAGTTCACACCTAATGCAACACTCATGGAGCCAAGGCCACAAGCAACCCCAATGGTTACACCTACGTCCACAAAATATGGACATGAACATTTTATAAATCGAAATTCTAATGATGGTAAAAATAGCCACTACTACAGAGATGTCATCATAGCCGGCTCGTAATCCCCATCACCATTGGTTTTGGGCCTCGATGGTGAATTGTCGATAGTAATGACACTCATGTGTAGCTCTTCTAACCACTCCACCTCTAAGTCACTTGGCGTCTATATGGCCTATCTATTCCCCTAGTATTTACTTTTCAAGATTCTAAAATGAATATTTATGACCCTAAACTACTTCAAATGAAAAAGTTACCAACTACAAATTTGTTGTTCTAATCAAGATCTACAACTTTGGTATTGGTCGTTTTGCCATCTGAGGTCATGGTCGTTTTGCCATCTAAGGTCATTTGATAAATTTGAATTTCAAATTCTGAGAACTTGAAACATACTTATGGGACCTCAAATGATTTCAAATGAAAAATTTATCAATTATAAAATTATAGTTCTTATTTAGATCTACAACTTCGGTTTTGGTACATTTTCCATCCGAGCTTGTTTGAAAAAATTGAATTTCAAAATGTTAGAACTTCAAATACAAATTTGACACTACACTAGCAGAGAACAGACTTTCGGTTTGCATCGTTTTTTAGCTTTAGTCCCGGCCATATTTGGGCCCGGAACTAAAGAGAGGACTAATCCCGGTTGGAGCCACCAACTGGGACTAAAGTTCCCTCCCAACGGCTAGAGCCGCAGGCTTTTGCAGGAGGGGACCTCCAATGAAAACCGTCTTCACCGCCGGTTCATACAACAAGCCGGTGGTGATAAGGACCCCATCATCACCATTAGTTGGTGATGTGGACCGGCTATGATGATGGACTATCACCATCAGTTGGTAATGCAAATGGCTGTAATAATTATCACCGTCAATTTTAATACGAACCGGCTGTGATAATTTCATCACTGGCGGTAATAGTTACGATAGTCGGTCTATGATAGTGCTTTGGGATGACCAGTTCTGTAGTAGTGAGCTTACCTAGAATTATATTATTACCCTGCTTAGACGACATGACACATTTCCCTTTTGTTGGATCATACACCTTTCCATTGGAACATCCTATACAGTTGAAGCCTCCAACATAATTATGGCATATTCCATTGCATTTATGTGGGATAGAGCACTCATCAATATCTGTATTGAATAGAGAACTTATCAGTATCTATACCAACACAAATAGTTGCATAATTTGATGGTGCTGAAAGTAAAAGCATGCGTTTATATTCATTTCTGAAAGTAGATGTTTAATGATTAAAAATTACTTTAATTAACTCATTGCACAGTGTGTATTTTTCCATTATTATAAGTGAATGTTTGAAAAGTGAAAAATGTAGAGATGGTTTAAGAGAGAAATATGACCTATACAATTATTATGAAGGTATGGATTTCCTTGGAAGCCATCGGAACACATGCATCGATACCCAGCAGGTGTTTTACCTCGTATGATATTTTCACAGTAGCTGTTGTGACTGACACATGCATATGTATCATTTCTTTGCATAGCTTGTTGACACGTTCGGTTTGCAACAACCCAATTCACTATTTCATCTTTCTTAGAGAAATAAAAATTACTAGACTCATAGAAGCTTAGACCATCATTGCCATTGCTGACTAGAAAGTCGGAGTCACCAATATTGCTTTTGTCATTCAGCATGTTGCTAACAGCCAGAAGACCATCATCAAGCGATACATTAGTCACATGATAATGTTCTAACCCACGGTCAAGAATAGTGACATTCATTGGTGTGCAGTTGAGTTGAAAGTTATAGTTAGCAAAACAACTTTCTTCGATCCCAAAGGGGAACGGAATTGTCATGTTTCCACATGATCTGATTACAGTTCTCTTTGGGTCTTGAATTGTAAGCTGCTTCATATGAAAAATAAACATGGTGAGGAATTAATACTAAATCCAAAGAAATTAATAATGCTACTTTAGAGGTAGACATTTGTTCTTTTCTTCACAAGTTGTTTATGGCATTAAATATTGGAGGGGCGGCCTGGAGTCATTCTTTAAAATAAAACTTGTGCAATAAAACTGCCACACATTTAGTACTAGTTTGTCTGAGCATCTCCAGAAGGGCCTCTGCTCTATTTTCGGTGCCTAAGAAAAACAAAGCAAGGTCTAGTAGCCCTCAACTCAAGACCCTAAAGTTGGGAGCCCCCACCCTAAAAAAATCCTTATAACTAGCCCCATCCCCTATGGATCGAGTGTGTGTGTGTGGAGGGGGCAGTGGCCTTCTCCACTGCTTTCTCCTCCATGACATGTGCATGTTACTTTCTCACGCTCATCTCCTCCCCATTCGTGTCTCTCCATCATCAGGCCCTCCCCACCTCCTCCCACAACCTCACTATGACCAAAATCTGTAGTGCACATTGCCTTAGACTCTACCGCCACTGAATTTTGTCACCGCAGCACCGCACCAGATGTCCAATTTGGCGTCCGAGGTTGCTCATGCCTATCATCAGTGCTTGGGCCTTGCCATATGCAATTTCAAGGCAGTACACCCGACCTCACCGATCAACCCCAAGTTGTGCCCTACCTCGAGCTACGTTTAGCCTCGTTGTCTCACCCTTGCCTGCCCTTGACATCACTTGCACTTAACCTTTCCTAGAGCCAGAACAAGAGCCCAAGGTGCCTACCCTGACCGCTAGCTGCCCTATCCTGACCACAAGCTTGCAAAACCTGAGTGTAGGAGGTTTGATGTTTTTTTCTTCTTTCTTTCTCAATCAATTGTAGAATGAAATTTCATGTCAACCAGACTCCTGCATATATGTGTATGAAATTTCTTGATTTTCTATTGAAAATTTGTGAATTGGAATGTCAATTCGATAAATTTGTTCAATTTGTGAATGTGCTTGTGTATGCCCATGTCAATTGTGAATATGTGACAATTTACTAGCAGATGATGATTTCAATAGGTGAATATGTCACCATGCCATGTTACACGAATAAGAAACTACGGTAATCATGAGTTTAGCGAAGCCCTTACCATAATAGCTCGCACGTGATTGTAATTACACAATGACTATTTGGTGCGACTTAAGGAGCTAAAGCACTGGAGTCTATGCCTCGCCAGTGTCCCACTCAGCCATGTCAATGTCCATGGCTACTGTGTCGAAATCTCCGTTGAAAAGGATCTGCAGAGCCTGCTGCTTCTTTGCCGATATGTGACGGAAGGCAGCCTTGAACTTGGCTTCGATCTCCAAGTCAACATCATCCTCATTGTCGGCTATGCCAAGCTTCCTTCTGGGCCTGCCTGGTGGAGTTCGCCGCCCACGGCCTGGCAGCAATGCGGCCACTGCGTCGTAGCGAATAGATGGAGACCAGTGTTCTTGAGCGGCGTAGCTGTGGCCCCTCACAGATGAGTGGTGACTGCAACGGTAGGCAAACCAAGGCCTCCAGCACCTCCTGGACCGCAACAGCGGAAGCAGCAGCACCGGCAACAGCAGGCATCCCAGCAGCAGAACCATCATTAGCAGCTGAGAGGCCATCACTCGGTCCCTGGATCTCAACCTCCTCAATGTTGAAGTGCATGGTGGTAGTAGCATCCGGCCCATAGGGCAGCCCTCGTCGGTGGGGAGGCCAGCAGCCAGGCTGCTGGGGAAGTTGACCTAGAATGGGGGTGGTGATCCCCCAACCTGCTCTAGCTCTAAGAGCGATAGCCTTGGCGAGGTTTGGCCCAAGCCGCCCTGTTCAGGGCTTGAAAGGCACCGGTCCACCACCAGAGCCACCTCCGACACGGCTTGGCTCATGAGACATGCCTCCACCTCAACCAGAATGGGGTTGAAGTCCGAACGCTGAACCTCCGAGCAATAGTCCACCACGAGCTCAGGCTCCTGGTGCACCGCCTCGTCTTCAAGTCCAACTCTCTTGCATGACGAGCTAGAATGGTCGTCCTGCTGACACTCACGTGCAAGGGGTCCCTAAGCGAAGCATAGACCCTGACCACGCCTTCAGACACATGGAATTTCGAGGAAAGGTGTGCCTGGAACTCTGTCGGCATGACGGCTGGCTGATTTCCACCACCGAGTGCGACAAGAACTAGGGAGAGGTCCGCTCCAGACGTGGCAAGGCTCGTGTTCCTGTGGACGACGAAGACCTCAACCTTAGGATGGCTATCAGTGTCACCCAGAGGTGGTGATAGCGTTAGGCTGTTGTTGTGCTGATGTTGCGGCGACGATGACGGCATGGTCGGCTGCTGCGCGTCATGACCTCCTGACGACAAGCTGGGTTGCCGTGGTCCAGCGTGGCGACGCGCCATCACCCCCGGACGGGGGGTGATGCGCCTCCGAGGACGAAGTCTTGCATGCTGGTGAAGGGCCTCGCTTGCACGCCATCGAATGGCCACACTTGCAAGCCCTGGCCCAATGGCTAGTACCCCACCAGCGGAAGCAGCGGGATGTGGAGTGACACTGAGCGGTGATGTGGTCGTGCGCGAGACAGTTGAAGCAGAGACCCACAAGCTTCGGCGGGACGGGGCAGTGGCGTTTGGGTGCCATATTCCCCAAGTTGTGCCATTGATGATGACTCTTGACAGTCTGGAATCCATTAGCGTCGACATTGGGCCCTCGATGGGGCTGCCAGGACGTGTCAGGCACCGACACCGTACACCGCGGGCCGAGGCGCCGGTGCACCGGTACTCTCGCCACCGGCTGCGAACCATGGCGACGTAGCGTGGGCACTCGCGCGACATTCAGCGGTGGTGCCCCAGGGCCATTGGGCGCACTGGTTCTGCATCGAAGACGTCGCTTCCCCCTTGCAGGCACCACCGGATGGGGTCCCTCGACGATAGGAGTGCCCTGTGCCACGCCCGGAGCCCCAGCCGGTGGTGGAGGCGTGGTCCAGAGAGCCTTGCGAGCGGCGTCTAGGTACGACAAGCGCATGTCAGAAGAGGCGAGTTCGTCGTCGGAGCTGCACGCGCCGGTGTCGTCCTCCCAACGTTGGAACTTACTCCTGCAAGCTGACTGACGGGCGGGGAAGAAGGGAGGGGCATGTGCGGAGAGGGAGGATGGCGAGGACTTGGGCGAGTGTGCTGCATCCTCCTTCTCATCCTCATCTTCCGAGACGTCCTTGACGACGACCAGCAACTCGTCCTCCCTCCCTTCATCTGTGGCTGGCACAGGCAGGAAGGCGACGGTGGGGGTGTGCACGGCGGTAGTTGCGACGGAGTTCAGCGGGGGGGGGCTCAACAAGTCGTCGCTGGCCTGCACACACGGCAGCGGGTTGGCTGCGCTAGGCCCCGGTGGCGGAGTGGAAGGGGAATCGGTGGAGGAGGTGGCCGCAACGGCGGCGCTCGCCATCACCTGGGCAGAGATGGAGGGAGGGGCGGCAGACGTCGGCGGCATCGTGGAGCAAGCGCCGCGGTCACCGGAGCCAGCCACCACAGACGGCAGGGCGCCCGCATTGACGGTCGCCGGCGGGCTGGTGTGCTGGCGGGGAACGCTCGTCCCAGCAAGGGAGGAGGCCCCAAGGGCGCTGGAGGCGGTTCTGGTGTTGGCCGCCGGATCCGAGGTGACCTCCGACGGGCTGGGGCTCCCGAGATGCCGCCACCGCACCTAGAATGGCAGGCACGCGGGCGGTGCAGGGCCAGGGTGAGAAGGGGAGATCGACCCATCAACTGGTAGATCGAGCGGAGGAGGTTGCGGATCTGAGCTTAGTTGCTGATAGGAGGCTTGAGCTGCTGTGGATCTAGGAGAATTTGGTGTGGGGGGCGTGTGGGAGACGAGGGGGGGTTGGGGGTGGAGGTCGGGGGGCTTCGGCTCGAGCGTCATCTGAAATCTTCATATTATCCTCCTCCCTTTGATATGGTTCAATTGCCTGCTGGTTTTAGAATCTCCGACTTTGTTAAATTCAATGGGGGAAGATAACAAAAGCACCTAGCTGGGAGCATATTAGCCAGTATTTAGCTCAGTTACGAGAAGCTAGTTCTGTAGATGATATAAAAGTTCATTTAGTTTCTTTGTCATTCACTAGAACTGCTTTCTATATGGCTATATGGTTTCCTTTTCAACACTAGCTCCTTGATCTATTAGTTCGGTGGATCAATTAGACAAAAAAATTCACTACAGGAAACTGGCTCTTTGCCGACTGCAATTTTCTTTGCCAACTGTTTTTTTCGACACTCGGCAAAGAGGTCCCTTTGCCAACTGGAATTTCCTGCAGTCGGCAAAGCAGGATTTGCCGACTGCCTGGCTTTGCCGACTGCCAGGCAGTTGGCAAAGAATTGCAGTCGGCAAAGGCAGACCATGGTTGACGCCATCCACACCGTCACCTTTGCCGACTGCAACTCCGTCAGCAGTCGGCAAAGGTGCAGGCTTTGCCGACTGCCATCCTCCCTGGCAGTCGGCAAAGGCTCTTTGCCAACTGCCACTGATGGCAGTCGGCAAAGAATTATTTTTTTTTCGATTTTCGATCCCAGTTTTTTTGTGTTGCCTTGCTACAGTAAGTACATGATATATTCCAAGTTTGGGGTCATTTTGATTTATTTTGCTATATTCCATTGATTTTTGCTGTTTCTTTGATTTTTTCCGGCAGCTCTAGATTTGAACCGCAGGTACATGAAATAATGGAATCCGGCGATTTAGAAAATAATATTCATGATGTTTGGAGCATGTTGAGGCCGTGTGCGGGGCCTCGCGTGAAATTTCGACCGTGTTGGTGTCGGAACACGCCGAGGCACGCGCGTGAAAAGTGTTTTTAAATTTTATAAAATCGAAACGGAGTCCGAAAATGACGAAACTTGACGACGTGTCTTGTCATCGCATGCGGAGGCTGTGGTAAAAATTTGAGAAAGTTTCGAGCAAGTGGCGACGTCGGGTGGCTAAAACCTGGACTAACGTCGAGTGGCTAACTTATCATCACATGTGGCTAACTTATCAGATAGATGTAGCGTAGCCCTCTGTATGATCTTTTTATATGAAACATGGCTAACATAAATCTATAGAAAGTACTCTTTCAGCTACATTCGTCATCCTGTTTTATTCTATTTTACCATCCATTGCTCTCATATCCTTATAGCAATATTAAGCAGGCCATGTATTGCAGTGAACATATCAGTGAATGCAGGAACATGGTAGGCCGATAGGTCAACATATCAAGATCCATTGCTCACACAAGGCATTGCAGTGAATGCTATCCCTTTCCTCTGTTATGCCCTTTAATCACCGACTGAAAAGTTTAGTTGTTCAGTTAATTTGCATATACAGACTAAAAGGGTTAGTTTGCCTAAATTTGCAGGACCATGATAGGTCGATAGGTCAACATATGAAGATCCTTTGGTCACACAAGACATTGCGGTAAATTCTATCCCTTTCCTCTGTTATGTCCTTCAATCACCAACTTGAAAAGTTCAGTTGTTCAATTAATCTGCATCTACATACTGAAAGGGTTCATTCTTTTAATTTATATTGAATACCTCATCCAGTAACCACACCCTGCGCAGATTGTCAAACCAAGCTCATATGTTTCATACTTTTAATTTATATTGACTATCTCATCCAGTAACCACACCCTGCGCAGATTGTCCAACCAAGCTCATATGTTTCATACTGACATAAATTCTGTGCAGATTGAACGCTTTTGTTTCCCCATATAGCTGCTTCAGACTGTACTGTGACATTCATTATTTTGTTTCTATACTTGCTTCCTAGAATCAACACAGGTTATTTAACTTATGGGAAAATTTTTGGAATAGAACGGTTGTTTTCACAGTGCAGATAAAGTAGCTATGGAACAGACGTATTAAAATAGTTCTACCATGCTACCTGATTATGTTGATCCCATATGTATATATAAGTGTCTTAACCATCTTTTGACAATGTGTGCGGTAATCTTTTTCTTTTGCTTCATAGGAATCTCAGGTACATAGCAAAGTAATTCGTGTTCTACTTTATGGTATGCAAATAGAGACCGCTCCAAAAAAAAGGTGCTTTCTGTTTCCCTTTTGTTTGTTAAATAAGCTGAGGTGTCCTTAATCTATCATTTACCTGAATATTCATTTGTCGGAAGCCTCTCATTTCTCAATTCAATTGTTGAAATCATGTCGATAGTCTCAAATTCTAATTAATTGCTAATTGTAGTCTCAATTGCTTGGGAATTTCTACTACTATTTTTTTCACGACACCCATGCATTGGTAATAATTAATTCGTTTCTACTCCGTGTGTCACTGCCTCTTCAGAGATGCAATAGCCTACCTATAACATAGAATTATTTTAGTACCTCAGTACCCTTGCTCTGTATTCCAGGGTGCCTCCTGGAGTTCTGGACATCGTTGTTAAATTTTTCCGCTACCAAAATGCCTCAATGCTTTGTGTTCCCAGATTTAGCAGCTACTCATTCTACTGCTTGCAACTGTTTCTGTTTCACATATATTCATATGTTCTATTTGACATATACATTTATCTATTTTAATTTATGAGTAAATCTATTTGCCCGTACAGGTTTATAAACTGTGCAGATAGGACAATACGCACCTCAGTATGACAATCTACGCTTCGTCCAACACTGCATGACTGTTACATTTTCTATGTACAGAATCAACAACTGTCCCTTTCAAATGTATTACAGATTGGCCAAGCACAACCAACAATTGAAGATGTTATTTTCCCATTTTTGTTTTATGATGAAAGGAATGCACTATGTGATGAAATCCCAGGGTGCCGGCATTCATGAATTCTAACATGTTTAATTTAGTTCAACTACTTTTATAAACAGACTTACAAGTTCCAGCTAGCCCGCGCAATTGCGCGGGGTTCCTGCTAGTATACTAATATTATTCAATAAAAATAGAAAACAAAAGCAAAAAAAAATCCAGCTTGGGCAAAAAAAACCAGGACAGAGTCTTTGCCGACTGCAATGGGAGGCAGTCGGCAAAGAGGTCAAACCTTTGCCGACTGCAACTCCGAAAGCAGTCGGCAAAGAACATTTCAAAAAAAAAATATTTTTTTTCTTTGCCGACTGCCGAGCTGGCGACCAGTCGGCAAACAATTTTTGAAAAAAAATTCTTTGCCGACTGCCGAGAAACCAGCAGTCGGCAAAGCCTGCCGTTAGGGCTGATAGCGCCACGTGGCTTTGCCGACTGCTGGCGTGGCAGTTGGCAAAGCCTTTGCCGACTGTGTGCCACGTGGCAGTCGGCAAAGCCGCCTTTGCCGACCCAGGCTTTGCCGACTGCTCTTTGCCGACTGCCACGTGGCTTTGCGGTCGGCAAAGCCTTTGCCGACTGGGTTTAAGTCTTTGCCGACCGGGGCAAGCAGTCGGCAAAGAAGCGTTTTTCTGTAGTGATTCTATGAACACTTGTTGTGCGACACTAGCTAATAATGAACTAACTTTCACATTTAATATCAATTAAATAACATTATGATGAATCCGTTGATGATTATATCAATAGAACTGCTCCAATACTCCTCTTTCTAAAAATAGTACGGATCTCTAAATAGTTTTTTTTTCTTAATTGTTTTTCCTAGGACCCGTATGGGCCTGACTGAGCCTGGCCCATTCAAGTTCAACTCGTGTCCATGCCTGACCACCCTGACCCAAAGCCGAACGCATCTTCTAGATCCCCTTTAATTTCTTCGGTGCATTTGGTTCCTCGTCGACGGAGACGGAGACGGCGCCGGCGCCGGGAGAAAACAACTCGGATGCTCGTGCGCACCAAACCGGATTTCTTCCCATGCTGTCTTCCAGCGCGGATGCTCGTGTAGCAAGGTGTACTTGTTTCTGGAGGAGTCGCTGTATGTACTGGGCCGGGGTCCCGGCCGGCTGGTTGCGGACCACTCTCGTGGAGTCAAGGAGCCGAGCAGATCATATCCTCGAGTCCATGGAGCTGCATGCATGTCGTTGGTCTGCCTATTGGTGCAGTTCGATTCCTGAGCATGTAGACTAGTCGGGCAGTGCTGCCACCACTCCATCTCCATTGTCGGGCATAGGTCCGCCACTTGACGCCGTACGAGGAAAAGAAACGAGCGGAATCCGAAAGAACAGGATACAAGGAGGAGGGGATAAAGGTGATGTTGTTCGCTCGTTCCGGCAATGGTCGCGCGGTGTCGTCTCCTTTAACGAGTAAGGGCGGCGTCCCCGACAGAAGATCAAATCGCTAGCACATAATATAGTTTATTCCATGTGGACGAGAGAGAACCCATAAACAGGTCTCGCTAGCGACTCAGCAAGCAGCAGGCTCGCATGGAAACCGAAAAGCTCACAGTCACTGACGCCTGCTCTCTTTTCGTCCATCATGCATCGGTAGCGTTTTCTTCTATTTTTTTAACTTTCTTTGTGCTCTTCTCGCTATCGATTTGAAGGGCCCGTTGGGGACGCCCTAAATGGAGTGGCCGTTGGAAGACAGCCACCCGTGTCGTTTTCCTCCCGGCGACATGCAGCGACGCTACGATCCTGGGGCAATCGGCAAATCGGCAAGCACACGTCAGGCCTGGACATGGGCCGGGTTGGACGGACCAGGCCCACAGTGACATAAGAGAAAAATAATAAAGAAAAAAAAACAATTGTGTGGGCTGCTTTGAGATTGGTGTTATTTTTAGAAAGAGTAGCATCAGAGCAGTTCTCTTATATCAAAAAGAACGATGTTTTAACATATTTATTGAAAAAGAGGATCTTGCGGATTTAGCTTTTAATGGCCTTTGTTCTCATATCAAAGAAAGTCTGCAGTGTAATCATTTCTTCATTATGAATAAAGAGCATCGACTATCGTTGACTATAGACAGCCAAAGTAAACAAATCAAAGATAGTCACAAGTATCATCATCCTCATCTTAATATGCATGTTCATTAGTGTTATTCTTATAGTTGGGATGATGAGTCTAGCACTACTAGAAAAATGATTTTAGGACCGCCGGCCACGCCGACGCCGGTCAGCTGCACTCACTAGGGTGAGGTGAGGAGGACAGCAGAGGAGGGCGAGGAGATCTGAGTTGGACGGAGAGAAAGAGAGGAGGTATATGTGTTGTGACTCTAATCTTGAGCTGTTTTTCCTTGTTTTCACTCAGCAACCTGCCATCAATGTCTTCAAAGAGATCCAGATGTTCCTCGACAGGTAGTCACAATTTTCCTAGAAGACTACACCGCAACAGCGTCCTTGACGAGATTATTGGTTCCCAGTGGCGAAAATGCCAAAGAGCGGTGGCAATTGTCTGGACATGATCAGCCAGAACCAACGCCTGCTAGTCTTCACGTCAAAGAAAACCAGGGAAGCAAGCGACGCGATCAATCGCATATGAGTGGAACTATGTTGTAGAAAACCAAACCAATGTAGTTTCAGTACATGCCCTGTTTCAATGACCTTCAGAATTTCGTTTTTTTTCTCTCCTTGACGCTTTTGTCGATCAGATTGGCTTGATCCACGCAGATGGAAATGAGGGTGTGGTAGCAGGCAAATGCCCCAATCGTGCAGTCTCCAACCATAGATTCCAAAAGCCAGTCCCTTGTTCTGATGATGAACTTCTTCACGACCAACCCAAGTCAGACAGGTGTTTGCGGAAATAATTCAGCGCCACTCGTTAGCATGCTGAAAACATGCCATGATGCTTAAGGCAATCAGTGGCCCAACTACATTGCTGTCAATTTTTTTTTTAGGGAAACTGGAGGGGTTTGCACCCCTACGGCCCTACAGGACAATTTATTGAAACAAAAAAAGACTGTACACGTGAACAAAGGAGTTCAAGAGACAAAGAAAGAAAGGAAGAAAATAAGATAAATTAAAAAGATTAAACAAGACTCTTTAACCATTGCGCGCAAAAGGATCAGCCAAATTCTGATTTGAAAGCTCTTTTGGTGCTCTCCACTGCTGGCTGCACCTGATTGAAGATTAACCAATTTCGGGCCTTCCAAATAGACCATCCCATTATTATGATGATTTCCATGAAGAACAAAACTTGTAGCTGAATTCTGAAGTTTTCAATGTTCTGATAGAGATCAGATTGTGGGGAGATACGACAGTTAAGCCATGCCCAGCAGGTTTGAGCAGATGGGCATGTGCCCATGAGGTGAAGCAGGGATTCTTCTACCGCATTGTTGCACAGGACACAATTATAGTCTTGGAGTTCCATATTTTTTCTTCTCAGTAGCTCTCTTGTACCCAGCTTGTCCTTCATGATTAGCCAGGCAAACACTTTGTGCTTGTTTTGACAGTTACTATTCCAAATCCATTTGAAACCTGGGTGGATCTGACTGTGCCCACTAAGATGTTCGTAGGCTTTAGCGATAGAAAATTTACCTGAGCTCCAGAGAAAAGTCCATAAATCCGGTACATCATTTAGCACTATTTGTTGAAGGTCCAATTCCAACTGAGTTAGTTGAGAATAGGCCTATTGAGAAAGCAGAAGATGAAAGAGGTCCAGTAGTGATGATGCGCTTTGCTCCTGCCAGGGTGGTTGTCTTTGTCTTTGCAAAGGAGAACAGTTCTGGAAATGCTTGCATAGATACTCTATTATCCCATAGGTCCAACCATAAAAAACATGATTTGCCATTGTTAGTATTCACCTTTGCCATTCCCTTGAATTTGTCCAGCAATTTTAGTATATCTCTCCACCAAAATGAATGAGTTGGCAGATTATCTGAATCATAATAACTTTCCCAAATTAGTGATACCCATGGAATATCCTTTTTGTTGAAAAATTTGTTTAAGTGCTTGAGTAACAAGGCTTCATTTTGGGTTTTAAGATTTATCACTCCCAAGCCTCCTTCCTCTTTTGATTTGCACACTGCTGTCCAGGCTGCTTTTGGTCTTTGATTGGCATTGATATCTGCCCCTCTCCAGAGGCAAAGCTTCCTATACTTGTCAATCTAGGTAATTACAGTAGGATGAATAGCAAAGGTGCTCATGCAAAAGGTTGGGAAAGTTGAGAACACTGAATTGGTCAATTGTAATCTTCCAGCTTGGTTGAGAAAGAGTTATGTTGCAGCCAATCTTCTTTCACACCTACTGACTAGAGGAGAGAAGTCAATGACCCTTGGCTTAGTTAAACTTGGAGGGAGTCCCAAGTAAGTGAATGGGAGGCTGCCTTTTTCACAATTGAAAGTTCTTGCTAGATGTTGTAATCTCTCCTCTAAGAGTGTTGATTGGGACCATGACAGATTTTGAGTAATTTACTTTTTAGCCTGTTGATTCACCAAAAGAGTGCAGCAGGGCTTTCAAGGTCAACAATTGTCTACTGTATGCTTCTATGATGATTAAAGTGTCATCAGCATATTGAATTATAGGGAAATCATCTGATGATCTTAGTGGCAAGGGCAGATTCAGAAGGTTCAAGGACTTGGCTTTGTTTAGAACACAGATTGTAGTAGGTCTGCCACTAAAACAAAAAGTAAAGGAGAGAGTTGGATCATCTTGCCTGGTACCCCATTAAGTAGGACTGAGGAGGTTGCTGTGGATAGTAATTCTTTGATCCATTTGATCCATCAACAACAACAACAACAAAAACAACAACATAGCCTTTTGCCTGAAGTATCTGGATAATGGCCTCATCCTCCACTTTGTGAAAAACTTTCTCAAAGTCTAGCTTTAGAATAATCAAGTCCTTTCTAGATTTATGACACAAGTGAATGTATTCTAAATCCCATGCTAAACAATCTTGGATGGTTCTAGTTTTGATGAACCCGTACTGATTTTTATGAATTAGACCTTTGATCACCTTCTGTAGCCTATTTGCCAGTAGTTTTGTAAACATCTTGATATAACTGTTGAGCAGCGATATGGGCGTGTAATCAAAAGCTAAGATTGGACCATCTTTCTTTGGAATGAGTGCTATATGGGAGCTGTTCAGACTTCTCAGACAAGGGTATTCTTCATAGCAACTCTCAAACAACTTGTAGAAATCTGTGGCTATGAGAGTACAACAATTTTTGATAAATTCATTGTTAAAGCCATTTGGGCCAGGAGATTTGCTGTGTCAATTTCTAGCTTAGTGAAGGGGATCTCTAAGGTACTCAGACTATCAGAGGAGGCTGTTAAGAGATCACTAAGGTTGAATAGCATTAGTGTGAAGTCCGTAGTCCCCAACCTTTCTTTGAAAGTTTCCCATAGAAGCTTGGCTTTCTCATCATGTCCTGCCAGAGTAGACCTGGTGGAATCTTGCAGAGAGGCAATGGAATTTATTCTATGCCTGATGGTGGCATAAGCATGAAAATATCTTGTACTGGCATCTCCTTTTCTAACCCAATTAATTTTCCCTCTCTATTTCCAGTAACACCTTTGCTGCTTTAAAAGAGAGATTAATTTTGAACTTACTCTTTCTCTGAAGTTCCATTCAAAAATTGTAAGGTCTCTGAAGGATTCTATTGTATCTAGCAGATTAAGGATCAACTTATTATTGCTGATTGCATTTGTTAAGCCTGAGGTCTTTGAGTTCCACTCCTTTAGAACTCTCCTGAGGTTCTTGAATTTTGCAGTCAGGGACTTAGCTGGGTCCAGAATAGATTGATGGTAGCTCCAACCCTGCAGTACGGTGGTGATGAAGCCCTCTTTTTCGAACCAATGGTTTTCAAACCTGAAGATTCTACTTTTGGGGATGCTGGTTGAGATTTCTATCACACATGGCCAATGATTAGATGTTTCCATGACCATGCTTTTCACTATAATCCCTAGGTATCTTGTGGTCCAGGCATTTGATGTAAAAAAACCAGTCTAGTCTTTCTAGCAGTGGTGATAATTGCTTATTTGTCCATGTGAAATGCCTTCTATGTAGAGGGAGTTCTATGAGGCCTAGTGTGTTGATTTCCTCATTAAAAAGAAACATTTCTGTTGCATCACCCCCTTCTTAGTTTTTGTCTTCTGGCCTCCTTATAAGGTTAAAGTCTCCTATAATCAACCACTCTCTATCATCTGGCATTTGTATATTCTTAAACCAGTCCAAAAAAGATATCTTCCCATTTGGAGTGCAAGGGGCATAGACAGCGGTTAAAAGCCAGGTTTCCATGTTATGATGTGATGAGAATTCCACTGTTATTGCATATTCATTTTGGAAAACTTCTACTCCATTGAAGATCCTCCCTTTCCAACATACCAAAATTCCACCTAAGGCTCCCATGGATGGCTTGAAAGCAAAGGAATCAAATTGTTGTGGACAGATATTTCTGATGAAAGATGAATCAAATTGATCCTTCTTTGTGTCTTGGAGATAGACCACATCATAGTTGCTCTCCACTATCTTGTCCCTTATAGAGTTCCATTTCTTATCTGAGTTCAATCCTCTTACATTCCAGCAAAGCACCTTCTAAGATTTGTTTGGATTCATTGACAAATTGAGGGGGGTTTGTACCACTGTTTAAGAGCTTGACTGCCTTCATTATAACAAAAAGAGCAAGAACCTGGATGCGATAACACAAAAGAAGAGCTCCAAGAACTCAATCAGGACAGATTAGTCTTCTTCCACATCTTGGTTGGACTTCTTCTTGTCCCCCTCTTCATCTCTGGAGGCCTTGCTGTTAGTCTTCTTCTTGCCTATTGTTCCAGTTTTCTTTTTCTTGGTAAGGGACTCATTCAGCTGATCTAGTGGAATCTGACATAAGTTGGATCCAATATTCTTCAGGAGTTCAACTATCATGATAGGAGGCTTGACTGAGCAACCAAGGCAATTTGCAACTTTACATTGACTGGTTTTGAAGCCATTACATTTTTCTCTGACCCTGCTACTTCTCCTGACCTCAGAATCAACCACTAGTGACTGGGTCTTAGGCTTTCTTGTTCTCTTTTTGCTCTGAGGTGAGACTGGGTGGTCATGCTCCATAATCAGGTTCTCCTCCAGAACTACAGAGCTAAGAGGCTGCTTTAGTAACTCACAAACTTCTTTTGCTGGCCCAATAAAATTATCAGGGAGAGAGAGACTAGAGGTGTCACCAGTCTGCTGAATCATTGTGGAGAATTGGGTGTGAAGAAGCTTTTTGGCCCACTCAAAATGTGCAGGAGATCCAAGCAGAACCTGGAAGAAATCTGCCCACTGTTTTGGGTTTCTAGCATACCTTTGCTGTGAGGGACAACAATCTCTGGCATTGCCACTGGCATGGGAGGAAACAGATTGTTCTTGAGGCAAGGTTGGATAAAATTGTCTTCTATCCTGATCATGCAAGGTGGATATTGTTGATTATAATGTTCCCCCCATTTGGTCCCACCATGCCTTGTGCATCTTCCTGATTCTGCAGATTCTGGAGCTCCAAGTCATCCATTAGCTCATCCACAGGTATCTCCAGTGGCAAGTAGTTGATCTGTTGACCTAGGATGAGCTGAGCTGGTGGCTCTATGACAGGTTGAATTTCTGCCACTTCCTCCATCAAAGCCTCAGGTTGAACTGGTTGCTGAATATTAATTTCTGCATCAACCATGTGTTGATTCCCCTGAAACATAGGATGCAGCGGATGAATGAGCATTTGCTGTGGGTCATCAGGGATTGGGGCTTCATTCAGGTCTTGTTCCAGCACTAGTTGAGTAATGTTCAGATCAATGTTCTGAGCACCCCAGCCCGGACGAAAGTTGAGGCCGGGGAGCTCCATGGTGGCGGAGCTGCTCACAAGCAAGTGAGGAACTCAAGCACGCCATGGCAGCAGGTTGGAGCAGCCGCAGGCGAAGGAGCAGGGAGAGCGAGGGGCCGGCATGATTTTTTAGATGCTGCCATATCAGTGCTACTCCAATCTTCAATCATGGCTGCAGCACCATTTGTTCGAGCAGCTTGCGGGCACTCGTTGAGTACTGTATCTTTCTTCCGAGGGAGAGTCGGTGGAGCTAGGCGAGCACTGGCCCAGGCGAGCGCGAGCAGGCGGCGCAAGAAACTTGCTGTTGATTTTTACATGGTCTGTGAATATCTATTGAACCCAGCCGTTTACCTGGGTCATTTCGCCATTTAAGCATCATGTAGTTGCATTGTTATTAGATCTTTAAGCGTCATGCAGAGGAGAGGAGTGATGGTGGAGGAGCTCCCTTGGCCACGGATATTGCAAATGGCCATATGGTATGTGGATGGGGCAATGCTAAGGTACACTTTTTACCTATCAGGAGGTAATATCTCAAATCAATCTGAGTCGTTGATTTTTCAGATTTTATTTATTATTTAATACATTAAGAATATAGAAAATAAAAAACTCCTCCGCATGCCCCTAATAAGGGAATCCTGCATGGGAAACCTCCATCCCGATTCCCCTGATCACGTTCTAAAAAAGGTTCCTCTAATCACGGCAAACATAAGCGCCCAATCAAAAATCAACTTTCCAAGACTTTCCAAGACAGGCTATTTTATGTTCTATTTTATGTTTCTTAATTGGGCATGGTCACGTTGTAGCAAAAGAAATGTTATAGTACAATCACACTATGAATTGAATAAGTGATATTTTTCTCATCTTGAAAATGAAACAAATTTAAATTTCCCGTCCATTCGTCGTGTTCCGACAAATAAAATAAATTTTGCAAAATCATGTTGGGTCACATATTATATTTTTACTTACAAAACAATGTTACTCTGGTGTCATCTATACTATAAAGAAGCGAAGGAATTAGAAAATACTTGTTACTAGAAAAGTCTCCTACCCACCTGCAATCTACATCCTCTGACATGCGGCTCCGAAGACCAAAAGAACGATACTTTTATGACAAGACACGCTTCGCTGTTGCCGATGTCCCCTCCCTGCGCTGCCCTGGCATTTTTTTTCACCGAAAGATTCCTTACCCGCCCGCGTGTACCCATGGCAGTTTCCTTCTCGGTGAATCACGGTTGGTTCCCAATCTCCAAACGACGGTTTCCTTCTCAGTGAATCACGCTTCCTTCCCCATCTCCAAACACCGCTGCAATAGCGTGCGCCTCTCCGCCTTCGCCGATATGCCTCCATCACTGTTCCTCAAGCGAAGCGGCTGCGGGCGCGCGGGGTATGCAGCATGGCGGCATTCGGTGGGAGCGGTGGCGGCCAAGGGTGGATCTGCCAGGGGGGCTAGGGGGCTCGAGCCCCCCCTACCGCGGCTGTGCCCGTGGGGCCCCCCCCCCCCCCCCCCCCTCAGCCCCCCTTGAAAAATTCTACCATTGGAGCTTGGGGAGGGGATGGCTAGCTGCAATTGATGGAGGTTGAAGATGAACATACGACGATGCGTTTATTCCGAAGCCAGCCTGCTATGTGTTTTTCAGCCCAAATAGAGAAGCCCATCAGCCCATTAGGGAATAGAAACCAGCCTTCCTTTCTTCTCCTCTTTCTTCCATTTCTTGCTAGCTGCATTTTTAGCACTGGATTTTCGCACTTCTGGCAAGCTGCAGCCAAAACCAAATACACTCGAGTATATTGGCCTTTATTGTTCAGCCCCCCTTTGATCTATTCCTGGATCTGCCACTGGTGGCGGCGATGCAGAGAAAGCTGGGAAACAAAGCTGCAAAAATACTCATTTCCCAGCTTTGCCGAGCGCAATGACCGTTGCACTCGGCAAAGGACAGGCTTTGCCGAGAGCCTGGCCAGACTGGCCCTCGGCAAAGAGTTTTTTTAAAAAAAATGAAAATATTTTGCCGAGAGCCAGGACAGTAAGACTCTCGGCAGAGATTTTTTTTAAAAAAAAAAAGAAAAATGTTTGCCGAGAGCCTAGCCAGACTGGTTCTCGGCAAAGAGTTTTTCCAAAAAAAAAGAAAACTCTTTGCCGAGAGCCAGTCTGGCCAGGCTCTCGGCAAACTTTTTTAAAAAAAAAAAGAAAAATGTTTGCCGAGAGCCTGGCCAGACTGGCTCTCGGCAAAGAGTTTTTTAAAAAAAAAATCTTTGCCGAGAGCCAGCCAAATGGGCTCTCGGCAAAGAAAGTGGGCCCGTTAACGACGCCTTTTCTTTGCCGAGAGCCGCGTTGGCTCTCGGCAAAGCCTTTGCCGAGAGCCCGATAAACGGCTCTCGGCAAAGAAAGCTTTGCCGATCGAGTTTTTACCGAGACAGCTTTGTCAAAAGCTGCTCTTGGCAAAGCCTTTGCCGAGGGTCTCAGAGGCTTTGTCGAGAGCCTGGAGCCCTCGGCAAAGCCACTAGCTCCAGTAGTGGTGATGGGAGGGGAATACTCTCCCAGGACTCGGAAATGCCGCAGTAGACAAGAGCCTTGAACTGGTGTTTGTCCCTGACCTCCAACAGCTGCGGCACTGGCCGTGGCTCCAGGACTGGAGAACGCTCCATGACGTTGATGCTGCCGATGCCATTGTTGCCGTCGCCGGGGACGCTGCTGCCTGCTGGGGACGACCAAGGCCAAGGGCGACCGCTTGGGCCTCTGCAAGTTTGGCAGGGCCTTGGCCACGCACGAGCCCGCGCCCAAGGTAAGGACGGTACGGCCGGAGTCGTGAACCCGGAGCAGGTTACGCCCTGCAAGCGGCAGAAAATCCACGTACCAATTGCTGCCCTTGGTCATTTTTGAAACTGGGAATTTCATGTTTGGGGAGGGACGCAGAATCGCCCGCTGCATCGTCTTCATATTCATCTTGTTCTTGTGGTCCTCGGCATCTGCTGCGGCGCTGGCGAATTTGCCTTCTTCTTCTGAAGATTCATCAGTGGCCTGTGGCGCCGGCGGCGGTGCTGTGCCGTCGTCGTTGAACAGCTTTTCGCGCGCGAGGTCGATGCAGCACCACTCTTTGCCTCTGATAAGGATGCGCTTGTCCACGATCACACTCAGATTCGGAAACCGCAATCCCGAGAACGCCATCGTACGTCGCTCGGCTCGGCTCGATCCGATCCCAACTTTTAGCTTCTTCGATCATGCATTCATCATCAAAGTAATTCAGTCAGTCATCAATCATCTCTATATCTAAACATATATACATACGAGTAATAAAGTACGTACATTGGAAGAAGGGAAGAAATAAGACGGGTTTCCTTACAAACAAAGGAGACAGGAATTAATGGCAGCGGCGGCGGCGGCGGCGGCGGTCGGGAGTGGGCGTCGCCGTCGCCGTCGCGCCAGGTACGTCGAACGCGAGAACGAGGGGATGGTGGCCTTTTACAATGAGCGTTGGCGTTGCATTCATAGCCTGCCAAGAGATATGGACCGATGCTGTTACACAGAGATAAGAACAAATCTAAACTGTACGTCTCATGCCCGATGCTGCCTAGCTTATCACGCAAAGTTGTTACACGTCAACAAATTACACATTTGTTACATCTGTTACACACGCGTACATACGTACACAAAGTTATTGCACAACAACACATTTGTTACATCTGTTACATGCACACTCATTTCACATATATTAACAACCCCTCAGTAATAACCGGGTGAGGTTAAGGGTGCGTTTCACAGCGAGAAACATTTTAGATTCTTATTAGGAGAAGAATCATGGCCAAACACCACAAAGAGAGAAATGTTTCAAGGAGAATCACTTGAAACAGATTCTTATTTGATTTCTCCTAATTCTATTTCTAAGTTTCAAGAATCCAGCGAGCTAGCCAAACTGCTACGAAGTGATTCTGATTCATCATTAAAATGTTTCTTAAGAGAATCTAGAATGTAGCATATTTTTAAAGAATCTGGATCCCTACCAAATGCTAAGATTGCTCTTGAAATTTTGCAAAAGTTAGCACCCTTTTTTAAATCCGTCCCGTGAGTTGATGTACTCAATCAATCTCCAAGAAGACTCTTTGAGACTCTGGAGTAACCCTTTTTCTCACAAAATAATAGCCATTTTTAGAGCAAAGAGAGGCACAAGTAAAAGTTTCTATATGGTCGTTCCTGTAGCAAGCATCAATGTTCTATAGAGAACTGACATTAC
Source organism: Saccharum spontaneum (assembly GCA_022457205.1). NCBI lineage: Eukaryota > Viridiplantae > Streptophyta > Magnoliopsida > Poales > Poaceae > Saccharum > Saccharum spontaneum. The sequence goes on along the minus strand of CM039605.1, from coordinate 868,730 downwards.
ACTTTTGAATTTGAAGCTTTATAGTACCAGAACATGAAGCGGTAAGTGGTGTATGTGATTAGGGTACACAAAGCATATAATGTTGTGGTGGTTGAGATGATCTGAGGTACTCCTACTTGAAGACAATTTATTGAGGTGGTGTTTGGTTGCTAGGATGAGAGAGGATGGGTTGGGGCAATCCCACTCTACCTGGTGTTTAGTTGAGGAGCAAGAGGGGCGGAGTCACCCTGCAAGGGTATATTCTCTCCAGATCTAGAGCAACCCCATCCCCTAGAATCGGTGGAACTTGGACGTCCCACTTTCACAGCGTGAAGCATCTGTCGCCTCTTCTTCGTGCAGGCCTGCTTGAGTGCTGCGTGGGCAACGGCCCTGACATTTGCGTGACCCGTGTCGGCGTTGACGGCGGCCAACCTCAGCGAGCGGGTGGGAGGCTAGGGCAAAGCGAGTCCATGGAGGGCAGTGGCGATGGCATCTAGGATCCACGAACGTGGGCTAGCTTCGGCGAGCTAGTGGCGACCTTGGCAGCGGGAGGGTGGCCTCCATGTGCACGCAGAGCTCGGCGGCGGGAGTCCACACGAGCAGTGCTCACATTTTCTACTTTTTTTCTTTGCTTCAAGTTTAGTTTATTCTCCAGATTTCACACACTTGATAGAAGGGATGCTCTAATTTGATGAGACTTCTAAAAAAGAAGCGCAGCTAGTGCTAAAGGGAATGCCGCGTTCATCATCTACTAAATTGTGTATGTCATTATTTTGTTTGCCGGTTATGTGCTACCAATTGAATAGTTGGAGCCATGGAGGACATGTGGACTTTGCAAACGTGTGAGAGGCTTTACATGCACCGGCACTGCTACAGAACTAATTTGTTGGGGGCGGCTTCAGCTGATTTCTAGAGACGGTTTGGCCAGCCGCCCCTACGGCCGTCTCTACAAATCGCCAATTTGTAAGGGCGGTTGGCCAGCCGCCTCTACAAATCGGTTTTTTAGAGCGGCTGGATATAGAGCCGCCCCTATAAGTCTATTTTTCAGAAATCATCAATCCAGGCCAAAAAAATAGCAAAAAAGTTTTTTTAATCCTAAGAGGCCACACTGGTCAGCCACACACTCAGCCACCACTGCAAATCGGTCTTTAGGGGCGGCTAGATATAGAGCCGCCCTTACAAATTTATTTTTCAGAAATCACGAATCCGGACAAAAAAATAGTAAAAAAAGTTTTAAAAACTAGGCCCGCGCATTTTTTCGTGCGCGCTTCGTGGCTGCCGGGTTCGAGCCCGCAACATGAGGCTTGTGTGTTCCCTCCTTTAACCACTCCACCCAATACTCACTTATCTTAGATATTCTTTCTACTCATATTATGCTGAACTGAACTTGAAATGAGTGTTTAAAACTCTAAACGAATTCAAATGAAAAAGTTGTCAACTACAAAGTTGCATAACTTTTTAAGATCTATAATGTTCCTTTTTGTTGTTTCCCCATCTAAGGCCGTTTGAAAAAAATGAATTTCAAATGTTGAAAATTTAGATATAATTATCCTCAACTAGATGATTTCAAATAAAAAAGTTATCAACTATATAAATTTTCGAGATCTACAACTTTCGTTTTTGCTGTTTCACCATTTGAGGTCATTTGAAAAATTTAAATTTCAAATGTAAGAAATTCAAAACATAGTTTTCCTTTACAAGATGATTTTAAATGAAAACGTTGTCAACTACAAAGTTGTATAACTTTTGGGGATCTACGATTATTGTTTTGGTTGTTTGTCCGTCCGAAGTCGTTTGAAAAATTCAAAATTTAAATTTAAGAAATTCAAATGTAGTTTTTCTTGATAAAATTATTTCAAATGAAAAAGTTGTTAACTACCAAGTTCTATATATTTTCGAGATCTACAACTTTTATTTTGGTCATTTCTTCATCCGAGATCGTTTAAAAATTTTAAATTTTAGTACTTAATTTTTACTATTCATGTCCATTTGTAGGGGCGGCTCTATATCCACAAAATAATAGTTTGTCTGCCTTAGTATATTTTGTCCTAGTATGGGAAATGGAGATATTTTTGAGAAAGATATAGGAACCGAAGAGAGTTGGCGCTGTTGGGTCGTAGCACGCAGGTCCATGAAGCGCCACGTCCATCCTTCGGAACGCCCTGAGGATATCGTTATCGATATAATATTAACCCGAACATGACTTGCGTTAACGTGTTCGTCACTGCCATCTAGATAGGTCTTTAACTTCTAAATTTATAAATCCATGACACTAAACTTGCTAATCGGGTCACAAAGGTCCAAAGTATCACCACCTGCGTAGCTATCTGCAACTAGCATGTAGAGCCCACATGTTATCCCTCTCTCTTATCTTCTTCCTTACTTCTCTCTCATCTAGGTCTTAGGGATACGAATTGTTGTGTGTTAACAAACTCTTGAGGTTGATGCGGTTCAGCGATTTGCCTCTAGGTAGGGATGAAAACGGATCGGATACGGACGGATATCACTGATATTATATTTGTTTTCATATTTATATCCGGATTCGGATTTGAATACGGATAGTATAAAAAATGCTGGATATGATACGATTAGATATCGACATCATAAATATGTGATTTAAATATTCGGATACGAATATGGTATCGGATGTTAAATATCCGGACTCGGATACGGACGGATTAAAACCCCTCTAAACGGATTCGGTCTCGAATACAGTCGAAAAATATCCGTATCATTTTCATCCCTACCTCTATGGATGCGGTTGTCCATGATCAGAGGTTCAGATATCGACGCGACAGTCCTATGGTGAGTTTCGCCAGATTGCAGAAGAATAGCGGTGGCCAATAGTAGGGGCTATCCATTCCATGGGCTCTTCCGATTATTTTTCTTTACGATGACGTCCGCATCTATGTTTTTTTAATAAAATTAAAGGGACAGATGGAGGGGGAGAAAGCACTCTGGAGTGATAAATAACGCAGTAAGGGAAGGGGTAGAGTTTCTTTTCTTTTTTTTTTTAAATGCTCAGCCATAGACGTCCGTCCAACGACGCGGCTCCCAATTTCCCTCTCTCCTGCAAGCAAACCAGCCTTTAAAAAAAATCTCCACTCAGGCTGCGGTGTCCTCCTCAACTGCTCCAAGCCCCAAACCGCACCGCACCTCCAGCCAACCCCGACTCCGCAAGGCTGCCCAGCAGGGCTCTCTCTCTTCCCCACTCCCTCCCTAGCATGAAGCGCTTGCTTCGGCGTCTCTCCCGCATGGTCGGGCCTTCCCGTGTCGCTCCTTCCCATGAGGCACTCGGCCCCTTCCCTCGTTGCCCGCTCGCCCACGCCGCACCACCATCTAGCGCCGCGCCCCCATCCGCCTAGCCCATCGTGGAAGGGGAGGTAGGGGAGGCCTGCGCCTGCGCCTGTGCCCCATCCACCTTGTGTCATTGGCAGGAAGGGGAGGCCTACGCCACTGCAGTCCCCACCAAGTAAGCCGTGGGCGCTGGCAATGTTGTGTTTGTATGTGTTTTCAGGTATTTTTCAGACATGTTGCAAGCTTATGTTTCAAGTGTTTCAGTTGTTTCATATGTATGTTTCAAGTGCTTTATATGGATGTTGCACATGTTGTAATGGCTATACACATATGTTTCAAGGGTACGTACCAAATGTTTCATCTGTTCTAGACTAATGTTGCAAGTGTTTTATTTGGATGTTGCAAAAGTAGATTCGGATGTTGCATATACATGCATGTTGCAAGTGTATGTTTGCAAGTGTTTCATCTGGATGTTGCATATGTTTGCAATGGTTTTAAAATGTTTTTAAGATGTTTTCGCAAGTGTTTTAGACGCTTGTTTCGAGTGTTTCATTTGTCTTCTTTTTGTATGTTGCAACTGTTGCATCTACATGATTCAAAAATATATTGGGTGTTGCACATAGGATCCACGTGGAAAGCGGCTGTCAACCCGGATGTGGGCGACATTAGGGGCGACACGGGCCCACTGCTGGTGCGCTTGCTCATGAGCTCGAGGCGCTAAGCACTCGCTGGCTCCTGTACCGGCGGTGTCCGGACGCTAACTCCCGAATCGGTGGACATGCGAAGGCTAGCAAGTTCCTTTTTTTTTATTACCTCGGTTACAAGCTACAGTATACTCGATGTGGGACGAGCGTAGAGTCGTGGACTCCAACGCTGGTCAGCACGAGTTCAAGAGAGTTCATGGCCATTCGTGGTCCTCGGGGACCAGAGTTCAAGAGAGGAGACGGTCTGCAATAAGCCAAGCTGTTTGTTTATGGGCATGGCGTCTCTTTGTTGAGAAAACCAGATCAGAGGAGAAACGAGGAAAGGGAACACCATGGGCTGAGCTAGGCTGGGCTGGCTGTCCATTCCATGTCTCTTCTTTTCATATTTGTCTTTTTTTTATTTCTGATGAACGAAGAGGATTTGGGCCGCTTTGCCATGGGCCCATCTCCAGAATTAGTAAATACTGTATCCGAGTCCGACATATTAGTAGGTACATTATAAATAAAATATATATCTGGCTTGTTGCCTCTTTTTCTCTTTTGTTTATTATGATAGGATTTATGAGGCTGCCGTGGGCCCCTGTTTTGATTACATCTCATGCAAAAAAATCTTACCCAGTAGTAGCTGAGTGAGGGATGGATCTGAATTGATACAAAGCTTTGGTTCCTGAAATATTTTACGAAATGCTACTGTAGCACTTTTCGTTGTTATTTAGTAATTAGTGTCCAATCATGGTTTAATTAGGCTTAAAAGATTCGTCTCGTCCATTTCGTCTAAACTATGTAATTAGTTTTATTTTTTTATCTATATTTAATGCTCCATGCATGCGTCCAAAGATTTGATGTGGCGGAGAATCTACTGTTTTTTCGTAAAATATTTTGGAACTAAACAGGGCCCTATACAAAACACACATTGAATTCCCCTGCAATGCACGGTCCACTGACAGTAGGTAGCAGTACTAGTAGTACATACAGGAAACACAAAGGCTGACAGATATTGGAGCCACAATAACTCAACTGTAATCATACGATGCTATGATTCTTCAAAAAGGAAAAAAATGATGGCATGCCCCCATTTGCAAAATTATAGCACATTACTTAAGGCCCCACTGGAATTAGTTAAGTAATTGATTGATCGATAGTGTGCATCGTCAGTGTAGTCCAGTTGATTAAAAGGTTATTTTTGCTGGAATTAATTCATCCGGACTGAAGTCCTTACTTGTCACGCATGCTCATATTTTAGTAGTAGTAAGTAGTATATTATAAGCAGTGTGCGCGTACACTAAATAAAACTCCTATAACGATGTCGTCGCATCTGCCTTAAAAAGAAAAGAGAGAAAAATATTTGTATTCCTATGTTAGAAAAGGGGGCGATACTCAGGAGCGCAGTAACCAGCCAGCAGGGGAGGAAAGGGGATCCGGAGACACGACACGAGAGGAATCGTTTCGTGTTGCCTCTGCCTCTGCCCTGCTGTCATCCAGTGCGAGAGGAACGGGATAGGGAGGGAATCGAATACGATACCTTCTCTTTCCTCGTTTCGTCTTCCGCCGTCCCGACGATTGCCATGCCATCCATATTGGTCATCGCCGTGCGTGCGTGACAGCCTAAACTCACTCGCTAGGTCACCCACGGCTCTCACTGATTCCATCTCCACCACTCTACTTCCTTTCTGGGATAGTCTGTCTAGGGAAGGGAACAGAGACAGACAGAAGAAGTCCCCCACCAGCAAGGGCAAGGGCAAGGGCAAGAGCAACAACACAGCCCTGCCCTGTTTCGATTCGGGACGCACCGTCCTCTTCCTGTTGCAATCCATGATGTCCTCCTCTTCTCCTTCTACCCATAGATAGATAGCGGAGACACGACGAAATCTTATCCCTCGATCCAATTGCAGATAGCAAGACTCACAGACCGCCGGAACTGGAACAAGAGCGCTCGCTGCTGCTTGTTGGACAGACTCTCCCGGCCCCGGAGCGGAGCCGCCGGCCATGGCCACGGCCAAGCACAAGCAGCGCCGGGTGTACCAAGTCTGGAAAGGCAAAAACGTGAGTTTGCCCTCCCTCCCTCCCTCTCTCTTCTCCTTTTCCTAGTACCGACACGAGACGAGCTTCTTTCTTGGGTTGGGTCCTCCTTACTAAAGGTCGCACCATTCTTGGTTTTGGATCCATTCCACACATTGGGGATTGCCTACTGTGCTAGTTTCTTCTTGGTTTCTTGCTTGCTTCCGGCGGCCTAACATGGCCATGTGACTGCCGCTCTGGATACAAGAGCGCTTCTGTGCTGTGGTGGATGAGATGACTAGCAGCGGCTGCACGGACGGGACGGCTGTTGTGGTATCTTTATATATGCAAAGGATTGTCTGCCTAGTTAATTGTTGATCCATTCAGGTTTCTCATTTGTTTATCCCCGTATTACAGTCGTGTTGCAGACTCCAGTGATTGAATAAACTACTATCCACGCTCTCGATTTGGGCGCGTCTTGGCAGCCTATGTGAATCATAACCTTCCCCTGTATTGTTTTGTTTTACCCCTAATAACATAATCCCACCACCTGGTAGGTATTCCATGATATGGTAGTATGGTAGGTCCAACACCTCACCATTCTGTGTTTCGCCTTTTCTTACTTAGTGCTACCTAATCCTAAATATTTACTAGTCTCTTAGCACTACCATAGGTTTTAGGTTCATAGGTTTCGGCAATCATTTTCTTCAGAGTTCAGACTACTACTACGCTACCATGGATTGGAAGGGTTCATGACAGTTGTCAATGTAGTCTTTTGATGCCTCAACAAGCTAGTAACATGTTACTACCAGTGCTGACCTATTCAATCTTTAACAACTTGGTATGGGATTTTCAGTATGTTCTATTCTGCTCCTGCTCGTCTGTCTTTCATTTCATTCAGTAGCTTCTGTTATATACGTTGTCAGATTTTCAGTATTTTGTTTCTACTTGTTCAGATAATACTATGTGGTGGAAGGTTGATCTTTGGACCAGATGCCAAGGCCACCCTCATTTCTTTCGCTCTAATTGCCATCCCTGTCGCTGTCTTCTGCATCTTTGTGGCCAGGCATCTCATACACATCTTCCCTGCATATAATGCAGGATACGCAATTCTTGCTGTCACCATAGGCCTTACCATTTATGTGAGTACCCATTCTTTGCCTATTTACTTCCCATTCTTTGAGCAATGTGGAACTTGCTATGTCACTATTTATTTCCTACCTTTTTTTTATGTGTGTAGCACCAAAATCATAGTACCCTTCTCTGCAAAACCTGATTGTTAGGTACTGTTACTGCTCTTCCTTACCTCATCTCAAGATCCAGGTATTGTACCACGAAATTCACACCCACCTGTGGAAGAGTTCTCTTATGATGCTTCAGCTCCACATGCTCTTCAGTTCCCTCGAGTAAAAGAGGTTATGGTCAATGGCATGCCTGTCAAAGTGAAATACTGTGAAACTTGCATGATATATCGACCTCCTCGCTGCTCCCACTGCTCCAAATGTGATAACTGTGTTGAGCGCTTTGATCATCACTGCCCTTGGGTTGGGCAATGCATTGGAGAGGTCAGTAATTTTGATTTCTTTATTTTCTCATGAAACAAGTTATGGATTCATTTCTTTTTTAATTCTATACAGCCTGACAACTGTTCCAATAAAACAGCCTAGGCTTATCTGCATTCATTTTCCTTTGCAGCGAAATTACCGGTACTTCTTCTGTTTTGTTTCTTCAGCGGCAGTGCTTTGTATCTATGTATGTGCAATGTGTGGATTGTACATCAGGCTTCTCATGAATAGGGGTCATTATTCGGTGGGAAAAGCCATTAAAGAATCTCCAGCTTCATTGGCAGTCATGGCATATTGTTTCATTTGCTTCTGGTTCGTCGGTGGTCTCACTGGGTTCCATTCTTACCTTATTGCAACAAACAAGGTTAGCCCTCCAAGCAAATCTCAAGGCATGATGCCTAAAGCACTTTTACCAAATAAAAGGAATGGTGTATAGGATCAAGATATGTAACTGTAACCTACCATATATTGAAATAAAATGAACACAGCAATATCAAAAAAGTGGTGCATTCAGTATGTACTATATAAGCTGCTTGCTAAACAACTACCGTTCTATTTTACTGAACTAATTTTGTTCTTCCTTTTTCTGAAGACAACATATGAGAATATCAAGTACAAGTACAGCTACCAACCAAACGTGTATGACCGTGGTTGTGCGCGCAACTGCCATGAGGTTTTGTGCACAAAAAGGAAGCCTTCTAAGATCAACCTAAGAGCTATTGTTCAAGAAGAACAAGAGGTAGCATGGCCACAGACCAGCCCTTCCAATATACGAGAAGATGAGGCACCTCACCGTCCACGAGCCAAGGTTGAGGATGATCTAGAAATGGGTCTTGACATCCACAAGACCACAGGGTGCAGGACAGATGAACACAGCGATGAAGAATTGGAGTCTGGAAGCAATGGTATTAAATATCGCACACCAGATTCAGAGACTGGGATTCCTGTTACCAGAACTAAGACAGAGATCTTTAGCGAAGTTAGGGATCTGGACTTGTCGGTTTCAGTTAGTAATGCTGCACAACCTTCATCTCCTGAGCAAAAACAACACCCAGACGAACTTTGCTGATGGTATATGAATGTGCCTATTCATGGAAAAGTTGGTCTCCGCATTTCCGTAGTGCAGACGCCAAGTTATTCATCAGGGCTGTGAATGGTTGGATTTGAAGGCAAATGTCCTTTGTCATCTGCTTTCAGGATTTAGGCTGTTGCTTGATCAATCATAGGATTATGTGCGTAAAGATCCTCCAGTTTATGCGGTTTATTGGAGGTTCTAAGAGATTCTAGGAATTGTTTGAGATTCTTCTGGTGTGTGAAGGCTGTTGATTCACAATTGTACATAATTTTCATAGCAATATGATCACTGAAATGTAAAATGTGTCCTCTCGGAATGGTACTGGGAATGGGCTGTAGCTGGTCTTTTATAGAACCATACGCATCATTTGGTAAATGCTCGATCTGAAACCTTAGTTGTCGAAAGAGTGGCAAATTCTCCGTGAAGCTACATATTGTTAGTTATATGATTTATCGATGGTAAAAGAAACATATTTAAAGGCGGAAACAAGGTATTGAAACTTAATATCTGAACATTTTGCGTTACCAAGTCACAAAATGAAAGTGTAATAAACAACTGCAGCTCATAACTAATGCCGATTAGCTTTGAGCCTTTCACAAGTCACACTAAAGCGAACAAAGGACTGAATCAACGCGGCGATAAACTACACCAGCACGCACACGATAAATACTTATTGCAGAGATACAATCTACATGCATTCCTGTTCTTTATGTATAATCTATTCACAAGCCAGCTTGCTGTCGAAGCTGGTCAAACAGATGGTGAAGGCCTGGAATGCCGAGAGCGGGTATCGGTAGTCCATCGTGAACATGTCCTTGGCAACCTTACCAAACTGCAGGATCACTTTGTCATGATCCGATGCTGAAGATGAATTCGAAGGCTGGGTTTGCTGCTGAGCTTGCTGTGACGATTCAGAATCTAGTTGTGGCGCAGCGATCAACTGGAAGTTCTTCACAGAAGCCACGGTCACCCGACCACGGAAGTTGAGGCACCAACACTGCAGCTGCTCGTGCCACCTTGGCTCCTTATTGCGGAGAACCAAAGGCCTCTCCTTAGCCTGGCCACTGTCCTCATCTTGCTGAGCCAATCCGCTTATCCCTGAGAAGCGCGAGGAGCTGAAGTCCAAGGAGCGGTCTGTAACCGAGAACCTTGAGCTGGAAGAGGTGTTTGCACTGCGAAAGGATTCTCCAAAGGAAGATGAGCCAGGGACGAAGAGCTGCTTGGGTTGGCCAGGCACCGTGCCTTCAGGGTCTAGCGCTGAGGCTGGGATGGAATGCATCGTGCAATTCATACGCCTGGGCCCCCTTGTGCCAAGCAGGTTTAGCTCATAGTTCACCCGGGCAATGGGGTAGCTAGCAGTGGGTACTTTTGGGGAAACCCTCCTAGAGGAAATTCTGCGGCTCCCGCGCTCACACGAGACAAGGCCCCCAGCATTGTGTGGTGTTTGAGTGTCGTACACGATGAATTTAGTGCCAAGAAAGTTTGACCTGTTGACAGTACACTACAATGTCAGGTCCAAACAGAAAACACTGCCCAAAATTCACAAATAATTTGAGGTCAGATAGAACTAGTGTAGTCAAGTAAGATACTTCACCTCATTTTTCCAACATAGCCATTACTTGATCGTGATATACTTTTAGGATCCACAGAAATGATGTACTCAGTATATGTTGTACGGCGATTCCTCTTAGCTGCTAGCAGAAATTTCCCATCCTCGCTGAGGACAGCTAAAACCCAAACCATCAAAGCATTAAGCAAAGTTATTTGTGATAACAGTTTATCTGATCTCACCAAGGGTATCAAAGAGTAAGTCTAATCCTTCTTTAATTTACTATCGTCAGCAATGTTAGATCACTGAGACAAAGCACTAATAGAACAGGAAACTGTATATTTGCATGCATCATGGCACACACAAAATTATAAGTTTTTCTAGTATCAGTTAAATCTTTTGCATTCCAAAAACTCCTCTTGTTACAAGGGGTGGTGGGAAACAAAATCTGGTACTGCTCTATTTCTAGGTCACTTTGTTCATATCTAATATTCCTGAATTTGAAAGGACTGAAACATACCCCAAAAGCCACAGGAAGCAACACATTTGGTTCTCAACCAAATCTGATTTGGAAAATCACTAGAGCAAAGGCGTAGCTATGGAATGAACTTAAACATTTTCCCCTATTCATATAAAGGTGACAATACAATATAGTTTACAGTTTTATGACAAACTTCCAAATTTACATGGGATCGTTCAGAAGGATATTAATGAGAAAAACAGAGTGCATGCTTTATACTTACCAGGGCTAAGACATAGGTAAAGATAATAAGTTGACGTTGATTTGTCCCTTTTTATAAAACACTGGATCATTCCACTTCTTGGTCCCGGCTACACATGAAAAAACAAAGTTAGATGGATGCAAACAGTTGTTGGTGGACATATATATTATACTGCAGACAATTGCAAGAGACAAAATTGCTACAAGTCAGTACTTGATGAGCATTGTAACCATGGTTTTTTTAGGTGTTGTGGCATCCTGTGGTGTTGGGGACACACCTAGAGTGATATGACTAGTAATCTGGGAACTCAAACTAGAAGGGGGAAATACCATGGCAGGAATGACTCGATAGCAGCAGCAGAGGAGATCCCTCCCTGGGAGGCTCTGATCAGCTAATTCTGCTTCTGCCTGCTCCTAATCCCAGCCGCACTAGTGGTTATATCACCCACATGCGTGGCTGATGACACTTCCTATTATTAGCTAGCTGATCCAATTGACCAGGCTCTAGCACTAGAGGCAGCCGCGCACCCACATGAGTGGCTGAGGACACAGCTAGCTGATATAATTGACCAGGCTCTAGCCACTAGAGGTAGCCGCACCCTTCTTCTTCCTAATATAGTGCTGCCCAGTGAACGAGTCCACAACATAGTGACTAGCCGACTAGGATCTTGTGGTGTTGGGGTCACACCTGGACATCTGAGTGATGCCTCAAAAAACAAGATTGCAACAACCATTATTCCTGTTTGCACTTGACCAATAGACCCACAAAAAAGCTAACTAGATTAAATGATTTCTCCTGGGCTAACCGCTTGGAGAAGGGGAGCTTGGGTGAGGTGATTTTTCATTAAGAAAAAATGGGAAACTATTCATGGAGAAGCATGTACTGACAAGTATTTTGTAAACACATAAAGTGGTCAATAATATCAGGTGTATGCAAACAGGAGTACATTGGTTCCTAATATTTTGGGCAGCATAATCGTTTATTTATTCCAACTGTCTGAGAGTATAAATAAATTGAGTAACACAAAAATAGTAGCTGCAAAATCGATATTCAATAACAGAGGTCTGCAACTTTCCACCCCTGGTAACAGAATTCAATTGTTACCTGTTTAAGTGATACTGGAAAAGTGAGCTTCCCGCAAAACTCTGGACTCAGCACTATATCCTTGCATATCTCTCTCCATGTTCCACAGACTGCTGCACAAGCAACAACATTTTTTCGGGATGGCCAATTGCTCTCCCCTTCCTCAAGCCTTTTCATTACATCTCGAAGCAATTCAGGAGGAAGACCAACCCACCTGCTTTGATCAACTACTACAGGTCTGTCGCTCAGAGATCCAACAGATTTCCCTCTATGATGACCAGACAGACCAGGCAAACCGGAAATCCTAACCTCAAAGCTCCGTCTTGATAAGCTACCAAAGCTTTCCCTAACATCACGGACTATGCTACGAAAGGACATGTCCAGTAGAAAAGGTACAATAACCAGAAATTCACCGAATCCCTTGTGGTGATCAAGATCTTCAAAGAAAGTCTGCTAGCAACAGAACAGAGTATGCAAATGACAAAGCATTAGTAACTCCTGGCCTTATACAATACACTAAAAGAAACAAATCAGAAAGCACTGCCAACACAACATCGTGGCTGTGCCTTATCTTTTCTATCAGCCACAGCCTTCTTTGGTTTATAAACCATGTCAGCATCATGCTGAAAGAAAAGTATTCAACCAAACAGGAAGAATAGCATGCACAAACTAAGCAACCACTAAGGAAGACTATTAGAGGATTAGAGCATATCTAAGTCAAGCCCATCGTTGAGAATACAATTCCCACTTGAATGGTGAATAGTCTAACAGCATCTATAAAGTCAATAACCAGTTCTTGATTCACACTTAGCACAAGATGATGGCAACATGGGCAACCAACCCCATCCCCTCTGATGGGGAAAGGACAACGGAACAAAACATTAATTTAAGGCCTAACTGATTCATTGCGCAGGATGCAAATTTTGACCCCCTTTATTGCAGGCGGATACCAGAATTTGACATTATTTCAGCACATTCAAAGAGTTCTACTTGGAATTAAGCATTGAAGATTTTCTTCGCAGTTGGAATTAAAGGAAACATTTTATTTATTTCCACAGGAGTTAGAACAGAACATATATGTTAGCATTAAGCAGCTCGAGCTGAGGTGTGGCAAGGCAAGAAACGTAAGGCGAGAGGAGAGGACCGGAACCGGACTAGGAATTCCTGGGCGGGCAACTCTAATTACTAAAATCAGATGAAAAATTCGCAGCTTCGATGGTACTAGTGAAGGACGAAGAAGAAGAAGAAGAAGAAGGGACATGAATCTTACTTTATGGACACCGCGGTCGTCGACCTGCTCGGGAATTTCAAACCGAATCTGCGAAAAAGATCCGACTTTCACACACAGAGAAGACGCTTTTCTGCAAGGGAGATGAGCAAAAGTTTTGCCCCCTGGATTCAAAGCTCTGTGCTCCGAATTCCTGGCGGATTTGTCGCCTTTCAGCCTTGAAAAAAAATGGAGCGAGCTTTTGAGCAACAGGAAGGATACAGGACGAGCCCAAATCGCAGAGGAACAGGGGTAGCTTCGATCTGGTGCGGGGAAGAAGAGGAGGCGGGCAGATTGAGATGGACAGATCACAGCACAAATGGGGGAAGGGGAGGGGAGGATAGGATAGGAAAGGGGAAATGAGGAACGCGGGAGGAATTCAGGAACAGTGTTGTTGGGACTCTCTCAACAAAGAAAGGAGGGGACACGTGATTAAGAGTACTAGTAGACAGAATAATATTTTGAACCTTCTTGCTTTTACTTCATCCACTTACGAATGATGTTTACCGAAATGCTTTCAAATGGCTTTAGTATTAGGACATTTGGATTTCTTTTTTTTCTTTGTTTCACTCTCTAAGTGGGGTTTTCCAAATTATCATTTTCATTTGGTTTCGCTAGAATGCCAATTATCTTTTTTTTTTTCAAATTACACTGCACACGCAGACGCTCGCAACACGCACGCACTCACACACATACATAAAACATATCCCTACGAACACATCCAAAAGACTAGATCAGCACATCTTGATATTAAAATGAAGTCCTAGTAGAAAGGCAAACAAGTTTGTCTGTGAATCAGTAAATAGATTTATTTTTTGCACGTTACATCGTTAAAACTCAAGTGTCTTTATGGATTTGTAGATAAACCCGCTTACATCTCTTTGTGCATTGTTATCTTAACATTGCTAAACTATTTTTGTCCTGGCTACAAAGTGACATATATATTCTTCTATCGGCCTTGTTTAGATGTTGGAATTGGGAGGAGAAGTTGGAATAGTGTAGGTCACGTCGTACTGTAGCAACTTTTGTTTTTATTTGGTAAAAATTGTCCAAACTTTGACTAATTAGGTTTAAAATGTTCGTCTCGCAAAGTACAACAAAACTGTGCAATTAGTTTTTAATTTCATCTACATTTAGTACTCCATGCATGTGCCGACATTTTGATGTGACGGGGAATCTTCTTTTTGCATAGTGAAATTTGGGGTTGGATTTGGGAACTAAACAAGGGCATCTTCTCACTTTTTTTTGCCGTGTCCTGTCATGCGTCTTGCCACACTCCTCGGCTCTAGTGACTCAATCAGCTGACAACCACCGTGAGCCTCCATTGCTACGCGTTCCTCGTCCTTGGTCCCATCGTCTAAGTCTCCCTAACCATTAGGTGGGAAAGCAGTACTGAAAAATCCCGTACCTATTGATATTATTTTTAGTGTTACCATGGATCTTCAACAGTTTCGAAGAGATAGCATTTAGAAGAGGAGAGCATGATAAACTAGGGAAATTTTTTTTACAATATCACGTGTTTCATTAAGGGGCTATTTGCTGGGATCTTTGGAACCATGAGAATCACTCCTCTCTAGCCAAATAGCTAAATCTAGCGCACAGATTCAAGTGGGGAGCAAGTAAGAATCAATTCTCTATTTACACAGGGAGTTGGGAGCTAGACCCTGTTCGCTTGAACAACTTCAGCAATACTTTTCAGCGAACGAATAATGTTTTTCTCTCACAACAAATCAGCATAAATGTTGGGGATTTGATTTCGCCAGAAAACTCAGCCCCTAAAACTCTGGAGTTGAAAATATGATTTATATGACAAAGTTCACCTGCAGGGAAAGAAGCAAAGCGAAGGTGAATTTTGACTTCTCCAGGAGGAATTCAACTTCACTGGGAAAAGAGAAGATTGGGACAAGGATAAGCAAAGGCAAAAGTTTGGCCTCGCTCAGCGATCAAAGATGAAGATTTCGAGAAGAACTGATGACCAAGTTGAAGGATGAAGTCCAAAGTAGTAAAAAAGACCACTTCGCCCTTGTAGTTTAAAAGGGTTGTAATAATTCGAGATAGGGTAGAATGGTCATTTGTAGAAGGAGTACGAAGACTAGGACCTCTATAAATACCCCCTCTGACATGTACAGTAGGACCATGAAATGAATACAACTTTGTCTTGTGTTCAACTTTGATGCTTGAGTAATTAACTTTACCCAACAATAAAGATCAGCATAATCCAAATTTCAGCGAAACAAACAGGGCTCCACTGCTCCATATTCAACACAGACAATAAGAATCACTCTAGAATCAATTCTCATTTGCTCCTCACCCTACTCCTCCATCACGATTAAGTACAATCACTCCACTACAGAATTAAGGAGCAAAGCCAGAGAATCTAGGAGTGAAGCTCTGCCAAACATGCCCTAAGAGAAAGAGAATTACATGACACAACTACGAGAGACCCCCTCCATAGCACATATTGCAAACCACCAAGCTAATGGTAAGCGACCTGAAACAAACCAATAGCAAGAAAAAAGAAGAAGCAACTAGACCACCATCAGCCCTTAAACCCTACCAGACTGAGCCTGTGAGAAGAATAATCACCAACGTAATGGTTGCCTATAGAGGAGACATAGACGCAGTGGTAAAGCATCCACCCAAAAGAGACAAGCGTAAGCATCCAACAACATCGGCGACAAAGCATCCGCCAAAGAAAGCGACCTCGATAGCAAAGCATCCACAAGGAGAGGGGCCAATGCGCTCTCGGTACCGCCAAAGGGCAAACCAAAGAGACATCGGTAGAAAACACATCCACCAGAGAATCCAACAGCGGCAAAGCATCCGCTACGAAAGTCAAACGACTGCGACAGTCGATCACTTTAGCAGGACAAACCACTTCAAAAAAGTATACGAGACACAATGGGCAAAATTGGGACCAAATCCGGTGAGAGAAGCAGTAGAGAAAGTGGAGGTATGGCTGTATGAGTATTTCAACGATACCTTCAAGAAGGAGAGTGACATCACAGACGCCACCATCATTAATCTAAGTATTAACAACAGAATCTTCAAAAATGATAGCTCCAAGGAGGTAGATGATGTAGGTTGTGCTACCATCGTCAACTCTAAGCAAAAAGTCAAGAAAGGTTTTCACACAGATTCCAAGTGTCCACACCAGCACGATGCCATGGTTGTCATGGCTAACCACAGCCGCTGTAACACCTCTGGTGTTATGGAGATTAAAAATTTGCCATGTCATCATATTGCATTGCAAAGCATACATGATTAAGTCAACTACGATGTGCATCAACTAAAACGAGTTTACATTCTTAGGTTGGATGTGCTTCTGAGATGTGTGACTCGAACCGAAAACCCTAATTTCGAATGTCACCACAAATACTTAGTTTATGCCCTACGTAATTTGAGGCGTATGACTATGTTATACACTAGTGTCAAGTGTAGGGTATTAACTCAAGTCCAACACGTAAAATGAAGTTTCAAGTTTGAGTTTGAATTTGGAATCCAAAACTTGTCGCGAGTTTTCTGATTCAAATTTGAATTCAAATTTTGGTAATTATTTAAAAGATTTTCAAAAGTCAACTTGGTCAACCAAGAGTGACATTTGGTCAACCATGTGATGCTTGACCCAATGATGCCCTTGGATGATGGTTTGATCACTAAATAATCACCAATTAAAATAGCAACGAGTTTCATTTTGAAATTCTTCCGAAAACCCTAAATTCAAATCCTTTGTTTTACCCCCTTTTTTATAAATTCAAAATCTAAGCAAAATTTGGGAAAAAGTTTAAAACCAAGTTTGTAGATCTTTTCAAGGGCTATAAGTTTAGTGTGTTTTGAGTTTTCAAAGTTTCAGTGAAAAATTTTGAGTAATTTTGAAAAGAAGCAAATTTCAAATTTGACCCATTTTCATCCCCGAACTCAAATTTCAAAATGGAGGCAAAATTTGAAAATGGTTTGAATAGAATATTTGTAGGTCTTGGCTAGATGTACAACTTTGTTATTTTGAGTTTTTGAAGTTTCAATATAAAATTTAAAGTAATTTTAAAATTACAAAATTCCAGAAAATGTTCCCTTTTGATTTCAAATTCAAATTTCAAAATCCAGGCTGAATTTAAAAAAGTTTTCAACATGAAACTTGTAGAGCTTGAAATTCTGAAGAATTCATATCTTGGGTATTTTTCAAGTTGTTACATGTTTTTTGGAGTAATTTTGAAAAACAGTTTGAAATCATAAGTTGGGGGTTGCTACAGTGCACCGACGAATCAGGGCAGAGCAGCGCACGGCATGGGCCCCGACGAGACCCGTCGTGGCCTTTCCGGCCACTTCCAGGCGTCACCGTGGCCGTCAGTAGCTCCTTGACATTGCCACACTTCTCTACTTCATGTTGCCCTGCTATTGCTCGGCTTCTTCTATATAAACGACCGACGTCGTCGTCGTTTTTCTTTTTCGCCATCACTGCCGACGAGTTCACCCGCCGGTGAAATTCACCGTCGCCTAGCCAGCGCAGTCCTATCCATCTCTCCCAAAGCATCGCCACGCTCTTACGCTTCTCCTGAGCTAGCTCACAGTCGCCCGTATAGCCCACAGAGCCTTGCCCGCCATCGTCCTCCTCAGGTCCGGCAAAGCGCCGCCGCATTCCACCTCGTCGTGGCCAGCTGCCTCCACTGCCTCTCCATGCCTGCTAGTTGCTCTGCTGCATTCGGGGTGAGCTACTGATGCGCCTGGTGCTCTCAATTGTAGTGTGTCTAGCTTGTCTAGCCGGAGCGGTGGGAACCGCGACCCCTAGGCCACCATGGCCGGTGAGGTGCTTCCTCTGGGACGTCTGCGACCGCGTGATGTGTCTGGGGAAGTTCAGGGGGTCGTGTTGATCACGATGGTCGGGTTACACGATGGTCGGGTTAATCGATCAGGGTCTTGTCGCCGGCATCGTGGTCACCGGCCGGCCACCGTGCCGCCATGGCCGAGTGTGGGGAGCGGGGAAGAAGAAGAGAGAGACGGGAAGGGATCTAGGCCGGCCTAGGCGCTTGCTAGGTCACGAGCGCACGTGGGGGTGGGCTGCGAGCGGGCGAGAGCGCGCGCAGCTGGGCCGCGCGTCTGGCTGGGCCGAGCGAGGAAGAAGAGAAAGAAGCGGCCCGTGTTGCCGTTTTTGTTTTTCTTTTTCTAAAATGTGAAATGGTGTTAGTTTTTATTTATTTTAATGGAATTTTTGTAGAGCTCCAAACTTTTCAGGGTGTAAACTATCTAGGAAAAATATTAAATGCCAATTGTGAGTACTTTTTGCATGATCAACAATTCGCTCAATTAAATGTTAAATGCAACTTACAGGAATTTTAATAATTAAAATATTAATCCAAAAATCATGAAATTTGTTTTAACACTATTTTAGGCTATGATCAATTTATAGGACAAGTTTGAGCTCAATTTGTTGAAGTTTAATTTATTCTTAATTTATGCCTTAATTAATTAATTAACTAAATGTTAAATTGATAACTTTAAATATTGTGTGCCCTTTTTGATTGAGTGATGACCTTGGGTCATTAGCCCTTAATGATCCTTGGCACATTAATTACTTGGTTGAGCTCATGATTAACACATTCTTTAAGAAATAATAATGTTGTTTAATGAAGTACTGTTAGTAGTGAGTTATGTTTGTTTGCAACTGTACCGCGAAGGAAAGTTGTACTCAAGTTATTAACCATGTCATATCATCATTAAGCATCATGATTATCATCGCATGTTGAAGCATGTCATATTCTCATATAGTTCCCGCTTTCAAGAAGGTAAACGTTGTTGAGCAAGCTTCCGAAGAAGAGCTGTCATCAGTGGGTTCTGGACCGGATGTCGGAGTTGTTGAGCCTGAACCAGTCATCTCGTCTAAGCAAGGCAAGCCCCGGTGCATTTAAACCCTTCCTTGAGTTTTACAAATCTTTATCACTGGTACTATGGTTTATTGCATTAAGTAACTAGGAATTGAGTGATAACCCAATTGCTGCATTATCATCCTTGATTATTGTGATATCACCCTTGGTACCTATTTAACTAGAATTGAGTGATAACCCAATTGCTGCATTATCATCCTTGATTATTGTGATATCACCCTTGGTACCTATTTTATTGAAAATGCGTAGTTATGCTTCGCTATGCTTAATGAGTTAGGCTTTTAAATGAAAAGCTTATATGGCCATGGTGGCATACTTGAGAAATAATGGAATATAAGAATAAAACTGAAGATCGGGCGGGTGGTTTGGCCACTGCTAACTTGCATTGGGAAATGAGTCTCAATGTAGTGTTTCCACCTTGTCAGTTAAGGACCATCCATTGCAGTCTTGTTTGTGTTTCGAGACTTTGCAACTAGCCTCATGCCTTGGGTAAGCCCAAGATGTTATTGATTCCATTACGAGAACTTCCAACCTCGCACTGGGAGTGGAAAGATGGCGGGAGTAGCGTGTACCCTCGAGGCTAGAATTGGGCCGGGTTCGAGGGGTATTGTACTCTCGGATAGCGATGGACACGTTCTGGTTTTGGGAGATCTAAATGAGGGTTGGCATATGCAAGATTTGGTTCTACATATGTCATGAGGTTAGAGATCCCTAGCTGGGTATAATCGGTTCGAATCGTCGTTGCTCCTCGGTTATGGAGACTCGATCACCTGTCTTCCATCATAGTTAAGAACTGAAATTGGAAGAAAGAATAAGGAATGATCTTGATGAGAATTATTTTGATCTAGATTAGGATCACTTAGAATTGGTTAATGAAAAGCTTTTTCGCAAAATAATTTTTATTCTTGGACACTCTTACCTTGATTCCCTAAAAGGTAGCATGCATTGGAGTTTTTTTCTTAGTCGGGTAAGTCTTATTGAGTACTCTCCATACTCAGGGTTTGTTAAACCCTTGTTGCAGGTGCGGTTCATGAGCAAGTCTGCTTTGAGCCTTGCTGCATGACCGTTATTGTTGAAGAAAGTGATGACGAGTAGGCTGTGTGGCCTCTGGGCAAGGCACCTCGTTTGGGTGTTATAATAAAGTTACTACTGATACTCCACTACTATTGGTTTGTAATAATGTTACTTATGGTTTGAGGTTTGAAATTGTGGTTTGTAAACTTAAGTTATGTAAAACTTTCGCTTTTTTATTCTGATGGTATTTTGAATAAACTATCGTAATATTGTAATACTTCTGTAATTGGATCCTGTTCGGAGGAAAGCAGGCCTTTTAGGTTATGAGGTACATAAGTATGGCTGTCAGAGGTCATTATGACAATGACAGGTACATGTGGGCCATCATAATTTAGGAGGTTCTGTAACAGCCGATGCTGCCTTCGAAGGCTTTATGGGAGCAAAGCGCTGCAGAGGAGCTACCATCAAGAAGTAGTGACAATATACGAGCACCTAGGTCATGTGGGCCAATGCCGCACATATGCCCACCAACTCGTGTCGAGCCTAGGGGCACACACAACATGCTACCTAGTGATGCGATCATGCCACTCAACAGTGTCATTGTTGCACCCGTAGTCGTCGTCTCCGCACGTGCACCTGCGCTTTGGTTGCTCCACGCATAGGCCACCTTCGTGCCACCACTCGTGAGCCTACCTTGGAGGCACCAAAAGCCCATCTGAAACCACCAAGCTCTTGTAGATCTGGCCCGAGGGAAGCTAGATCCGACCACTGGCATGCTATATTAGCCACTAGGAGGGGCACCACCGTCGAGGCCCAGGGAGCTCAGAGCATCTCCAAGAGTTCCCAAACATTATATTTGTTCTAAAAACCATTGAGTTCCAAGTCGCCAAAAAGTATTGGGAGAATCTAAGAAGAATTTCTACAACAGTTTCCAAAAAATCACTCCCTAAACCCTAATTATTTACTTGTTTGATTATTAATCATCGAAATTACTCTAGTACACAAATTGTCAAGAGACAGAAAAAAGAATGTTTGTTCCAATGTGTGGTTCCTAGAAGCGAGTCCCCGGTGAACGCCAACGACGTGTTGCAGACGATGTTGAAGAAGGTGGCGGCATCGAAGCGCGGCAGGTCACAGTCGTCTGAGCACCACCGCCAGCGTAGGAAACCGCAGTCGGAGCAGTCGTACTTCATGTAGTCATGGTGCTCTCGGATGCAGGTGAGGATGGTGTAGTACAGCGCATCATCGTTGTGTGGCAGTGCGGCCGTAAGGGGGCTCTTGGGCGAGGGTGTGGACAAAGAAGGTAGGGAGAGGCCGGAGCGGTACGCGTCAAGGAGGGAATACATGTGGTGCACTGTGGCGAGGAAGAGAAGGGTGACAACAGCGAGCGTCGACAGCGACTCCACAGTTGGGGTGACGACAAACCGGAGCAATGCGCGTCGAGGAAGGAACACTCTCCCAAAGCAGGATATGCGCGACCGCAAGTGTACGTATTTTTCTATGTGGGGGGCTCATTTTTCCAAGTGCCAAAAGATTTGGAGCTAGGGATTGGGAGTTATCGGAGATGTGTTTTTCTTTAATCTTGCTAAAATCCAGATCGGGAAGTTTTTGGAAACTCTTGGAGATGCTCTCACGACCACGGTTTCCACCGAGTTGAACACGGGGAATAGGGGAAGTATGGTAGGGGTATAATCATCCAAAGTGGTAAAGTTGCATGTTGGCAAGGAATAAGATGGTAATTTAGCAAACCGACGTTTAGGATGGCAATACGCGAAATGTTATTGGACAATCCAACTAGAAGTGTCAATAACAAATTCTGAATTTATTTAAACGTTATATAAAAAATGATGGATGCATGTATTAAAGATCACGTAGATGCCTAAAACGTTGACTAAAGAATGGATATAAGGGCAGTAGAAGTGGACGATTACGCCAGATAGAGTCATAGAGATAGCTAGCAAGGTGTGACTGTGTGTCTTGGTTGATTCAATTCCTGCTCGCTTATTATTTTCTTTTTGCCTGCATTGGTTTCTTCAACTTTCACTTGAGACTTGAGACTTGAGAGTGCCATATCATGGATTCATGGTTCATGCTTTGGGTTGATATTCTAAACTGGAGTAATTATTACAAGCTGTTGGAATTAATTTTTGTGGATCTCCTGTAATTTTTCTTTTTGTATAATAGTGAGAGATTGGGCTTGTGAAACATGCGAGCAAGGTCCACCAAAAAGCCAGGCTGAAAAGTACTGTTTGCTGATTTATTGTGAGAAAAAACACTGTATCAGGCTGATAAGTTCAAACGAGCATGATGGTGTCTTTAATTTATCTCTTCCTCTGAAACACAAGAAGCACATGAACGGTTCTAAAAAAAAGAAAATGAAGAAGAAGAACATGAATGATGCATGCACGAATCTGGGTCAGCTCATGCATTTATGCTACGGAACAGAAGAAGCATCTGGATCGGAAGCGTATATATACATATGTTGTTCTGAGTGCAGGTGAAGCCGAACTGAAGCAGACCTACTCCTAGCTTGGTTTTTCACCGATTCATTACATTTTATTCGAACTCTATTAGATAAGTTTATGTATTTTGACTAAAACATTATGACATATTAATATAGGTGTAGTTCGATTGTAGGTACTCTAATTTCTTTTTTATAAAAGTATATTACTACATACATAATTCTTTTTTTTTGCGAAAGACATACATAATTCTTTGATAAAAGATTCAATTTTTGGCGTTGCTGTGGTGTAGATTGAAACAACTGTATTCTACGATTTTCAGTAATATAAACATAGACCAGCTTGTTCGGCTGGCCTTTTTTTTTTTGGCACTGTTGTAGCTGCTGAAAAGCACTGCAGCTACAATGTTTTTTTGTTCCTCAACTTGGCAGCAGCAGCCGCCCAAACGGCTGGCTTTTAGTCCAGCCAAACAAGCTGAATGTATACAAATAAATGAAGTACTTTATTAATTATTAGGGTGAAGATATGTTGCGACTGATTACGCGCTCAGGAGCGCGCGGCCTTCTTCCTCTTCGCACCACGCGCCCTTCTTCCTTCCCGACACGCCCTTCTTCCCCAACCCCCGCCTCCTCCCCTGCGGCCCCGGCCAGCATCGGTCGCGCCGCCCACCTCTCACCCCCGCCACTCCGCCCCGCTCTCCCCTAACCTCACGGAAGTTCACCGGTGTCGCCCTCATCCTCACCCCCCTCGCCCCCGCCTCCACCACCAGCGGGCAGTGCCCGAGGCGAGCCGCCTCGCCACGCCACCCACAACCCACTCCCGCCCCTTGAACCTGCCCACCCTAACCTCACAGCTCGCCGGGGAGCACCGCCACGACTTCTCCGCCGCCAATCCCGCCCAACCAGTTACCCCGGCCGCCTCCTTGGCGGCATCCCCGCCGCCTTGCTCGCCGTCCTTCAACCCGCCACCACCGTCTTGTCGCGGCTGCCTCCCGCAAACTCCCTTCTAGAGCCGCTGGGAACTCCCTAACCCTGAGCAGGATCGCGTGGGAGAGGGAGAGCAGGATCGCGTGGGAGAAGGAGAGCAGAGCGGGGTCGTGCCATCGCCTAAGAGAGCGGTGGTCACGTGTTTAACTTTGCGTAATTATTATGACCATTGCCGGGTCCACCAGTTAGCCATCACTGCAATGGCCATGGTTCAAAGTTTTCGTGGATTTATTTATGGAATTAAGGCTCTCGTCATGCCCCATTCGACGGACCATGAATGGACAAGTCAGATCCAAGCATGCATCAGAATCTCCGATCTCCAGAAGTAATGAATGCTGACTCGGCCGCTGTGCCTTTGTACTGTACACAAATTAACCTCCAACACTGAGGCATAATGAGGCTCACTAATCACCTTTTACTGTGCTTTTGGCATGTTTGCTTATGACATAAATGATCATCAACCACTATCTACTAGGTCGTATATATCAGTATATAGTTACTCCATCCATTCCAAAAGAGTTATCATTCTAGATAG
This sequence comes from Saccharum spontaneum, assembly GCA_022457205.1. NCBI lineage: Eukaryota > Viridiplantae > Streptophyta > Magnoliopsida > Poales > Poaceae > Saccharum > Saccharum spontaneum. The sequence goes on along the minus strand of CM039605.1, from coordinate 844,615 downwards.
CTTTGTTATTAAGGACCTGTTTGAATTAGTTAGGGCTAGTTATTCGTTGGGGTTAAAAATTAGTCTAAATTAATTGAGGTTGGCCATCAAGTTGGTGACTTGGCTTAAGAAATTAGACTCTATTTGGATAGACTAGAGCTAGTTATTTTAAGTTAAATACCTGTTTGAATCAGTTGGGCCTAGTTACTGCCTGAGATTAAAAAATAGTCTAAATTAACTACGGTTAGCCACCTAGTTGGTTAACAACTAGTTCGATAGTTGGCTTAAGAAATTAGACCCTATTTGGATAGACTATAACTAATTTAGATAATTTTTAGATGTCTCATAATTAGCCCTTGATATCAAGCAGACCCATTGTCATATATTCTTAAGTTTGGTCGTCAACAACTATCTACTAGGTCATATATAGCACTATAAAATTTTATTTAATAAACAATCTAATGGTAATTAGTTGTATCATAAATATCGGTACTTTTAAAATATATTTAATCAGACCTAGCTAAGATGATTAAACTTATGAGAAAGTAAGAATGATAAGGGTTTTTTTAATGGACATACAATAAAGAAAGGGACAACAAATTAAAAAGAGTGTTTGGAAGTACAAAGAAACAAATCAAGGAAGGTGTGATGCTTATGAATTCCTATACGGACCGCTAGCGCCCGGACATCTGATCCAGACGCTGCTTGCATAGGGAGCGAATGAGCGCTCAGCATGTCGAGCTTGCGAAGGAGCGTACCGGTAGTTGTCTTGTGCCGCCTCATACGTTGTCCATGCCACCCCAGACGTCATCCACGTCGCTGGCCGCTTCCCACGCGTGTCCCATTGTAATACCTGAAAAGAAGAAAGATGCAACAATTGAAACATATAAAAAAAAGAAAGATGAAACATTTGAAACTAGCGTCTGAAACACTTACGAAAACGCCTGAAAAACATTTGAAAATCATTATAAATATATGCAACATCTAGATGAAACATTTGCAAACACCCATTTGAAACACCTGAAAACACTTGAAATATATGTTTGCAACATGCATGTATATCCGACATCTTGATCTACTTTTGTAACATTCAGAGTTTCAGACAAAACACTTGCAACATTCATCTACAACAGATAAACATTAAAACATACACTTGAGACATACATGTATAGCCATTACAACATACGCAATATCTCGATCTACTTTTGCAACATCGATATACAACACTTGCAACACACCTCGAAAACACTTGAAACATACTATTACAATATTTACTTTCAACGTAACATCTGCTTACTACTTGGACGAACGGAGGCTCATCGGCGTGGAACTCGGCGCCGGCATGGACCTCGAAGCTGCGGAGTGGCGTGGAGGTCCCGGTGTGGAGCTCGTCGGTGACACGGGCCTCGGTAGGGACAAGGGCAGTAGTACGCGGATGGAGCACGGCCGTGACGGGAGGCATAAGTCCGAGAGCGAGCTAGCGAGTGCTTAGCGCGTCAGGCTCGCTATGCATGGCATGGGCGAGGACGGGGTCTGTCTCGCGAGCAGAGCGAGCGGGCGACACGGGCGAGGGCGGCGGCGGCGAGTGAGGGCCCGTCTGTCCGGACAGACGGCCTATAAGGAGTGCTTCCGATTCCTATACTGACCATGCCACCCTGGATCGTGTGTGTGTAAATTTCTTGTAGTAATTCTTGAGAACTGCTTCAATACTCCTCTTTCTAAAAAAAATTGTACGGATCTCAAAGCAATCAAGCTAATTAATTAAATAATTTTATTAAGTATTTTCTCCTGGGTCCCACTTGGGCCTGGCTCGGCCAAACCCAGCCTGTGGTCAGCCCAAACTCATCTCTCCCCCGATCCCCTTGGTCCCGTGCCCGTTTGAAGCATTTCCGTGAGGTCCGAGTTCCGGCGGGAGCACGGACTGAGCACCTCATCGGGAGGAGGGGATGGATCGATGGAGATGCTACCGTGTTCTCTTGTCAGCTAGCTGCCCATGCACAATCCTCCGATGGATCAGCCATGTTGCGGAGGTCCGCTCCTCGCAGTCGTCCGCTCCTTGCCAACATCAGGGGAGAGATGATGGGTTTGGACTGTAGTTGGTCTGAGCATGGGCTGGATTTGGACGACCGGGCCCAAACAGGACCAGTAGAAAAATAATTAAGGAAAAATTAAATAGCTTGGCTGCTTTCAAATCCGTGCAAACTTAGAAAGAGGAGTATTAGAGCACTTCTCTTAATTCATTATAATTAATTCATTTCCTTTCCCCAATTGCTTGCTGCCTAAGTGTAAATTTTGTATTCCAATGCCATCCATCAAGATAATCGTTTGGTGGAGCTTGCACTGTCTCCTGTGCGCACTGTAGCGTTAAGTCATTTTTATCTCTCTTTTCAAAAATGGACTAGAAATGAGGGCAAGCATCAATACTACAGAAGGTATTAACAGGCCAAAAACATATTTTCAGCGATAAGGTGCCTGTCCGCCTCTCAGTTATGGTCTCAGCTAATCATGAATAACAGAGCCAGGGGCACATCCACCTCTGTAAATAAATCAAAAAAAAGGAGGGGGCACCACCGAGTATGCCATGGAAGCCCACCGCCACTAAGAGCAACTCCAACAGTTTGCCAAAACCACTTGCTATCCTTATTTTTTTTTGGCAAAACTAGAAAATTGACCCTCCAACAGTTTGGCAAATGACTTGCATATTTTAGCAACTTGCCATCCAGAGGCTCCGCACGCGTAAATTTGCGCGCAGTGTTTCACTTGCCATCGCGCGATTCTGCCGCTGCCGCCTCCTCTCCCGCGCACGAGGAAACTTCATCGTCTTGTTCCCAAACTCTAAAGTGAAGTGCTCGCTTGAGCTGCCAAAGCTGCGAATCAAAGAACTGCCACATGGCACAAGGAGATATGTAGGACACGAGTCATGCATTAAATGTCTATCAATTGAGCTTACAACAAAAATATTTGTTGAACCATGGTGTAAATTATAATCCTCTTATTGCACCATCTTAACCCTTGCAATTAAATCAGTGTACCAAGATTAAACTCGAATATGCTTGGTGCTAAAAAATCATAATTATATGTGGGACCCACATGTCATGCATAAGGGTGCAATACAAGACATCACCATTCTAGCTAAATTTTGGCCATGGACAAATAATTCTGGTGCCACACAAGGCTGGGATTATATAACCAAACAGGTCAATAGTCATCTATAAATGATCATACACCGTGCTCTCCATATACTTGTGTTATTAGAAACTCATCTATTTATAAGAGTGCGTATTTGCAAACCTATATAATGGTTGTACAAGCTTATTGTAGTCATTGTACGGTCTCACGGACCTTGGCTCCTGGCCGGCCGGCGCTGTCCACCAGCTGCACGCATCAAGCAAAATGACATTGTCAATGAAGTTATTTGGTCTTGCATATATGGCACACCTCCATCATCTTACTGTACTACGTGTTGTCAAGTGCTGTAAACCACCTTTAGTTTTTTCAGGAGTGTTGTTGCATAGGAGTAGATATGACAGAAGCACGCACGTACACGTCCGTACGTGCGTGTACAACCTGCAACGCTAGTTAAGCAAATTAATACTACAATATATCCCTGCAACAAATTAATTAACCACCATACATTTTCATTAAAAAGTAGTGCATGCAGGCTGATGATTTGGTCTGAATAATAATCCATTTGTACCTTATTAGCTGCGTTCTCATATATGTCCAGGGATGGAGAGACACGAAGACGGCAACCACAAGGCACACATGAGTTGCTGCCTTTTGTTTTGCATTAACATTTACACGATTTTTTTCCTCAAACAAGTGTTCGTTATTTGTGATTAATTTTTTTCTCAAACAAGTTTTCATTATTTGTGCTTACATATATATATGCATAGCATATACAGGACAGTTTTTGCAATCACAAAGAGAACAAATGCGGTGCGTGTACTTTCAAAATTAGGGGTAGCTAGATAACTGGCCAACTGCATCTTTTTTGAGTTTTCTTTGAAATTGACATATATACTCTTATTTATAATGGTCTTCTGAATTATTTGACTGAGCATGAGTAGTTATAATTCTAAATGTTTGCATACTGGTCCTGAAATTAAACTGATCCAGTTGCATTCAGTCGATGGATGCGTATCTCTTGAAACTAGCTAGTGCTCCTTCCACTGACGCACACGTCATTATTGTAATTTTTTGTTTGTGCAAACGTACACTCACACAACAGCTTAATTTACACAAAAACAACGCTGTCACTCAACTTTTGTTTTTATATTATACAAATAAACAACAATCACACATGAGTCATCGTGCACGTCTATCGTACTCCGTCGTCCCTTGTCTCTATCGTACCTTTGCAACATTTTTACCGTCTTTATCTCGAGGTGGGTGTAACTTTGATTGCCGGTTTACCTTTACTTTAGCTTTCCTTTTTACATCACTGGAATTTGTGAAAACATTGTTTCTGGTTAAGTAATGATGTCTTCTTTTTTCAAAGAAGTATTTAGACCTTGTGTGGTACAATTAGTAAGTTTTCAGAAGAGTACCAATAATGTAACTTGAAAGTACAAGACCTGCATAATAACGTGGGACAAATTCAAGAATCGTTATTGAAATTTACATATCAGGATCATATGTCGGGGCCACATCATCGCACAGTTAGCATGACGCGCGGGATGAGTTCTGAAGATTTGAATATGATATGTTACATTTACAAATTTAGTGTAATAAAAATGCATTTTGAGAGTACTAAGACCAGAATGAGAATGTAGAATAATCTCAAAAACCACTGACGCGAAAATTTCTCATTTGCAAACTAAGAGCAGCTAAGGTGGTTAGGCTTCAAACATACTCTTCTGGGTCGAAGTTTCCAGACTCAAGACGTGTGCTCATGTTAAGAGCTTGTTTGCTCTTAGGGGCCGTTTCGAATGCTTTCATTTTAAAGGAATTTAAATCTATTTAATGGATTAGATTATTTGGCTTAGAATTTAAGATTCCACAAGTTTTTAAAGTCCACATAAAAGCCTATCTTGAATTCATATGGTGGAAGATGGAAATTAGTTCTATAGACCACTATGTTATATTTCTATTCTTCAACTTATAACGCACTCTTCAACTCACTTCCCTATAGTAGAAATACAACATATAAGCATCTCCCTTATATGGCTAACAATAGTACACAAATATATTAGATATACAACTATATTAGCTTAATTAATATGTGCCTACATTATAATTTATTAGAATGAATTTAATTCCAAGGATCCAAACGAGGCCTTAGGCATTTTCGTTTGGTGCTGTGTCTGATTTTGAACATTTGGAACTAAGTTTTTTCCTAACAAATTTAGCGTAGACATCTCGCTCTTAGTACATCTAAACAACGGACCTAAACAGGACCCCTAGTTTATTTTTAGTGCCAGAGTAAATCAAGACTTAATAACTTAATAGGGCCACAACTCGAGCCCCTACTTTACGAAGGCCCCTAAATCTCTCATCTCAGTCATCTCCCAGGAGTACCTAGAAAGCTCCCTACTTCTTCTTAGAAATTTTCCCGCATTTGCTCATTGCCACACATCTTTCTTCTTTTTTCATCCCGACTCTCTCCTGCGCACCTGCCCCGTTCCCCTCCCCAGTGCGCCTCCCTCAATGAAGCCTTGGGTTTGGCGTGGCTTCTCTCCCCAGTGCGTGCTCCTCGCCTTCGCGCCCCTATAAATCACTCGATTGGAACAATGGTGGATATGACCGAATGGTAAGTGGGTTCCATATGCTAGGGTTTACGGGATGTATTTGAGGATCCTGATTCCATGAAGTAGACAAAAAAATACCTCAAAAATCATAAAACAGGAGCCCTTAATTAAGGACTTCTACTCGAGTTGCTCGTACTTATCTGTGCTAATAGGGGTGAGCCTACTTACATCACGCTGCAGATACATAAATGTTCCCGTGTGTGCTATATTTTTTTTAAAATAAAAGGAATGGCCAGAGTTTACAATCTTCAGTTTAGTGTGTAGGCTAACTCAAAACATAATTTAATTTCAAGAAGTAATATTTTAAATCTAAATATGTGTTTGAATTAAGTTGGGTTCCTTGACATGTAAACTTGGTCCGGTCAGCGTCCATTCGCCATGGCAATCTTCATCATCGTCTTCTCCAATCCAATCGGCGCTCACTCCGCCGGCCGGCCGGCCGGAGCCCCTCTATAAATACTAGCCTAGGGTGCCCCGAACCGGCCGGGCCGGCTCGACGCACGCACGCATCCTCCGCCTGCCGCACCCGCACCCGCACAGCACCAACACCAAGAGGTTCGAAGTACTCCGATGGCTCCGCCGGCACGGCCGCCGCATGTTGGGGAGGACCAGCAGAACTTGGAGGAGGGCACAGGCGAGAGCTCCCCACCTCCTCGGTCGCCACGTGCGTTCAACCCCGACCTCCACGAGGTGCAGAGGAAGATCTGCGAGCGCCTCCGCCAGACGGGGCGGCACGACCGTACGCTCGCAGACCCCACCTTCAGCGCCCGCTTCGCCCGCTACCTCGAGAGGTTGCCGCGGAGGTACCTGCTCGACCTCGACCTCAAAGACAAGGTGGACGATGTCCTGCTGCACTGGAGGATCCTCGACGAGTGCGCCGACCCCAACAAGCGACCCGTCTTTCACGCGCGGTTCCTAAAGGTCCACTCTTTTTTTTCCCCGTCTGATGAAAATGAATGAAGTATATATATAAAAAAAAGACACACAGAGAGAGCATCGATTAAGCAAGGCAACGGGGTTATTCCGAAGCGGCAAAGAAAAAAAGAAAAGAAAAGAGGATGATTGATTGTGCTGTGTTGCTAATGCTCTGCTTGCCTTGATTGATGAGCAGTATAAGACAGTTCCCATGGAGGATGACGCCATTGGCCATAGTCAAGATCATGAGGAGCCGTGTCAAAAGTTGTTGGAGGAGCTCAGTTTGGAAAGAAGAAAGACTGTGGACAGAAATGATTCCATGTCTATCTCCTCTAGGACTAGGTAGTGCTTGTTCCCTTTATCCGCTCCCACTGCCTATGCTGGCTTCTTCTTGTAGCAATAATTGGATTCACTCAGAAAGTGCTGCCTTTCTTTCTTTCTTTCTTTCTTTCTTTCTTTCTTTCTTTCTTTCATTCCTTTCCATTTTCTTAGCACACAGGATTTAGATAGAAATGATTGTGTTAATGTTTTCTTAATAAAATTTGTCACTCGATTTTGTACAGGGGTGATTTGAAAACTGTCCTTCTTCATGAGATCATTTTCTCTTCCATCGACAGGCCCAAGCTCCTAAGTCGGGTAATGCCAAGTACCTTGTCAGTTCACGTACCGGTCATTTCCATGTAGCCTGCTCTTCTTGTCTGGTTCAAATTTTCTCACGGCAAATGTTGGTTCAACAGCTAACTGGGTTGCTCTCTGAGGTTGGACTGAATATCCAGGAAGCTCATGTTTACTCCACAAAGGATGGTTTTTGTTTGGACGTTTTTGTTGTTGATGGCTGGAAGACAGAGGTAAATTTAAACGTGCACATATGCTTACTGCTGTGGACTTTTGAAATTATCATTTCTATTCTGTATCTGAAAATTGACTATATGGGCCCAAAATTATTTAAAGGATTGTGTCGATGTAAATCAATGAATACCAACTTACATTTTTAATAGACAGAGTGAACCATCTAATCTGTAGTTATACTCTCATGTACTATGCAACTATGCAAGGGTGGAAAACGACTCTCATTCTGCAATTATTCATGCAGGAGACTGATGAGCTGATCGCGGCGATTAAGGAGACATTAACACAAAAAAATGTACGACACACTACTATTTTGAACATACTTCAGTAATTCTAGTTAATGATTAAGGATTAAGTCATGAATAAGCCATCTTCACCCTTGTCTTGTGTCATTGGTCACAGCAAATGCGGTGCTATGCACAAAACCCTGATATTAGCCAGCATTTCATTGTTAACATTTTTCTAAAGAGTTAAATTATCTCCATGTAATACGCAGGCATCACCATCTAATTCAACAAATTCTTCGACATCGGAGAGAATAGTTGACCTACAACAAAAGGTTGGAGATTGTGAAATTGACTTAAGCATGCTAACAAGGGATGATAAGATAGCATCTGGATCGTCTGCAGATTTGTAAGCACTATTTTGATGCGTCAATGTTCCCAGTAATATCATTACCTTAAAATTCACTTATGTGGTGCCCACTTTGCCACTTCAATCCTAACCTTCCTTTTGTGCCAGCCTATTCTCTCTATAAATATCTACAGATGCTGCTTGCCATCTGCTGAAAATGAAATAAACGATTTTTAATTAGTAGATTGTCATTAAGCCAGCTGACAACTTGTCATGTGTATTAACCTATGTTTTGCTTCCATAGACAATGTCATACAATAGTTTACTGTCCAGTCTCCAATGTTTATCACTGATGTTGTTGTTCACAGATATCGAGGAACTTATAAAGGCCATGATGTTGCTATAAAGTGTCTCAGATCTGCAAATCTGAGCAATCCTTCACAAGTTGAGTTCTTGCAGGAAGTACTTATTCTAAGGCAAGCTTTCACTGTACATAATAACTGAATAAATCAGTTCCATTTTGTTCCAACTAATTCTAGATATTTTCTCTCCAGGGGTGTTAACCATGAAAATATTCTGCAATTTTATGGGGCATGCACAAAACATCCAAACTATTGCATTGTAACAGGTATGATCACCTGTTAATTTTTATTTTTTTGTTATTTGGCTGGGATTGAACTCATGGTGATATTATTCTTGTGTACACATGAGCCTTGAATAAATGGTGATATCACCCCGCAACCTGCATACACACTTTGGAATGTAAACGGTGATAGACTTGTAATCTTTCACTTACCTATTAGGGAACATAACAAAGAACAAATCATTGAGTCCCTTAGCCATTAACAGCCCATGGTCTATTTAGTTGGCGATGTAGCTACGTGGTATCACTTTTTCCTCTCCCATCTACTTCTCTGTTCCTCTTCTTTGTCGAGATTGTTGGTGGTGTAGGCAGCAATGCTGTGTATACGGTTCCCTGGTGCACTGGAATCACCATGGTCAATCATGTCAAGGAAAGAGTAAGAGATGTTATGGGAAAAATATTTGTCTATGATACCGATAGTCACAAAAGGTAGCAACAGAGGGGCTGCATCAGCATTACTAAGAATGGTGATGAGTGTATAACCTAGCAAAGATTCGATCTTTTTCTTTGGAACTGCCTGAATTAAGTAGTAGTGATCTGTGATATCCAACCACCTAGCAAATATCCTACTGTTCTCTTTCTAGTTCTAGATATTATTTCTATCCATTCACTAGTTGATTCCATCAAGTGTCATTAATGTTTGTTTTCCTGTTCCAAGTGCAATATCATGAATGATGCTTATGCCTTAAACTCTTACTCAATGTTTGAGTCTTCTGTGAAAAAGAACAAGTTTTGAGAGTGAGCTAAGCAATTTTGGTGTTTCCCATTTGTCTATTCTGCATCTCGTATTCATTAATGTCGATATTTTTGTGTTCCAGTAGCTCAGCTGCACATGCAGCTATGACCTCACCTTTCTCTTTTGTCGTTGGTTCTGTTCCTTTCAGAATACATGCCTGGAGGGAATATATACGACTTTCTTCACAAGCAAAATAACTTCTTGGAACTCCATAAAATTCTAAGATTTGCTATCGATATCTCAAAAGGAATGGATTATCTGCACCAGAATAACATTATACACAGAGATTTGAAGTCTGCAAATCTTCTCCTAGGCTTTGACCAAGTATGCACACTTATTTAGTATTTTGAAGCTAATCATCATTAGTGCCCATTCTCTGCCTCCTTTCCAATTCTCTTTACAAAATCTGGAAAGTCCATAAAGGAAAGCCAGTAATTTGCATAATACTCAACTTGGTTTTAGGTAGGTACTCAGATGGGACTGCTGTTGTATAATATCTTTGCTTTAAATGCCTAAATATGATACAAATTAGAATCCACTTCTGGCAGACTAGCAATTGCATGATAGATAGCATGTTGAATGGATATCATTTTAATTTCCAAGAAATCCTTGGTAAGTTCCTCAATATATATACTATACAGAGAAATAAGCCCCAGCAACTGAAAGAGCATGTAATTACATTTAGAAAAAAAGCAATACGTTTCTCGTAATCTCTCATCTTCAGTTTCTCTATCTATATATTATAGAATTTAGCTGTGTTGATGTAAGAGCTTGGTAAATGTTTGTTTTTTTTTTCCATTGGATTCATCTGACCTGCCAAGCTGTTAACTTGTACATCTGCTTTTGGAAATAGGTTGTAAAGATCGCAGACTTTGGTGTGGCGCGACTTGGAAGTCAGGAGGGGCAGATGACTGCTGAAACTGGAACCTACCGATGGATGGCACCAGAGGTATGGTTGAGATCTTGTTTCTTTTTGTTTCTCGAATACGCAGTAGAGCTGCGTATCATTTCATTAAGAAGAAGAGTTGTAAAATATAACATGCACACCATCCATACACCCCTTAACTTTCAGTTACATTCGCGCCTGTCAAAATAAAACACGACCAACTACTACCGTTTGCTACAGGGAGCCGTGCAAGCTCCCCTTGCTCCAGCTAAACACCACAGATGCGCTTCCTCTTCGATGTGTGTTAGGATTCTCTGTGGCATTTGTCGACACCCCGTTGAATACACAATCGTTTCGCTGCTTCCAAATCATCCATGCTCCCAAAATAATCAGGGAATTGATTCCCTTTCTGAAGACTGTAGGCGCCAGCTTGTCTATCTTGATCCACCAATCCTCAAATGAAGTGTCCGCAGCTTGAGGGGCTAGAACTGAGAGTCCCACTTTACTGAGCATTTGAAACCACACTTGTTTAGTGAAAACACAGCCAATGAGGATGTGCTGGATGTCCTCCTCGACTTGATCGCAGAGCACACTGCAGGTTGGGTGGGGTAGTCATCTTCTCGCTAGTCTGTCTGCCGTCTAGCAACGTTTGTGAACCACCAACCAGATAAAGAATTGGCATTTCTTAGGCGCCCAGCTCTTCCAGATGAGTTCCCATGGTTCAAAATGTACTGCTCCAATGAAGAAGGTCTCATAAGCCGATTTTGACGAATATTGTCCAGAAGCTGAGAATCTCCATTGATGCTTGTCTGGGACTCCCGACAATAGCTGCACTTCCTCCAGCAGGTCCACGATTCCTATGAACTCGGCAAGAGCAGCGACACTGAGAGCACCCCAGATGTTGTGAGTCCATTGAAGCTCATGCAACGTTTCACTAGCTTACGTCGATTCCGTCGCCGTTTCGGGACCAGGGCGAAAAATGTGAGGAGCTAGGACAGCAAGGGACGAGCTGTGGAGCCAATTGTCAGTCCAGAACAGAGTGGTATTTCCATCTCCCACAATTGTGTTCATGGCTGCAGCAAAAAGAGGTTTGACTGGCTCCTGCACTTGAATAGGGAAGGCAGCCCATGGTTTGTCCAGCTGAGTTTTTTCTAACCATAACCATCTGATCCGAAGTGCCCAGCACAAAGATTTTAGATCATGAATCCCCAGACCACCAAGTTCGAGTGGTCGAGTTACTTTTGGCCAAGCCAGCAAGCAGTGACCCCCTTTTGCATCTTTCCTTCCTCGCCCATGGCCTTCAATGCCCAAGGTGGCAGGTCCACCTCCATGGCAAGGTAGATAACCATGGAGGTCATAACAAATATAACCTGTACAGTTCGACTGGCTCTATTCATAATGTCTGCTTTCCATCCCGGTAACTGGTTTGCGAGACGATCGATGATAGGCTGGATTTGGGCTTTCATCAGCTTCTTGACCGATGAAGGTAAAACAAGATATTTGCAAGGAAACTCTAGAATCTCGCACGGGATCTGCTGTTGTACAAAATCCAATTCCTCGGTGGTGCAGAGAATTGGGGTGACGCTGCTCTTTTGAATATTCGTTTTCAGCCCCGTAGCTGCGCCAAATACCCGTAAGATATCCATGACAAGGTCAATATCCGTAGCAACTGGATGAAGGAACGTGACCATGTCATCCGCGTATAGGGAAACCCGATGTTGAAGAGGGTGTCGTGTTAAAGGTTGAAGCAGCACCATGTCATTGGCCTTCTGTACAATCGCATTAAGAACATCCATGACCAATATGAACAACATAGGAGACAGCGGGTCACCTTGTCGCAGTCCCCGTTGGTGTTGAATTTCCTGTAAGTAGAATCTTCGTGGAAGAAGAGAAAAGGATGCCGCTGATGATACTGCACCATCTATCTCTGAAACCCCGATGTCGTAACACCTCCAACAAAAAAGGCCATGACACAGAGTCGAAAGCATTCGTTATATCCAGCTTGAGAAGAATGCGAGGGAGTTTTTGTTGGTGAAAGAACCGGGCGGTCTGCCGTACCAACATAAAGTTGTCTTGTATACATCTTCCTTTGACAAAGACGCTCTGATTGTTGGCTAAATCATGAAGTTTACGGGCCAGCTGATTGGCCAAAATCTTGGTTACCAACTTAGCAAAGCTGTGAATCAAGCTGATGGGCCGAAAGTCCTTGACTTGATCTGCTGCCTTCTTTTTTGGAATGAGGGTGAGAAATACTGAGTTGAGCATCCACAAGTTCTGAATATTGCCACACTTAACTGCAATCAGGGCCGCCATAATATCTGATTTGATGATGGGCCAACAACTCTTGTAGAAACGGCCGGTAAAACAGTCCGGACCAGGGGCTTTATCAGAAGGCATACCTTTGATCGTTTCCCACACTTCTTTGGTAAAGGAGGCATCTAACTCCTGAAGGTCCTGTGGCGGCAGCTCCAGCTGTTCAAGGTCAATTGAGATGTCACGCTGTTCAGCGGTTCCTAACAAACTGTTGTAGAAATCAAAAGCTGCCTGCTCCTTGTCTCCCTGTCTTGTGAGGATATTGCCATTTGCCACAAGCTTAGGAATGAAATTCTTTCTCTTCCAGTGCCGGGCGTGGAGGTGGAAGAGGGCCGTGTTGGCGTCCCCATCTCTTAGCCAGTCAATACGAGATCGTAATCTTGCGATAGTACGCAACAACGATGATAAGGCCAGTTCATGCTTTTTTAACATACAACGCAGTCTTCAGTGACGGAGCGTGGTATAAAATGAAGAGGGGGGGGGGGGGGGGGTGGTGGCATTATTCATTGTGCTACAGTAAATTTACTTCGGCATGTAAAAGCGGAGCTGCAGAGGCCTGACACGAGTGATGACACAAACTCGTCCCATCGGTTAGCGAGTAGGTGTACACGTGTTACTGCTGCATGTAAGCCTGTACACTGCACAGTCCTTTGTCTTTTTGCAGCCATGAGCTAGGCAGCGCGCGTCCAATGCAAGGCAAGTCGCGCTCCCCTTGCGTTGGCTTCCACTACGCAGTACGCTGCTGGTGCCTGGTGCCGAGTCCCTGTCTCCTTGACGCGTGCATCGCACAGCAGCCCTTCGTTCGTAGTTGCCTTTGCAGTACACGTATTGCTGCCGCTGCTGCATTTAAGATTTTAAGCTTGCTTCGCGTAACTTGTAAGCTTGTAGTGGTTCTTACCAATGTGTCAGCGGGCAAGCAGGAGCCGGAGCCCAGTTTCGCCTCCACTGGGCTCCGTCCCTGGCAGTCTTTCCCTCTTGGAGAAGTGGTTTGTCTTTCGTTAGTATAGTGTTTCATTCGTTTCATTCTGACCTGTACTTCATTGTTCATCTAACAGAAACTCCTAATTGTTACCAAATATGCCAAAAGTTCTGTCCAATCTTTTAGTTTTAATTATTATCTTATCTGCAAGGTCAGCAAGTATTGATTCAAGAGTTGCATGTGAACTTCTTAAGTTTCCTCAAGAGAATCCTCATCATCTGAGTTTTGGTCTCGATGAACAGATGATTTAGCTTGACATTTTGTTAGACTCTTTGACTCTGTAGAAGGCTGTTTCAAATTCCTTGCCAAACCCTGCAAATTGGCCTAAATGACTTGACTTCCTTTTTAAGTCATGTACACTTTAATTCATTTTACTTGTTGCATGGTTTAATATTCAGCAGATGTGTCCCATCCTTTTCCCTGAAACAAGGCAAACAAATGAAGTTTATTTTGTATCTCTATGTCTCAGGTTCAGGAATTTCTGTTCCCAAAGACAACAAATCCTCTTGCCCCTCTTAAATACCTTGAACATTGTATTTGAATAGCCCGCTCACAAGAGTTGGTTGTCTTGACAGATAATTAATCATAAGCCGTATGACTACAAAGCGGATGTATTCAGCTTTGCCGTTGTTCTTTGGGAGCTTGCAACTTCAAAGGTAGGGCTTGGTGTTGAATGCAGCTTGAGATTACTTCCAGGTCGTTTAAGCATTAGTATTCTGTTTACTAAAGATAACATGAAGTCTTAACTGTACCATAGGTCCCATATGACAACATGACACCCTTGCAAGCTGCATTAGGAGTAAGGCAGGTACGGATTTCTGTCCCAAATACAGGCTAATCCCATTTTCTAGGTAGATGTCTTTATTGATGATGCTGGTTTTGTAAAGGTATCATGAATATATATACTACTGCCATTTTTGTATGACAATAAAACCAACATCACCGTGTAAAACATAGCAATCAATATTCTGAAACTGGTTTCTGTAATCCATTGCATTTGTTGGGAGATTCTTGTTGAATTGAACTTCTTTGTTCCTTAATACACATCCGTTACCTTCCTTTAGGGATTGCGCTTGGACATTCCAGCCAGCGTGCACCCAAGATTGACCAAACTGATTCGACAGTGTTGGGATGAAAATCCTGATCTGCGTCCGACTTTTGCAGAGATCATTATAGAACTCCAAGATATTCTACACTATATTCAGGTAGTATAAGCCACTATAATGCCCGTGCAAACTCTTATATGAGAATAGTAATGATAATAAACAGATAAAGTTGGAGCTATTGTTTCTTGAGATCCATTTGCCATGTCTTTTTTTGTTTAATACAATAACAGTGACCCTGAGCATATGTTGTTTTTAACAGGCACTGAAGGGACCCAGTCGTCGTTCTAGAGCAAAGATGCAAAAGAAATCAGAGGGATGAAAAATACATACGTACCCAGGGCAAGGGGTCCTTTTTTTGTGTTATACAAGTGGTTTTAGCAATGGGAGCAGCATGCTGGTGCTGGTGTGATTTATGTGGTGCCGTGGTGGCGTACATATGTGTCAGTATGGGCTGTTTGTGCATTTGCAGCTGAAGTTATGGGAGTAAGTGCTGGAGTGTAGTATATTTTAAGGATGGAGAAGCAGTCTGATCAGGTACCGACCTTAGCTCAGTTGGTAGAGCGGAGGACTGTAGTGTCTGCAGATCAATCCTTAGGTCGCTGGTTCGAATCCGGCAGGTCGGAAGATTTTTAAGCAATTTTTGGTCTTTTTTTTATCCCTTTTCCATCATGCAAAGCACAAAAGTATCATATTGTTGTTCTTTTGGCCACTCATAATAATAATAATAATTAGTCCATTTTGTGTCTGTGAAAGTCACCAACCCAAAATGTAAGCACATATCCAACACGTACTCATTTACTGTGTACGATAAATGCACCGAGACAACGCTGGGACTGGGGCAGCCGGCCAGGTGCATGACGTTGCGCTGAGGCACAAAAAGTGAGAGAGAGAGAGAGAGAGACGGCACTGATTTAGTTATTTGGTGTGTAGCAGGCTTCAAATGCGATGACATCTATCCATTTACATTTGACAATCGTACTCAGTGCCAATGCAAACCACTCACAAATCAAAAACACAACATAATACAAATATTGTGAACCAGCAGGAGCAGGGTATATTGATATTCAGGGAACATCCCAAATAGCAAGGTTCAAACCTGTCAACAGTCTGTATTTTGCAGCCACTCTGTGCATACTATACTCTCAACACTGCTGCTGCCAAAGGATCAGTTCCCTGTTCAGGAACCTCCAGCTACAAAGGTCATTTTGCACAAAAGAAGAAAAAAAAAGGATGCATCTGTGGTCACTCAAAAAATCAAGAATCTCCAGCAAGCTTTAGATATGTGTGAGGCTCCACACAGAACAACTCCTGTTCTCAGTGTAGATGGGTCATGCTCGCTTAACAGAGCTGAGCTAGAAAACATATCAACGCCGTCCAACAGTGTTACGGAGCACTCAGAACTATGGACAAATAGAGAGACATCATTTAAGCCATGCAGATCAATATACAGGAACAGAAAGGCCAAATGCCTGCGAAAAATTGATGTGAGAACCGTTGCTTATTAACAGGCAAAATAAAATCGAACAATCCTGTGAACAAAAGTCAAGAGTTTACCCTCTTTTTCCTTCTTATAATTCGTGAATGAACATGTTTTACAAGCAGATGGTACCCCAGCACGGCATACTGCTTTCTCCCTCAAGATCGCAATCAGACTGAGCATGATTGTTCTCCGACATCCTTGGTACCAATACCCCAGTGAATCCGTACCGATTCGAACAAACAGGACCAAGGGCCAGTACCATGACATGATTTTTACCATCAGATCAACAGAGAGACATGGATCTCAGTCCCAGATAATAATCAGATGGAAACTAGTCAATCCACAGAAGCTCCTGAGGAACCAGTAGTTACAAGCCAAATACAGACAACAAGATTGGTAAAAACAAGCACAGCTGAAACTCTTATGAGAGTACACTACAGCAACATTTGCTGCATTATGTGATGATGAAGCAAACATACAACTTACTTAAAATCATAAATTAGCTTTCATACCTGAGATCACAGCCTTGCAAACATCAAGATCTGTATCCACCTCGGCTGGGGCGTTCATAAGGACCAGACTTGTCACGGTTGTATCGGTCACTGCCTCCACCATTGCGGCTTCCTCCATCATGGCTTCCAGAATAGCGATCACCACCACGATCAGGCCCATAGCGGCTACTACCATTGCTGCTATCATACTTGTCGTCCCTGCTACCATACCTATCCCCCCTGCCACCATCATCAGAAGGGCATTCCCTTGCAAAATGTCCAGGCTTGCCACATTTGAAGCAATCACCACCCCTGCCACCACGGCCTCCACCGAAATCACGACCATGGTCCCGACTGCGGCTATAGTCACCACGGTAGCGGTCACGATCACCACCACCACCACTATAGTCTCGATCTCCATCACGGTCCCTGCTGCCTGAACTCTGAGCCTGAGCTCTTTCAACAGTGATGTTCCTTCCATCCAGATCCATTCCGTTCATTGCCTCAATTGCTTGTTCCATAGACTTCTTGTCATCAAAAGTCACGAAACCAAATCCACGTGATCGACCAGAAAACTTATCAAGAACCACCTGCAGATTGACACAACATCATAATAAGAATATTAATGGAACATGTTCAACCATACCAAAAAATAGAGGGAGAAAATGGTAAATCACGGCATGTATATATGGCAAATACTTGCAGAATAAATTGCAAATTGTCTGCTGTTCTTGGAGTAGAATAAACCAATACTACATAATAAAATACATTCATTCATTCGTCTACAATAATATAACTATGGCACTATGCTTCCCTTTACAAATGCACACTCAACTCATCATATAAAAGAAACCAATTTGATACCTTTGCCTCAGTAAGATGGCCGAATTTCCTAAATGCGTCCTTCAGATCTGCTTCAGTAGTAGACCACGAAAGACTTCCAACGAAGCAACGGTACTCATCCACATCCGACATTTGGCAACTGGGGAATTTCCAGTATAGAGTTAATAATTTCTTAAAACAGCAGGAAAGGGGCTTTAGCTTGACCTGGCAGTGCTGCTTAAAATGTTTCAGCGTGACAAACAAAGGGAAAGGAGTTTATTAGAACAAGGTCCGTCTAATCACCAATACATTTTCCATTACACATGTTGGTCAAATTGGTGGGTATGTCATGGATGGATAAACTGTTCAGTTGCAAAGATGTTTTCTTTGCTTGTGTAATGTATGGTAAGTTGAACTGTCATTTGAAATACTGAAAAATCCAATCATCCTTCAATTGCTTTATTGTTGCAATGATTACAGTTGAGCCAATTATTATTACAGGCAACCCTAAGAAATTAACAGCCTCTGTTGACTCTCGATTCCTGATAAACAAGGCTACAGATTTCAATCCATAGAGACGCGGGATCAAAATCCAAACTTTTCTCTATACATACTAGTATCATGCATCAGGCAAACATATATAGCAAAATAAAGACAGGGATCTGCTCCTGGAAACAGAGGAGAAAGCTCAGATCTAATAACCTGACAACCAAGACCCAGGGCAGATCAAAGCAAAGATGAGATTGGATTGGAACATCTTACCTCAGTCCTCGGCGTTGGCGTCTCGAATGTCACCAGCAGCTAGCCACTTCCTCTTCCTCCTCCTTTTGGACGGAATTGGCAGCCCGCGCCGTGAGGTGAGACCGTGAGACAGGGACGAGGAGGAAGAGGAATGGAAGGCTTGTTGATAATGCTAGCAATTGGCGCCTAATTAATCACGGCTCCAGCCAATAGCAGCGCCCGTTTACTCTCGGATTACACGGCTTGATCGAGATTTTGCATTCGCGTTGCCACGTGTGCAGGAGTTAGGCGGATAAATTTATTTCTCTTAGAATAATAATATCTTCTCTCTGCTATAAAGGTAAGAAATTTTGTTCGATTGCTATTAACCTATTTCACATTTTCACTTGGTATAATTTATTTCTCTTTTCTTTTTTTTTCCTTTCTGTACAAGTTGACTTTTAAGTAAAGTTTTGTGGGGCTATAGGGGACCTCGTGACTTATGTCGATTCCAAAGTTTTAACCTATTATTTTGTATCTCTATAGGATCAATTTATTATTAGGATCAATTTATTGGTACATGTTGAATTCATAAATGTTGTACATAGTAGGGATGTTTATCTCACCAAAAGAATATAATATCATGAGAAATCATCTATCCCATGTAGATCTTATTAATCTGATGGATCACCTCCAAAGTGGGGTGTCTCATAAAAAAAAATCAATAATATATCTAATAAAGCAGTAGTAGCAATGGGTGAATAATTGATCTAGCTAGCTAATACTCCTGCACAGTTAATCACATACCGGCATGTATGTATGTAGCTAACCTAGCTAGCTGGCTCTGTGTTGTTTGTCAGCGGGAAAGGAAATGGTGAACCCAGTCGCCCGTCCACTGGGCAGTTGACTCGATCTACTGCATTCTCAGCTCATGCAGGATGTCATCCAAGAACGATCACGTACGGTACGACCAATTCAGCAACTCGCTTGTCATTTTCCTTGAATTGATGATAAGCTTCGAGATCAATTTCTGCGGCAGCAGCTAGGTAGCTGCTAGTGCTGCTGGTTGTTGAAGAGATCCCAATAGTACGCACCGGCAGATGGAGATGGAGTCACCGTCGACGGCGACGCTTCTTGTAACGACGACGACATCGTCACACTTTGATGACTTGCACCGGCGATGGAGGCGATGTTCATGCTACCACCACCGGTGGTTTCGTTACCAAGAAATGCCGGGCTTATGAGCCCGCCGAAGAAACTGATGCCCGGGTACGAGTTACCGGCCGGAGTCGGAGGTGAGAAGAAGCTCGGCGGGATCGCCGGGAGCGATCCTGGAGACAGGATGCTCGGGAACGGCGGCAGCAGGCTTCCTCCAACGACATCAGACGCGGCAGTGCCGCCTGAACTCCGCGCGGCCGCCGCCTGCTGCTCAATGCCGAGGCGTGCCGCGGGTGAGAGCTGGACCATCAGGTGATCGTGCGGCACTGCCACGCCGGGTGCTTGTTGCTGCTGCTGCTGCAGCTGGAACGGGAAGTGCGGCGCCGCCGGCGGGAGTGGTTGTGCCGAGGATGGCGACGACGGCCCGTGCACGTACTGGTGGCCGCCCAAGAACGGGAATGGGATCGGGAGCAAAGACGACGTCATCTGAATCTGATGATGATCATGATGTGGCTCCGTCGTCGTCGCCCCTGGTGGCGGTGGCACCGGCAGGGAGGAGGAGGATGCCGTGGTGCCGCGCGCGCCCGTGAGGCGCTGCACGACGGACATGAACTCGCTGGGTTCCGCGTGCACGACCTTGGGCGACTCTGTGTAGATGATGACCGGCTGGCGCACCTGCTGGACGGGTCCTCCTCCTCCTCCTCCTCCTGGCTGCGGCGGCGGGGGCTTCCTGATCTTGTGGGAGTCCTTGCGGACCTTGAGCGGCGCTGGGCGCAGACCCTGCAGCTGCAGCTCCCAGCGCTGCGACGACGACGGTGACGAGGACGACGTGGTCGTCGCGCTAGAGGAGGGCTGGGGTTGCTGCTCCATGTCTAGACGACTTAGCTACCTGCTGATGGATCGGAGTCGGAGCTCGATGGATGGATGGGGCGGGCTTGATCGGCAGATCGATGGATGGATCGATCAGCTAGGGTTTAATTTGGTTGCAGAATGGTCTATATATATGATCAGCTCGGGCTGGCCTAGAAGCACCCTGCAGCATGGAAGGATCGAATTGGAACAAAATTCAAAGTGCATGCAATGCAACGTCGTCTCTTTAATTTGGTGAGCGTAGAGCACACGCATATATATAGACAGACTGACAGACAGAGATGAAAGAGAAGTAACTGAATGAAGTGTTTGCTTTGACAGTTTAATTAACAACACATCATGACATCCTAGCACACACACACACATGGAGTAGGTTTGTTTGTCAAGACGAGAAGAGGTCAAGCAATAAAGAAGTGAATTGAAAGAAGTCTAGCTCGATGGAGATCTGTCATGCATATGCAGTAGCTTCTCTGCTGCCACTGATGGATGCTGTATTTGAACAAGTCCAAGCAATTAACCCAGTGGATGTGCAAGAACAAAGTCATATATAGTACTAGTAGGATGTATGTGACGCAAGCAAGAAAGACCGTACCTCTTATGTATCCTCCTCGCTCCTGCATACATGCATGGATGGGATGCGACACGATCAAACCTCCATCGCGCAGACATGTTTGAGTTTTTCCGCCACACGTTTCGTTCCCCGTTTCATTTCCATTTCCATTTTCGTTTTCAACCATGCATGAATTAAATAGTTTTGTGACCAAGTCGTCGTGTGAATGAATGATTATATATACGAGCTAGCGAAGCGAGAAATCATGCGTGTGCGCTAATCCTGGAATCTTATATATCTATGTAGGAGTATATATTCTTTCACATATATGCATTTATAGTTAACTGGAACTGTGTGCGATCCATATGATGACCATGATCCTCGTATTAGACTCTATTTGGCAGGGCTCCTCCGACTCTAGCTCTATGCTATAGTAACGAGCCGGAGCCAGAGAAGCCACAAATCGTGCCTCCTCTTGGCTCCCTGTTGTTTTGGATGACAGAGAGAAAAGAGCTCCTTGCCAGTGCACTTGAGGAGGAGCTAGAGCACTGTGCCAAATGGCCCGTTAATATATCGACAAGGATGTGACCTCTGCCTGTTCACGAGTGATAGGATCGAGAATTCGAGATGCATGTAGTGAGTGTTAGAGAGAGGCATACAATATAATATAACAAGATGAAGCACACTAAGACTACTCTTGACTTCAAATTTAACTTACAGTTTAGAATGGAGAGGAAGACTCCGTTTCAAATTGGAAGTTATTTTGGCTTTTCTAAATATATAGATATTGTTATGCACCTAGATATATACTTTATGTTTAGATACATAGTAAAAGCTATGTATTAAAAAAGCCAAAACGATTTATAATTTGGAATGGAGGAAGTACTACTACTAGAAAAATGATTTTAAGAGACATGCTCTTTGATTGATGAAGACGGGCATACCTAGGAACCGCCTCCGTAAATGGTCAGGAAGACCTCGTGAAAATGCCCATCTCCAAAAATCATTTACGGAGGCGAGCGTCTCAAAGATAGAGAGAAGATGAGTTCCATGGAGATGAAACTGGGCATACACACTTCCTAATTAAGACTTAGAAAATTGTTCCATTTCACACAATAAATCATCACATAATAAATATTCTAAGTAGCCTATATGCAACCTTCTGCAGCTAAACTGAAACTACAAAATAAAGATTAGCTTAGTGGTAGGTAGTCTGCCTCCCATCAGTTACGAATAAAAAAGCGAAGATTATTTGACGACATTAATAAGAGGATAGGGACTACATGCTACAAATAAATGAAAAGAGGGTGAAAACGGGTAATTAAAATTTTAATTAAGGTTGTTTATTAGCCAGTGACGAGATGACGCGTGGCGTGGTAGCAGCATCAGTTGCTGGATGCAGGCATGTAGCGGCGCGCACATGTCATGTCTCATGTTCATAGTCATAGGTAGATTGAGCAAGTCTCCTGTTGACTTGACTAGGTACGTCCTCCCGTTCCTCCCATATATACATATATATATATATTCCCATCCTGACCTCGTCGATCAAGAATAATACTACCATTGTCTCAATATATATCTTTTTTAAATCATTTATTTAAAGTCAAGGTATCTTAAAATTACCGACCAATTTTATATAGAAAAGAGTAACATCGTCTGTCTATATCAGAAATACATACGGCGCCACACTGTAAAAATAATTTGGACAAGTTGTTCTGTTGGGCATAGTAATATAGATCGTCGTAAAAGTAACTGTCAATGCATGCAATTGTCCTAAAAGAAAAAAAAAGGAATTGTCCAGGTCGTAAAAGTAATTTTTTTGGACTGTGGACCAATTCATCACCAGATCAAGGGCGATGGAAAGAAGAAATAATCTTCCGATCCTTCTTAGCTTTAATTAATTTTGATGGATCGTCTATCAGACCGATCCTTGTTAGTTAAGCAAGAATTTAATTAAATTAAACCCAGCGATGATGTAAGCAAGCACTAGCTACTACTAGTCTGGTTGGTAGCTTGCTTGACCGTGGGCCAGCTGAAGGCAGCAGGACAAATCGAGCAGCTGAGAGAGAGAGACGCAGTCAGCAGTCAAGCAAGCTAGATGGACGATGTTCGTTGTTAGGTCGCCGTTGAAACCATCCAATATAGCCAACAGATGTTACACTCTCGCCAGCCTGCTTCTTGCATTGTCCGACTCGATACGTCGTGTGTAAGTTGTAACTAAGAGCTAGCAGCTTCAATGTGTGTGCTGAGAAGGTGCCAAAATAATAAGAGAGAAGAAGAAAAGCGAGGTGCAATGTACTGGACAGGTGCTAGCTTAGAACCTTCTCAGCTCGCATCTGCTGCTTATTTTTACACCTTGTGTCAAGAATAAACCAAACACTATTCATCACCACTCATTCTCTCTCTGTTAACGCCATCCATAACGTTAGAATATTATATATTTTATTATATGTGGATCCCATCTTAATATGGACAAACATATTTATATGTTGGAGCTTGTTTAACTAGTAGAGCACCATGTGACATAGCTAGCCATATGCACCTTGCTAAGGAATTGCACACTGGAGCTGCCCTAAGTGATCTTAGTCTATTTGGATCCAGGATAACTAGCTTACTGTTAGAAAGGGCCGGGGCTGTTTAAATCCACCTACTAATATGTTGCTAATAGGTGCTTAACATATATTAGTAGCTCTAAACTTGCTAATGAAACTAATAGTTTAGTAACCCCTAGCTATTAGTTATTTGGTCTATTAGCCGATAAGTTTTGATCTACTAGTAATAATTTTAGCTGCTACTCCCTCCATGTCCCTAAAGAAAGTCGTTGTGGACATTGACACGGTCTTCAAAAAACAACTTTGATCACTACTTTTTGCTATAAAATGTTTATATTTTGAGATGAATCTACTTACAGCACTTTCATATTTTCAAACTCAACCCAAAAGAATTTATTTGTAGTCAAGGTTTAAAATGTTTAACTTAAGACAACCTCAAAACGAATATCTTTAGGAACATAGAGGGAGTAAGTATTAATAGCATGTTTTGGGACTGCTCTGCTCCATTTTTTTAACTCCTCGGCATGTTTTTCATCCAAACAAGTATAACTCCACGAACTCTCTGCTCCAAGAAAAAAAAAGAGTTGTAAGAGCACCAGAAACTTCAGTTTTCTATGAAGTTGCTTCACGATAGAGTTTATGGAGCAGTCTCAAACAAACCTCTAACACCAGTAAATCCATGCAAACAGACCTTATTATACATACAATCTTCTATACATACACTTAATTTATTCATTATATTATTACGGTCCCTCATTCTCACTTTTAAATGCAAGGCTAATTCATTAATAAGTGTATGCATTTGAATTCCTCTGTGCTATTTCTTTTTTCTGTTCTTTGATTTCTTCCATTCCCCATTCCTACGTATGATAATCGTCCTAGTATATATTTGTACTAGCAGGCGTGCCAATTCTCCATCTGACTTAGTATTAGTTACGTACTAGCTCGATCGATCGACGACGCGGTTAGATTTCTTCTTTCTATCCATCCTTAATGGTGTACTTTGTGCTTAGGTAACTATATATAAAGTAAGTTAGGGTAATTAATAAGTCCATTATTGTGCCATTCATCTGCTGAATGATCAACTGATAGTCAACTGTGATAGCAGTAGGAAGGAATAACTGGCAGTCTCTCTTGAGGAATTTTTTCACTCAGGTTTCGGTGAATGCCCTTGCTTGCATGCCAAAAGTCTCGTCGCGTTGGTAAAAAAAAGGTGATTAAAAACGACTCAGAAAAAAATAGTCGGGCGTTGACTAGTCTCTCTCTCTCTCTCTTGGCAAGAGAGGAAGAGCATGTGGAACAGATACTAAAAGAAGCCCGGGCTTAATTAAGCATGGACTCAGTTAATAAGGCCGGCCCACGGGCAGAGTTTAAGTGGGCTGGGCCCAATTTCTCAAGATCACACCACCATTGACCAGTGAGTTCAGTATGTAGTATGCTTCACTGACCAGTGCATAAAAAGTTTGGGAGCATCATGTCATTCAGGAAAACAACTGCATGCGACAGCACAGCTTCCCCTTTCACTTGGTTACTACCAAGCATATATTATATACTTAGCTTGGCAAGGATTCTTCTGCGCAAATGTCAGCGGAGAAAACGTTCCGTTCTTCCTTGCATATTTCCTTTTTCCTTGCGGTGCACCGATCGGGGATTACATACTCTGGCCTGTATGGACACTTTAGGTTCTATTTGACTACGCTCATATCTACCTTAATCTATATGTATTGAGTTGGATTAGAGGCTTGTCTGGATGGACTCCTATCCACCTTAATCTATGTGTGTTAGGATAGATTAATTCGGATGTAAGTTAGTTTAATTTTCATTTCAATCTATTACAGCACATGTGGACTAATTGAGGTAGATACGAGGGTTGCCAAATAATATCTGGGGATAAAAAATTAACTAATTTTATCCTAAACCACTAAACACAAATGGATGAGATAAATACGAATGTAACCAAATAAACCCTTAAGGATAGGATTCCATGTGTACGCCAACAAGATGACAGATGACACACGTTTGCGGCTGAATATCTTCTTTACCATATTCTATGCTTTTGTTTTAGATTGCTACCCTAGAGCTCTCTCTAGGTTGCTTTCGAATATACTTTGATTCAGTACTCTGCAACGTCCCTCTTTAACATTCCTCTGCACTTTCCAACATCAAATCCTCTAGTGACCTAATTAACCTAATTAATTATTTCATTTCTGTAGGAGGTCCCTGAAAGTCTCAACAAAAGAACGAAATATATAGAGATTCCTTACCGTGAGGGAGGTATTCATTTTCCTCCATAGTATTTTCAGGAATAAGAGTAAACCAGTTTTTCTCCCACAAGCTTAGTTCTTATTTTTTGATAAAGGAAGCTATTATTAAATTCTCAAAGCATTACATCAAGATGACACAGCTTATTAGTCCTTATTAGACTGCTACTTTTAGCATCTAGCACACCTTTAATTAGTCTAAGAAAATGTCTACCTAAAATAATTTCCTCAGGTACGCTATTTCAGTTCAAGAATATAAAAATATGTAAGAATTGGTATATCATTAACAAAAATGTCAACAACACACTATCCCTAATGTTTGAGATGGAGTATTTCACTATTACAAAAAAGGAGTTTAGGAGATTTTCCCTTCGATTTATAGAGGCAGTCAAAAAGTGTGCTTGTCTCCCAAAATGCACAACAATTTTTAGAGGTGGATGGATCATTTTTTTGAAGGCACCCAATAAACTACCACCTCTATAGATCTATTAATAAATGCACACCTCTTTAGAGTATTGCCTCTTGAAATCGAGGTCTATCCCAATAACCTTAGCCCACTCGGTCACTCCAATCCATCCCTATTTCACTCGGCCGCACAACACCATCCTCTTCTCCAATCTTCAACACCATCCACTCCAGCCCAACCTTCTTCCTCCCATGAAGCGTGGCGGCACGGCTGAGCACGAGTTAGAGGCGTGACGACGTGGACGGCATAGGGCAAAGCGCAGCGAGTCATGGGGTGTAGATCCAATGGTGGTGTTGCAGTTTTTGTACTCCCATGTCGCACAAGGCGTTGAGAAAGTGACATCCACCAAGTGTGCAAGGGAACGTTTAGGTCATTGTCATTTGCAACTCAATGTGTGGGCCGATAGCGTAGACCTCAGCTAAGCATTCAAGATCCAAGTCAATGGTCTAAGTTCCCACGAGTTGCTTCACCTCCTTGGTGTGGCATGGTTGAATTTGCTCGATCTCAATAAAGAGAATTTAGATTACTTCAACAACATCGTCACTGCTAAGGGGTGGGTTCATCTTTTCCTCCCTAGGGAATCCCCTTTCTAGCTTAGAATGTCAGCCATCCCCGACTCACATGGGGAGCAT
Organism: Saccharum spontaneum; assembly: GCA_022457205.1. NCBI lineage: Eukaryota > Viridiplantae > Streptophyta > Magnoliopsida > Poales > Poaceae > Saccharum > Saccharum spontaneum. The sequence continues at coordinate 817,884 of CM039605.1, read as the reverse complement.
GTACCACTCGTGAAGTCATGTTGGAATTTATATATGGTGCGCCCCTAGCTGGGCCTATGAAGCCGTTTTCATCGATCACACACCACTCAGACTAACCCACTGTTGGCTCACTGAGCGTGGCATTTTAGATCCCAAAATTAAAATGTCACTCGGGTCAACTTATGTACAATGCCAAACAAATGTTTTAAATGATAATCTATGATACAAATCTGAAGTCATAGATCAACTCAATCAAGATACCAATCGAATAATTGGCATGAGATGTTCAGATACACTCCAAGCCAATGTACATATTTTCTCTTGAGTTGTTCATTATCTCCCTTACAAATAAAGATGAAGCACAACTAATCATCAGGGAAGACGACGCAAAGCGTAGTTGACATGGGTCAGGATGACACCTGGACTGCTACAAGTTGAATCATAAATGAACTCGGGGGCTTACCGTTGAATACATGGCCCTCACCAAGGTCATAAAGAGCTCCTCAGGAGGGACATAGGCCAGGCAGATTGGACAAGGAAGAATTTGACCTGGGTGTACTTCATCGACTTTGCAGAAAAGTCATCGCCATACATAGAAAACTACTCGATCTGTTGTAACCGATTAAGAAACCAACTTGTAATAAAATGATCAAATTGGGACTCCATCTATAACGTTACACCCTAACTATATAACAAGGAGGGGTAGGAAGCCCATGATCAACACCCCACAACAAATACCCAATTAATAGGTGGTAGTTGTGATCCCTTGTTCGCAGCCAATCCAAACATACAACACACAAACAACAAAGAATTCCATATACAATGGACAAGGGTACCTCGTTCCTGAGCCGGTATGAACATGTGTGTCTCATGTATTCTCCTTTGATTTTCTAGACGTGATACATTGATAATTAGTCAAAAGTTAAAAAAAACACCGACAAATGTGACCGTGAGTGATTTTTATTTTTTCGAAAGCGTGCATTGCACGTGCTTTGTTAAGTGGAAGTGAAAAAGTTACACGCCCCAACAAGTCGTGCGGCGAAAAGCTATACTTTTGTCGGGGAACACACTAACACAAATCACCACCGAGCAGTGGAGAGCAAGGTTGTACTAAGTAAATAATCCGTTTCACGACGGGTGGGGGCGCCGTAGCCTCAAGCCACAAGGCCGGTCAGCAGGGCGAGGCTGCCTAGCCGGCCCCAATTCAGGTGGCAGCTTCCTCGAGGATGGCCGCAACGAGCTCGGACAGCGTCGCGGAGCGACGGTCAAACGTACGCCGGTTACGTTCCTTCCACAAATCCCAAGTAACGAGGAGGACCAGGGAGTCGAAACTCCATCGGAGCACCTGCGGTACATCCTCCTGTGCCGACATCCACCACCCAAGCACGCAGGCGTCATGCTGCGGTTGAGTTGCAATGGAGGCCATGGCCGCGAGCAGGCGGGACCGGACCTCCCTGGCGTAGACGCAAGAGCACAGCAAGTGGTCGCCTGTCTCGTCCATCTGGTCACAGAGGGCGCAGGTCACGTCGGGCTGATGGCCATGCTGCTTTCGACGCTCGACGGTCCAGAGACGCATGTGTAGTGCCAACCAGAAGAAGAACTTCACTTTGGGCGGGACGTTGGCGCGCCATAGCTCCCTTGAGCCCAGCAAGGTCATCCAACCAGTGAAGAATGCCCTGTACGCCGAGCTGACAGAGTACTGGCCATCCTTCGTCCAACGCCACACAAAGCGGCCCGCTTTCAAAGGTCGAAGCTAAACGTTCTCAAGTGTAGCCCATAAGCTGGCATACTTCAGAAGTACAGCGGCTGTGCATGCACCTGTGATGTCCTGAACCCACTGCCTGTTGGAGAGGGCGTCCTTTACCGTCCTACTGAGGCGCCACCTTCCGACCACCTTGAATAGGTTGGGTGCAGTGTTTGAGATCACCCCGTCCGGCAGCCATGCATCCGTCCAAAACTTCGTGGATGCTGAAAGGATCAAGATGCCCAAGAGGGGGGGTGAATTGGGCTTTTCTAAAAATTAATTGCAAGAATTAAATCCTATAAGCCGGAATTCACCCCTAGTGCCTACTTGTGTTCCTAGAGAGTCTACCGATAAAAAGTTTTGCACCCTAGTTTCCAATCCTAGTCTAGCATGGCAATTCTAGGAAAGTAAAACAAGCAATGAAAGTAAATACGAGAAAGTAATTGCTTGAATGTAAAGGGGCAAGGAACACGGCGATGTTTTTCCGAGGTATCGGAGAGTCGCCACTCCCCACTAGTCCTTGTTGGAGCACCCGCGCAAGGGTGTCGCTCCCCCTTGATCCGCGCAAGGATCAAGTGCTCTCTACGGGTTGATTCTTCGACACTCCGTCGCAGCGAATCACCCAAAACCGCTCACAACTTGAGTTGGGTCATCCACAAGCTCCGCCGGATGATCACCAAACTCCCAATCACCACCAAGCCGTCTAGGTGATGGCGATCACCAAGAGTAACGAGCTAGAACTCTCACTTGACCACAACGAGCCCAAATGAGGAGATGGATGCACACTTGCTACTCTCTAATCACTAGTGAGGAAACTCAAACTTTGATTCTCAAATCTCTATCCTCACTAGAGCTCTTGCACTCCCTTGCACTCTAAAGAGTTTTCTCAGATGTTTGAATGAGCAAGAGACCTCTAAAGAGGTGGAGGGGTTGTATTTATACACCCCTCAAAGAAAACGAACCATTACTTTCTGACACGGGCTCACCGGACGCGCCGGTCGAACTGACCGGACGCGCCGGTCGCCCGTAACGGTCAAAACGCGATTTTGAACTGAACCACCGGACGCGCCGGTCAGGGGTGACCGGACGCGTCCGATCGTGCAAGGGTGCTTACTGTACTTACACCGAACGCGAGGCCGCGTCCGATGGCTGATGACCTGACGCGTCCGGTCCTCTCTGGACCTTACTGGACTGTGACCGGACGCGCCGATCACAGCCAGGTCGCGTCCGACGGGCGTTCCCACACCGTGACACGTGTCAGCCACTGACCACCGCGTCCGGTCCTCGCGAGGACCGCGTCCGGTGGTCAAGGCCGAAACCCTAGCGCGGTAGCGTACTGACCGGACGCGTCCGGTGCTCCCGAAGACCGCGTCCGGTGACTGGAAAACTGCCCGAAACTTCTCGAAACGCGTCGCAACTTCAACCAAGTTGCTTCCAACTGAACTTTGAGCTATTCTAGGGTTGCCTAGCGCCAAGTTTAACAAGTGTGCACCACACCTAAACATAGGACTTGCCTAGGTCAAGCTACCCATTCATGCCCCCCTTTATAGTACGGCCAAAAGAGAAAAACGAAGATCCTAACGACTATTCCGAATGTGTCTCAACACCTCGACATCCGGAACTAACCGTCCTTAATCTTGACGTCACTCTTTTGAAAACCGAAACGATTTCCATCAAGGGACACGAATACCACAGTGCTCAAAGCAGTTATCACCTCCATGACCTAACTTACCAATGTTTCTGCAAAACACACGTTAGTCATGGTAATAAAGTGTTGTCATTAATTACCGAAACCAAACCTTGGGGCCTAGATGCTTTCAATCTCCCCCTTTTTGGTGATTGATGACAACACTAAGTTTCAATGGATTAGAGTGAAGGTTTTCGAGCATGCTTGGTTCACATGAGCAAAAGACAATAAGCATAAAAGGTTAGGAATTGCTTATGTGCTCCAAGCCAAAAGAGTGTACTTTATAAGATAAGACAAAAAGCGTTAGTACACATAAAGATATAGCTCAAAAGTAATCGGAGTAAGGCACGGAAGCACAACCTTAGAGCTATAGCTAAAACGGTGACATATATTAATCACGGAGACGGATAACACATTAAGACTCAAAGTTTACGATTCGACGACAATGTCACACGAATACAGTACTGAAAAGTAAACATGATATGCATGAAAGTAGCACACGAAAAAACGAAAACCCACTAACAAACTCTCCCTGAAACTACTCTCTCTCCCCCTTTGGCATCAAGCGCCAAAAAACTAATCTAATCTGACGGGGGGACAGACGGAGTCGTGTCGGGTGCCGAGGTGCGCGGAGTAATCACGAAGTGAAGCGAATCCTCGGAGTCTGAGCTATCTGGCTGACCCTCTGAAGAAGCACGTGGCTGTGGAGCGGTCTGGGTCTGAGCAGGAGCAGGTACTGACTGTGTAGCAACAAGTGGATCTGTCTGAGTAACCTGAGCCTGAAGTGCGCCAGTAGCTGGGGGATCTGTCGAGGCAACTGAAGAAGGGATGGTCTCTGTAGTCCCAGTCCCTGTCACTGGTGGAACGACTGCCTCGGGAGCTGACAACCCTGACGAAGTGTGAAATGTAGTAGTGTGCGAGGGTGTCGGCTGACCAGTCAACTCGCTGTAAGTGGCACTGAAATCACCAATAGGTGTACCGGTCAGAAGGTGCGGGCGAGGCTGGTCTGACGGTGTAAACCCCGTATGTATAGGAGTGAAGCTCGGGGACTGAAAAGACTGGGGAACCTGCTGCTGTGGAGATGTAAACTGAAAGCTCGGCTGTCCCTGACTCGACGGACCACTGGAATGCAAAGCCGGAGCCATGATAGATGCAGGCGGAGGAACCCCAACTGTGATGAGATGGCGTAGAAGATCCATGTACTGCTGCTGACTCTGTCTCTGCATCTCAACCGGTTGCCTCTGGATCTCAAGCTGCTATCGCTGAAACTCGTCCTGGCGAGCCTGAATCTGTGCTAGTGCTGCAGCTGTATCCTGTGCCTGGCGCTGTATCTGCTGCTGCTGCTGCTCCTGAGCCTGGGTCAACCTCTCAAGGATAGCCACCATGGCTGGATCTGAGCGGGAGGCTGAGCCAGATCCACCGGCCTCGTGGTCGTGAGACCGAGGAGACCGGTACCTGGGGATGGGCTGGTAGTCCTCATCTGTGCTGTCAGAAGTGACATCCTCAGGTATCTCAGCAGTCTGAGTCTCAAGGTCTGCGAGCTCTGCCTCGGCAAGCTCGTCAACTCTGGCGTCCTGCTCAGCTGCTGTCTCAGGAACGTCTGGGCGCTCACGCTGTCCTGGCGCTGGGGCCTGATCTCTAGTGACTGAAGCCCAAAGCTGTCTGATATCATAATCAGGGAACGCTGTAGTAGTGTTAACAATCTCCGCCCTGATCTCTGGTGGCATCTGGATAGCAGATCTGATGATGAAACAAATCCAGTGGGCATAAGGAAGCTGACGGTTACTCTTGAAGCCCTCAGCAATGGTGTCCTCCATCTCACTGAGGATAAGATCCCAGATATCAAACTGTCGCTGTGAAAGGAGGTGGTGAACAACCCAAAGCTGCATCCTCGTCAGTCCCTCTCTGTAGCCGAGTCTAGGAAGTAAAGTGCGTCTGAGTATAGCATCCAAGACTCGAGCAAGTGGTGTCAGGCTGGCAGGCATACGACGTGACCCTTCGCCAAAAGGCTCGCGAAAGCAGGGTCGAACCAGGTCGGTGGGTGGCACTGAACCGCCGTGAGGGCGTCTGGGAGGTGGGGTCTGACCATAGCACAACTGATGGATCCTCGTGTCAGAAGCAGGTAGTCTGAGGATCTCTCGGGCTCTGGAGCTGTAGAGTCTGTGATCGCGGCCTCTGAATGCAAAGTGAATGAACTCATGGGCAGGATCAATCCAAAGAGAAGCATAGAACTCCCTGACCCATGTGCCGCAGTAAGCACCTGTCCGTCCAAGAAGATCAGATAAGCCAGGCATATAGGACAGGTGTGGACGTAGCTGCTCTCCCACAACATCAACCAATGCCTCTAGTCGACATACCCTCTGAGGTCTGAAAGCAGTACCACTATCAACTAGGGCCCTGTAGAAGTCCTAATGAAGTGGGGTGTAGAAACCCTCTGAAGCTCTGGAATCTCTGACAGGTGGAAACATCGGCTGACCTCCACAAACCTCAAACCCTGCACCTGACGTGCTGAAGCACCCCTCAGGTCTAAGTGCTCGACCGGGGGTGACCCTCTAACTCTGGGAGGAGGTCGTGCACCACGTCGCTGGCCCTCTGGCCTAGGTGTCACCTGAGTGCGAGCACGTGTGGAGCGGCGACGTGGTGGAGACTGAGCTGCCTGCTCCTCTGTATCCTTAGTGGCCTGTGGAGCCTCAGTAGCCTGGGTAGACTCAGTAGCGTGCGTAGTCTCTGTAGCCTGTGTCTGCTCTGAGGGTGGATCAACTGACATCTGCTCGGAAGGTGCAGTAGCCTCGGTGCCCTCAGTGGCCTCAGTGCCGAGCTGTCGACCTTCAAGATGAAAGCGACGCTCGCCTATGTGTAAGCCACTGCGTCTGCCACCTCTCTCTGCCTGCTCTGCTGCGTCTGCCACGGCCTGAGCAATCTCTGCATCTGACAGTGTCTTCCTCTTCTTCCTGGCTGCAATCTTGATGCGCTTACCACGCGCAATCTCATCACGACGGGGAGGACTGTTGTCCCCGTCACCAGGAGCACCACCGGCGTTCTTGCAACGCACCATGCTGATCGACTGCCTGAAAACCTCTGTGAAATGATGAACTGACACTCGAGAGGCTTGGCCTCAATCCGTATCCGCAGGCTTGGCCTCGGATTTAGCGAACAAATCTGACCTGACACACCGACTGACTCGCTGCACGTATGGAATAGAGAGATATACTTTAAGCACATATATATCTAAAGATACGAAACCCTAGATAGCAAGCACGTGAGATACGAAGTGAAACGTAACGCGAAGCTACCTCGGATTGACGAGACAACGGTGAAGGGACGCGGTGACCTAGTTCGCGAGAACCCCCGAGATCGGTGATCGAGCACTGAAACGACCGAGCGAGTTAGGCAATGAAGAGTTACGGACAACGGTAAGCCCTAACGAAGAAATTGAAAGGACTTGAATGAAAGCGATCGAGTCGTTACCTCGAGCTAGGGTTATTGGAAACCCTAAGCTAGGGTTAGGGCAAAACCCTAGGTGAAAAACACGGCCAAAGGATGGAATCGAGGGCTCGGTTGGGTACGGGGGTGCTGCGGCAGCTGCTGGCGAGATTCACGGCGAGGAAAACGGCACACCGGCGGTGGTGGCGCTGCAGCGGCTGGGGCACGGCGAGACTGCGGGCAGAGGCGAGGCAGCGAGCGCGCGCGGCCAAGGGGACGAGGTGGCGTGGCTGGAGCGCGTGAGGGCGGCAGATGAGCTCGCCGGAGGCGAGGAAGAGAGCAAGGGCGCGGTGGCTCCGGTGAATCGGCGGCGAAACGGCGGATTAGGGTTGGCGGCGGCGGAAATCGCGTACGGTGAAGAAAATAGATGAAGACGAACGGTTTTTATGAGGGGTTGAGATCCGCACGGTACGCTATCACCGGACGCGGTGGTCATTATGACCGGACGCGGTGGTGCAGCGTCCGGTCACACTCCAGTAAGCGCCTGAGTGACCGGACGCGTCCGGTGTGGACTGACCGGACGCGGTCAGAGTCCGATCGTTGAGTGCTCGGGAATTCATCGCGGAGCACCGGACGCGGTGGTGGTAGCCGGGACCGGACGCGGTGGTCGTCAGAGGCGCGTCCGGTGCAGCGTCCGGTGCCAAGGTCTGGACTTTGTCTTCTGGATGACCGGACGCGCTGGTGGACGCCGGGACCAGACGCGGTGGTGAAGCATCACTATGTCCGGTGCAGCGTCCGGTCCAGCGTCCGGTCGCTGTTCTTCGCCATTCTTCGTTCCGAACTTCGACGCGACTTCTCCCAATCAAGTTCCAATTCAAAGAGACACAAATAAACACCAATTGGAACCTGATATGAGTGACCTCACTCAAACCCTCAAATTTTTAAAATATTTTGCCTTAGGCTAGTATCATTTTTACGAAAATAGGCAATAAACACCTGAGGAACAACGTATGGCCATGCAATAGAGTTTTTGGACCTTTAGGAGCGTCAAATGCTCTCTCTATCCATGGACGAACACAGAGGTTGCTCAAAGCTAAACCGAAAAGAAACGACAAACAAACAACCATGCATATGCAATGCAATACAAGAAAGTAAAGCTAGGTTGCTTGTCAAGTTTGATCCACGGTTAGGCTTCTTCACTCCTCCAAAGGAGGGTTATCGTAACCGTGTTAGCCAAGCCCTAAATGCATTGCGATAAAGTAAACGTGACATATGATACAATGCAATGCAAGGGACAACACGCGCTCATTTTTTAAAGTTACTTAAATCAAGCACATTAAGTTCACTTCTTAGCCGACAAAAGGTAGCCTCGTCCAAAGGTTTAGTGAAGATATCCGCTAATTGATTTTCACTTCGTACACCTTCTAGTGATATGTCATTTTTAGCAACGTGATCTCTTAGAAAGTGATGGCGGATATCAATGTGCTTGGTGCGAGAGTGTTGTACCGGATTGTTAGCAATTTTAACGGCACTTTCATTGTCACATAAAAGTGGCACCTTTTCAAGAACAACTCCATAGTCTAGGAGGGTTTGTTTCATATATAAGATTTGTGCACAACAAGCCCCCGCGGCAATGTATTCCGCCTCGGCGGTGGACAAAGCCACACTATTTTGCTTTTTAGATGACCAAGATACTAAGGATCTCCCAAGCAAATGGCACCCTCCGGATGTGCTTTTTCTATCAATTTTGCAACCGGCATAATCCGAGTCGGAATAGCCAACTAGTTGGAATCTAGCTCCTTTGGGATACCATAGACCAATACTTGGGGTGTGCTTAAGATATCTTAGGATTCTTTTTACGGCACTTAAGTGAGGTTCTTTAGGGCACGCTTGAAAGCGAGCACACATGCACACACTAAACATGATATCGGGCCTAGATGCGGTAAGGTACAACAAGCTACCAATCATAGAACGGTAGAGAGTTTGATCAACCGGTTTACCTCCCTCATCTAGGTCGAGATGTCCATTTGATGGCATTGGGGTCTTGATTGGCTTGCATTCTTCCATCTTGAATCTTTTGAGAAGATCCTTGGTATACTTTTCTTGAGAGATGAAAATCCCTTCTCTCATTTGCTTGACTTGAAAACCAAGAAAGAATGTGAGCTCACCAATCATTGACATCTCGAACTCCTTCGACATCAATTCACCAAATTCCTTGCAATAATCTTCATTTGTTGACCCGAAGATGATATCATCAACATACACTTGACAAATGAAGATCTCCCCATTAAGCTTCTTGATGAATAATGTGGTGTCAACCTTCCCGATGGTGAAGCCCTTCTCAATGAGGAAGTCCCGGAGGCGCTCATACCACGCTCTAGGGGCTTGCTTGAGCCCATATAGCGCCTTGGACAACCTATAAACATGATTAGGATATCTAGGGTCTTCAAACCCGGGAGGTTGATTGACATAGACTAGTTCATTTATAAAGCCATTTAAGAATGCACTTTTCACATCCATTTGATATAATTTCATATCATGATGTGATGCATATGCAAGGAGGATACGAATGGCTTCAAGTCTTGCAACGGGTGCAAAGGTCTCTCCAAAATCAAGGCCTTCAACTTGAGAGAACCCCTTTGCAACTAGTCTTGCCTTGTTCCTCACTACTATGCCTTGGTCATCTTGCTTGTTTCGGAACACCCACTTGGTTCCAATGACCCTTGCACCTTTAGGATGCTCTTCAAGTGTCCATACTTGGTTGCGGGTGAAGTTGTTCAATTCTTCATGCATGGCATTCACCCAATCCGGATCTTGAAGAGCTTCTTCTACATTCTTAGGTTCAACACAAGAGACAAAAGAGTGATGTTCAATGAAAGAAGCTAGCTTTTGAGATCGAGTCATTACTCCCTTTGTAGGACTCCCTATGATGAGTTCTTGTGGATGAGCTTGAAGTAGAGATGAGTTTCTTCTATCAACCACTTGAGGAGGTGGATGGGGAGCATCAACATCTTGTGCTTGTGCCTCGGCTTGTTCATGAGAGACATAAGTATCTTCATTTTCAACTCTCTCATTCTTGTCATCATCTTGAGGCACACATGATGAAGATGGTGGATCAATGATTTGCACATCGTCTTCATCATCTTTTGGCTTGATGTCTCCCACGGGCATGTTCTTCATGGCCTCCCTCAAGGGTTCATCACCTACATCATCACAATTCTCAATTGCTCCTTGGGAGCCGTTAGATTCATCAAATTCCACATCATATGTTTCTTCAACCAAACCGGTGGCATGGTTAAATACTCTATATGCTTTGGACTTTGATGAGTAACCAACAAGAAAACCAATATCACAACGTCTTTGAAACTTCCCTAGGTGTTGACGCTTCTTGTAGATGTAGCATTTGCAACCAAACACCCGGAAGAATGAGACGTCCGGCTTCTTCCCATTGAGCAACTCATAAGGGGTCTTGCCAAGAAACTTTTGGAGGAAGAGGCGATTTGAAGCATAGCATGCGGTGTTGATTGCCTTGGCCCAAAACTTTTCCGGAGTGTTGTACTCATCTAACATTGTTCTTGCAAGGGTGATCAAAGTCCGGTTCTTTCTCTCAACTACACCATTTTGTTGAGGAGTGTAGGTTGAAGAAACCTCATGCTTGATTCCAATTTCATCACAATAAGCTTCAATGTTGGTGTTGTCAAACTCTTTGCTATTGTCACTTCTAATCTTCTTTATCTTGACTTCGAATTCATTTTGAGCTCTCTTTGCAAACTTCTTGAAGCAACTTGCCACTTCGGATTTGTCATGAAGGAAGAAAGTCCATGTATATCTTGAGTAGTCATCCACTATCACAAGACAATAGAGATTACCACCCAAGCTCTTGTATGTTGTAGGCCCAAACAAATCCATGTGTAGAAGTTCTAACACTCTTGAGGTTGACATGAAAGCCTTGGTGGGATGAGTGTTTGCAACTTGTTTGCCCGCTTGACATGCACTACACGGTTTGTCCTTTTCAAACTTCACATCCTTTAATCCTCTCACTAGTTCTTTCTTCAATAGCTTGTTGAGAGTGCTCATTCCAACATGTGCAAGTCTCCTATGCCAAAGCCAACCAAGTGAGGTCTTGGTGAACAAACATGTCATCAAATTTGCATCTTCGGAGGTGAAGTCAACAAGATAAAGATTGTTATATCTAAAGCCTTTGAATATCACTTGCTTGTCATCTATCTTTGAAACTTCAACTTCATTTGGTGTGAACAAGCATTGGAAGCCAAGGTCACAAAGTTGTCCAACGGATAACAAATTAAAACTCAATGAAGCAACATAGAGCACATTTGAGAGTGAGTGATCATTTGATATTGCAATCTTGTCTATACCCTTGACTTTGCTCTTTGAATTGTCTCCAAATGTGATCTTCTCTTGACATATCCCATTCTCTTCAATGGAGGTGAACATACGAGGATCACTGGTCATATGTTGAGTGCAACCACTATCAATAACCCAATGAGATCCACCGTCTTGTAGTTCACCTACACACAAGAGATCAAGCTTTTTGTTTAGGGACCCAAACTTGAGAGGGGCCCTTGACTTTCTCAACTAGTGACTTGGCAACCCATATTTTCTTTGGCCTATTCTTGTTTGGGGGACCCAAAAACATGACTTTCATCTTTCCATTTGAATCTTTTCTTAGCATGTAATGAGCATTGAAGGCAAAGGGTCTAGCATCCTTGGGCAAGGGTTGTGGTGGTGGAGTTTTGCATTCATGAGCAAAGTGACCTTCTTGACCACACTCAACACATCTCTTTGGCTTGGGCTTTGACTTGCTTTGTTGTTGAGCTTTTGCCTTCTTCTCTTGATTTGCCAAGTACCCAATACCACTTCTATCCATCTTCATTACGGTGTTCATGACGAGCTCACTTTGCAAATATTGGCCTCTTGTGAACTTGCTTAGGCCGGTCTTGAGATGCTCTTTTTCTTGCTTGAGCTTCTTGTTTTCTTCAATAAGTGACTCATTTGTTGGTTGCTTCTCAAGAGCCATCAAACCTTTTAGCTTCTTGTTCTCATTTGCAAGCTTCTCATTCTCACACTTGATCTTGGCATAATCATCATGGTTGCATGACTCAACCACACTCTTGCCTTTGCTACTAGAACCTTGCTCAATGCTTTCAATGATCAAGTCATCACATGATGTAGCTATATCACACTTAACAACATGGTTAGTAGCATCATGTATCTCAAGAGCAAGTTCATTAGCAACCACAAGACTATCATAGTCAATTTTTAATGTGGTGTATTTGTCTTTTAGAGAGCTATGTCTAGTGATGAGCTCATCATGCTTCTTCTCAAGTTTATCATGTTGATCTTTAAGCTCTTTATTAGAGGTTTTGAGCTCTTTGAGAGTAGAAGACATAACTTCATTTTGATCTCTAAGCTCACCACTAGTCTTTTGAGCATTTTCAAGCTTAGATGAGAGTGATTCATTTTCATTTTGAAGATCATCATTTTCACTCCTTGTCCTTCTTATGATCTTAGTGTATTTGTTTAGCAATTTTACAAGTTCATCATACGAAGGTGCATCAAATTCATCATCACTATCACTATCATCATCATCATCACTATCATGGTTTTGTACCTTTCGTTCACCCTTGGCCATAAGGCATAGGTGAGTAGTGGACGATGATGATGAAGAAGGCGGTGAAGGTGGTGGTGAAGATGTCGGTGAAGATGATGGCCCCATCACAAATGCGGCAACCTTCTCTTTCTCATCATCGCTCTCATCTCCGGAGGAGTCACAAGATGATTCAATGTCGGTGAGCCAATCACCAACAATATATGCCTTTCCACCCTTCTTTTTCTTGTAGAACTCCTTCTTCTTGCCATCCTTCTTCTTGTATGGCTTGTTCTTCTTCTTCTCATCTTCTTCATCACTTGAATCATTTTTCTTGCCCTTGTTCTTGTTCTTGAACTTGTCTTTTGGTGGTCTAGGGCATTGATGAGCTAGGTGGCCAAGTTCACCACAATTGTAGCAATCCATCTTCGAGATGGGCTTTCTCTTGCTACTTGTGAAGAATTTCTTTTTCTTGCCATCGAACTTGATGCCACTCTTGTTGAGCTTCTTTAGCATCTTGGTGGTCTTCCTCACCATGAGTGCAAGTGATTCATCATCGATATCACTTTCACTTGAGCTTTCTTGCACGATCATGGCTTGGCCCTTCTTCTTCTTGTCATGGCTAGCTTTGAAGGCCAAGTCTTTCTTCTTGGAAGATGATGAGCCCTCTTCCGGAGTGATGTGCATGTACATCTCATGAGCATTGATCTTCCCCAATACTTGAGTCGGTGTTGCGGTGGAGAGATCACTTTGATGAAGCACGGTGACAATGTGACCATACTTTTCAATGGGAAGCACACTCAAGATCCTCCTTGCAACATCCGATTGGCTCATTTGAGTGAGCCCAAGAGCATTGAGGTCCTCTACAAGAACATTCAAGCGAGTGTACATGTCATTAGCACTTTCTTTGGGAAGCATCTCAAAAGAATTAATTTTCTTTAAAGCAATATGATAGCGTTCCTCACGCTCACTCTTAGTTCCCTCATGGAGAGCACAAAGATTTTGCCACAAATCATGAGCGTTCTTTGCATTACGCACACGATTGAAGATATCTTTGCCTAAGCCCCGGTAGAGTGCATTTTTGGCCTTTGCATTCCACCGGTCGTACTTCTCCTCGTCACCCGTGGGGTTTGCAGGATCCTTGATAGCGGGAAGCCCTTGGGTTGCGGCTCTAAGGCACCCGACATCTATGGCTTCGAGGTACGCCTCCATGCGGATTTTCCAATATGGAAAATCATCCCCCTCAAAGGTGGGAGGTGGTCCTTCCCCGTTAGACATCTTGCTCTAGGCGGTAAAGTCTAAATTAGGAGCAACACGGCTCTGATACCAATTGAAAGGATCAAGATGCCCAAGAGGGGGGGTGAATTGGGCTTTTCTAAAAATTAATTGCAAGAATTAAATCCTATAAGCCGGAATTCACCCCTAGTGCCTACTTGTGTTCCTAGAGAGTCTACCGATAAAAAGTTTTGCACCCTAGTTTCTAATCCTAGTCTAGCATGGCAATTCTAGGAAAGTAAAACAAGCAATGAAAGTAAATACGAGAAAGTAATTGTTTGAATGTAAAGGGGCAAGGAACACGGCGATGTTTTTCCGAGGTATCGGAGAGTCGCCACTCCCCACTAGTCCTCGTTGGAGCACCCGCGCAAGGGTGTCGCTCCCCCTTGATCCGCGCAAGGATCAAGTGCTCTCTACGGGTTGATTCTTCGACACTCCGTCGCGGCGAATCACCCAAAACCGCTCACAACTTGAGTTGGGTCATCCACAAGCTCCGCCGGATGATCACCAAACTCCCAATCACCACCAAGCCGTCTAGGTGATGGCGATCACCAAGAGTAACGAGCTAGAACTCTCACTTGACCACAACGAGCCCAAATGAGGAGATGGATGCACACTTGCTACTCTCTAATCACTAGTGAGGAAACTCAAACTTTGATTCTCAAATCTCTATCCTCACTAGAGCTCTTGCACTCCCTTGCACTCTAAAGAGTTTTCTCAGATGTTTGAATGAGCAAGAGACCTCTAAAAGAGGTGGAGGGGTTGTATTTATACACCCCTCAAAGAAAACGAACCGTTACTTTCTGACACGGGCTCACCGGACGCACCGGTCGAACTGACCGGACGCGCCGGTCGCCCGTAACGGTCAAAACGCGATTTTGAACTGAACCACCGGACGCGCCGGTCAGGGGTGACCGGACGCGTCCGATCGTGCAAGGGTGCTTACTGTACTTACACCGGACGTGAGGCCGCGTCCGATAGCTGATGACCGAACGCGTCCGGTCCTCTCTGGACCTTACTGGACTGTGACCGGACGCGCCGATCACAGCCAGGTCGCGTCCGACGGGCGTTCCCACACCGTGACACATGTCAGCCACTGACCACCGCATCCGGTCCTCGCGAGGACCGCGTCCGGTGGTCAAGGCCGAAACCCTAGCGCGGTAGCGTACTGACCGGACGCGTCCGGTGCTCCCGAAGACCGCGTCCGGTGACTGGAAAACTGCCCGAAACTTCTCGAAACGCGTCGCAACTTCAACCAAGTTGCTTCCAACTGAACTTTGAGCTATTCTAGGGTTGCCTAGCGCCAAGTTTAACAAGTGTGCACCACACCTAAACATAGGACTTGCCTAGGTCAAGCTACCCATTCATGCCCCCCTTTATAGTACGGCCAAAAGAGAAAAACGAAGATCCTAACGAGTATTCCGAATGTGTCTCAACACCTCGACATCCGGAACTAACCGTCCTTAATCTTGACGTCACTCTTTTGAAAACCGAAACGATTTCCATCAAGGGACACGAATACCACAGTGCTCAAAGCAGTTATCACCTCCATGACCTAACTTACCAATGTTTCTGCAAAACACACGTTAGTCATGGTAATAAAGTGTTGTCATTAATTACCGAAACCAAACCTTGGGGCCTAGATGCTTTCAGATGCGTCGTCACCTACCTCAACGTAGACAGAGGAGCTTAACATAGCGGCCACCTTGCGTTCTGGGGCCGATGGCAGTGCTGCCCAAGTGGAATTGGGCTCAGTTCTGCGCATCCACTCCCACTGGAGTCGTAACGCATAGCCGAGTATCCTGAGGTTAGGGAGGCCAAGCCCCCCATGATCCTTGGGCGCGCAGACGATGGGCCACGTGATCTGACAGGAACCTCCTGAGACGGTGTCGGTCCTCACCCACAAGAAGGCGCCGCGCCGGCGGTCAATCTCCTCCGTAGCCCAGGCCAAGAGACAACAACAGATGGAGACTGCACTGGGATCGCGGACAGCCTGGACTGGGCCAGCAGTGCACGTCCGGCGGTCGTAAGGAGGCCGCCCTTCCATGCCGGGATGCGGGCTGCCACGTTGTCGACGATGCGCTGCTCGTCGTTGTGGCTGATGCGGGTGAGTGAAAGAGGCATGCCGAGGTACTTGGTGGAGAACTCCTACAGCTTACAGGGGAAGACCTGGCGGATGGCATCCACCTACGGCTGCGAGAAACGGATGGGCGTGATGATGCACTTGTCGACGTTGGTGACCAGCCCTGAGGTACCTACGAACAGGTCCAGAATGCGGTGGATGTTGACGAAGTCCCGGACATTAGGGACAGGAGGATAACAAGATCATCAGCATATATGGATGTGCGACACTTGATCTTGTCAGGTAGCGGGGAAAACACCCCTCGGCAGTCGGCCTCAGCGATAAGCATGTTCAACACCTCCATAACGATGACGAACAACAGAGGCGACAGCTGGTCACCCTGACGTACGCCGCGGGCGTGTAGGATGCGGTCGCCCGGGCGGCCATTGACGAGGACCTTGGTGCTCGCAGTATACAGCATGGCGGACAACTAGTCCCGCCAGCAGGTCGGAAACCCCGTGTGCTCGAGCACCTCCAATAGGAACGGCCAGGCTACCGAATCGAAAGCCTTGGTGAGGTCGATCTTGAGCAAGACCGAGGCCAGCGACGAGCATGCAGCCACCGGTAGGATAGTCGGACCGTCATGAAGTTCTCATGTATGCGCCTGCTGTGGATGAACGCTAACTGGTTCGGCTTGATCAGCTCGTGCATGCACGGAGCTAAGCGCATAGCCAATCCCTTGGAGAACAGCTTGCCAATAGAATGAATCAAGTTGATGGGCCTATAGTCCTTGAGCCCCATTGGCGCTTGCGTATTGTGAAGTAAAACCATGACGGCCTCGTTGAGCGCATGAAAGCTCCTAAAATCCATGTCCCACAGCACCTGGAAGACCCTCACCACGTCTGGGCCAACGATGTCCTAGGCTACCTTGTAAAAGGTCCCCGAAAAACCATCTAGACCAGGCACCAATACAGAGAAAGTAAGAAAAAATTCAGTTAGCAACATAATAAGCAGTCAATCCTTTTGCTGAGCTTCCAGAGTAGCTGCTAATGCGAGGTCAGATAGATCTCTTGTCAAATCGATAACAAAGTACATGTATTCTAGCAGCTAACAAAGGCATACCCGGCTGCACCCTCGACGCCTGCCCACCAGACCCGGTCTGTGCGCTGCCCTGCTCAGCTGCTACATGGCGGCCTCCGCTGCTCCGCATGCCACCACGTGGGCCCACGGCCCTGTGCCACCACCGCTCGCTGCTGCCTTGCTCAGCTGCTGCACGGCGGCCTCCGCTGCTCCGCACGCCACCATGTGGCCCCGCGGCCCCGTGCCACCGCAGCTCGTCATTGCCCTGCTCAGCTGCTGCAAGGCGGCCTTCGTTGCTCCTCACGCCGCCACGCCGACCCGTGGACCCACGGCCCCGCGCCACTGCCGCTCGCCTGCCCTAACCCTAGCAGGAACAGTGCACCGATGTGGACTGGGGAGCGGCGGGGAGGACCGGGGAAGAGGGGCTCGGTGGCTGAGAGGGTTTCTGCAAGCATTATATTCCAACGCTCGATGCATCTTGATCGTTCCTTTCAATCTAACGGTAAGCATGAGGCGGAATTTGATTTGGGCTATAGTGGGCTGGCTGCACTCATGACATGGGCTTTATTTCTAGGCCGCATACTGGGGCATGGACAATTATACGTATTTTATTCTTTTTTATTTATATAAGCATTGTTTGATTATTAGACACTCTTGTGAAGTAAACACTCTAATCTAATTATATTCATGCACCCAAAATACTTTTTAAATAAAACAGACTACATATATGTCTCTTTGTAGTAGTTCATAAATTTAAGAACCGATTTACTATTTTCCATTGTTTAAATAAATTTCTGTGCGCTTTTGGAAAATCACTGCAACTTGAAATACACGTCCTTTCTAACAATGTCCAAAAATTAGAAAAACATATATGTAAGAAGACATGTTATATTTTAGCTTACATCCTAAAAATCGATGTAAAATGTGGTGTTTTGCTAAACATTACTCGAACTACTATTTTGGTGACTCCGACGAAAAAAATCAATAATACCATAATAAGCACTCATCAAGATCTAAATTTGATACATAGGCTATTTTTGCATTTGACAAAATGTTAGAAAGTGTAGTTCTAAATCCATAAGTCTCACATATAGTTTCATAAAGTCTATGTGAGATTCAAGATTTTATGACTAGTGTTTACTAACACTTTCTCAAATATAAAAATGACCTATATATAAAATATAGATCTTGATGAATTATTCAATCCTAGTATTCAAAAGTTTTCCATTTGAGGTCATTTAGTGCCTCGTGTGACCAAGTTTGACCAAGTCACGTCTTGGATTTTTTAAACATGTGACTAGAGTTTACTAAAACTTTCTCAAATGGAAACATGAACTATGTAGAAAATGTAGACTTTGATGAGTTCTAACACCTTTGTATTCAGAAGTTTTTCATCTGGGATCATTTAGTACCTCATTTGACCAAGTCAAATCTTGGATTTTAAAAAACGATACTTTAACTGAACCCTAGATGGTCTCAAATACAAAAGTTATGAATACAAAGTATGTCAAACTCATCGAGATCTACATTTGGTGTAATGGTCAACTTTTTATTTGACAAAGTTTGAACCATTGAAATTTTGAATTTTGAATTTTTCACAGCTACATGCCAGTTTTCGAAACCCCAGATGGTCTCAACTCGAAAAGTCATGAATACCCAGATTGGTCCACTCATCAAGATCTACATTTGATACACAGGCCATTTTTGCATTTAACAAAGTGTTAGGAAAGTGTAGTTGTAAATCCACATGTCTCGCACATAGTTTCTTAAAGTCTATGTGAGATTTAAGATTTTGTGACTAGTGTTTACTAACACTTTCTTAAATGCAAAAATGGTCTATGTATCAAATGTAGACCTTAATGAGTTCTAACATATTTGTATTTAAAAGTTTTTCATCTGAGGTCATTTAGTGCATCATTTGACCTCCTCATGTGATCACATATGGAGATGTCCGGAGATGTCTGGGTTTTAGGCATCCGATGTCGCTAATTGCTCGAAACCTTCTCAATTTTTTTATCATAGCCTTTACATGCTATAAGACGACGCCCAGTCAAGTTTCGTGATTTTCGGACTTCGTTTGGATTTTATATAATTTAAATACACTTTTTCCGCAAGTTGTTCGCGATGGTACGGGACAAGATGGTTGACATTTCATGTGGCTTCCTGGAAACAGACTCAACATACACCAAATAACATGAATATGATTTTTTGAATCACCATATTCCATTATTTCATGCACCTGCAGTTCAAATCGGAAGTGTGCAAAAAATTCAAAGAAACAAAAAAAACTAACGAAATATACCAAACAAAGTAAAAATTATCTCAAATTTGAACAAGGAGTTTGAATTGATGTGAGAAGGCATCACAAAAAAATTGAGGCAAAAAAAAACAAAAAAAATAAAAATTCTTCCCCGAGTGCCAGGAGGAGGCACTCGGGGAAGAGGCCTCTTCCCCGAGTGTCAGGAGCAGGCACTCGGGGAAGAAGCCTCTTCCCTGAGTACCAAATTCTGACACTCGGGGAAGCTCAAAAAAAAAAAGAAAAAACGTAACAGCGTGTGAAGCGGACCGTCATGTATAATTTTCTTCCCCGAGTGCCTCTCTTCCCCGAATGCAACACTCGGGGAAGAGGACCTTCCCCGAGTGTCGTTCTTCTCCGAGTGCCTATAAATCTGGGGCACTCGGGGAAGCCTCTCTTCCCCGAGTGCATTTCTTCCCCGAGTGCAACACTCGGGGAAGAGCTAGTTCCCCGAGTGCACGTTTTTTTTGTACTCGGGGAAGCCACAGACACTCGGAAAATTTCAGTTCTCCTGTAGTGGCATGAGGTGTGCTTCGTGTACTCGCCTCATGCTGAAATAGTTCTCAAATTCACGTAATGTGACCGTGAAAACACATTGGAATCTTTGCATAGGGCATGCATTGGCACTATTTCATACATAGGGCATGCTTGGAATCTTTGCCAAGCACTATTTCATCTTGCCGAGCTAGAAGTTGTAGTGAGCAAGGCATTTGGTTTCTCAGGTAGCTTACCTGGTAAGGTTTTGCTTCCCCAGATAGCTAGGCGATGCTACCAGGTTGCTGGAAAACCAAGAAGGCCCCTACATTTCCAATCTCAATTTTTATGTTTTCCCCTATAATTTTTTTGAGGGAACAGATCATATCTTTTTGCTCCGATAAGATGGTCCTAGGTGGAATTGGTTCGAGCAGCTAACTAGCTGGAGGAAACTTAGCAGACAAGTGCTTCGTTCACAGGAAGTGATCGAGGAAGGGGTAGCCTAGCTCATTTCTTTTTGTAATGTTCTGCGGAAAAGCTTGATGTTGAGCTAAATAAAGTGTAGAATTTGCAAAGCTACCAAAGTAGATACGAGTATATAGAATAAAGCAGCAGGATGTACGTGTGTGCAAATAAATAAAGGCGTCGTTGCCAAGAAGAATATTGCAATGCACGCCTGAAAACAATACATAGCAATCCCTGAAAACGAAGAGAATGTTGTGAAGAGAAAGGCAATAATCGCTGTACCGGTAAAGCAATTCTAGCTAGCTCACAGGGATTGCTTGGCGCGACACATCATAGATCCCTCATGCCTTTCTGCCAAAACTAGCTTAGCTGTGTCAAGAGTAACTATTATTTGATTTAGTTTGGGACCAAATAAATATATATGGCCAACAAATGCATATACTCAAGCTAATTCTGTACTTATCATCGTTTTATATGCGGATGTATGTGATTCATCATCTACTTAATTCTTGAAGAAGGAAAGGATATGGATTGGAATCAGGGATGACCATGCTTTAGAGCAGACTGATCGTCCAAGCTAGGATGGATATCCGGCAGAAAGCAGTTCAGAGATGGCATGTTTCCTTTATCACCACTTGGGCACTTACTGATTGCAAAAGCTGGAACGTCGCAGTCGGCAATCAGGACACCTTGCGTTACTTGTTGGAGAGGTTGATTCTCTATCTATCTATATATATTTATCTCCTCCCACATTGATCAGATCAGATCAGTTATATATACTACTACTGTCAAAAAAGAAAGTTGGCGCATGCATGGCTTCACTCTCCTGTCAGTGTATGCATATATCATACTACCAAAGTATCAATCATGTGGTCTCCTTTAGTTGACAAACATCCACAACAAGTCTAAAGTTCAGGATCTGAGTAGGATATACATCAATAATATATATAGGCATTCTTCATAACTATTTCCAACGAATATTTTGTAAAGTTGTATTCTGTTGACCGGACATGATATATCTTTTGTATCATTATTATCATGGAGTACCATACGTCCCCTCCCCACCACCTCCCTCACCAACCTCTGCAAAATAGTCCAAATATCTTTTTTAATTTGTCGCAGCAACAACAATAACCTTCATGTCCATCCCTAGTCTTGCGTGAATTAACACTAGTTTTATATTTTTGGGCAACACGGCTCTTCACTATAGAAGTATCAAATCTGTCATGTCCATGGTGGTAGCTATATAGAGATGATGGCTCAACTTATACAAAACTAAAGTGGAAATAATATTTTCATTTATCGCCTGAGTGCACATTTGTTTCGCTGAAATTTGGTTGCTGCTGCTGCTGAAGCTGATTTCTCATAAGAGAAAAATATTGTTCCTCGGATGAAAAGTACGGTTGAAATAGTGCGGAAGAACAGGACATATGACAAATTTGTTGAATATGTGATCTTCTCTGCCGAGCTCCTGCCTTTACTCCTGACTTGATCGGCATCTGTGATCGACATATAAGTGGAGACATTTTGCAACCCCACTCCCGCCGCTCAATCCTCAAAAAAAAAAGTTACAAAGAAAGGAAGAGGTTTGCAATAAATAGAAATTATTTAATACCATAAAACCTTAGTGTAGATGGATGTTATATATACACACACTTGAAAGTAAAAGACAAATGAGAATACATGCACTTTTTTGGTTCCATGAATTAAGAGGAATTATCGGAGAATAATCTAACTGTGAAATTTGAAGCATTTTCTAGAGATTGGTTTCAATTTATAGGATCTAAACATGTCTTTAACAAGACACGTAGTAAATCATCAATAATGCACAGAGTAGCAGGTAGGTAGGTTGGTAATAATAAAACGTTTCGTTTCCTTGATTCATGCACACGTTTCAAGCAGCGTTTGGACCGGCCAAGAAGAGCTGTGCTATCAAATCAAAATCAGACAGCCTATCAGGCAGGGCAAGCAGTGGGCCGGCCACTCCTATCATTGAAGGGAGCTACTAGTAAGGAGGAGGATATCGTATCCTCGTCCACGTCGCTCACTAAATCCCGAAAGCTCAGCAGCGGTTTGATTGTTTTGTTTTACTGTGCGTATACCATGGAAGCATGGACCAACATAATGAGATGAAGATGACTGCAGACAAAAGGCCTGGGCTGCCTGGCATCCATCCTGACCATACAAATACAAACTATACTAATAAACTTTATTGTCTGATTTTTTTTTCCTTTCCAATTGAACAAGTAAGGGCCGGAGAAAGCTGCAGCCAGATGCATCTTCTCTAGCCTTTCTTTGTGCAGAAACCAGACGAGCTTTGTCGGGGGGTCCGGCCTGGTTGATTTGGGGGGTGGCACTTTGGCAGTGGCCTCCACCATATATACCATACCATCCTCCAGTTCCCTGCTACTTCCCTTGGATTGGCCGGCCGGCTTCATCATCAGTTTTCACAGTTCACACAAGCAAGTAGCTAGAGCGAGCGGTCGGTCACAGAAGTGGACGACGGCGAGCTGAGATAGAAGCAAGGCAGCAGCAGCACACACCGCCGTTGCCAGCATGGGCATCCTGGACCACTTGTCGCATCTGTGCAGCATCACGGAGACGAAGGAGGCGCTCAAGCTCAGGAAGAAGCGACCGCTGCAGGTACTGTGTCTGTCCATGGGCTTGCTTGCTTGTGCATGATTGATTTACACTAGTTTTCATGGATCGGATGGGAGCTTCATTTCCGATGGACAGACGGTGAACATCAAGGTGAAGATGGACTGCGAGGGTTGCGAGCGTCGTGTGAAGAGCGCCGTCAAGTCGATGCGCGGGGTGACGAGCGTGGCGGTGAACCCGAAGCAGAGCAAGTGCACGGTGACCGGGTACGTGGAGCCCGCCAAGGTGCTGCAGCGCGTCAAGGCCACGGGCAAGAACGCCGAGATGTGGCCCTACGTGCCCTACGCGCTCACCACCTACCCCTACGTCGGCGGCGCCTACGACAAGAAGGCGCCCGCCGGCTTCGTCCGCAGCGCGCCGCAGGCCATGGCCGACCCCTCCGCGCCCGAGGTCAAGTACATGAACATGTTCAGCGACGACAACGTCAACGCCTGCACCGTCATGTGATGTCTCATGTAGTACGATCGAGCTAGTAGTGCATACTCTACTCCTATATTTTTTGTGTGTATGTAGTATGTACGATAGATCATAAGTATATCTGTGTTTCGTTCAAAAGACAAGAGAACTACGAACCACGGCGACGGCGACAAGACGGAACAAGGAATAGGAAGGCGTGGACATCTCTGAAGACGTTCGCATTTTGAGGTGCTTTGAGGTGGTGGTTGTCAAGCTGGAATTAACTCAGGAAGACATGAATCTTTCTTTTTCAATGTTAATTACCTAGGCTTATTCTGTGTTGGACTGTAATCGCTTATCATTTAGTTTAGTTTACCGCAAAACATGTGTTGAAACATTGTAAGCTGGCATCCCCAGCAGTTACCCTTAATTATATGCTTTCAATACAAGCAGGGCCAATGGCCTTTGGTCTAAAAAAATACTACGAACCACGGCCGACCAATATATAAACAGACCAGACCCGCTATTTTGGCGAGACAAAATCGTATATTTATGATGAATTCAAACCGGTCAGTGTCAGCCTCCATCCGGTCTAATTTGGAAACTGAATCCCTCAGGGATATATCCCAGACGGGGTAATCCATCATTTACTTCTTCATTCATAGGTTGCTTTTTATCCCTAGCTAGACTTTATTCTCTCTTGGTTCCAAATTACTAGGTTTGAGCTAGCTCTCAGCTAGATCCCCCAAGCTGCAGGGCGATCACGTCCATGGATTTGGACACCTTACCTGCTAGCTGCTGCCTCCAATCTTCAACCCCGCCGGCCAAGCACTCCCTCTCATCGATCACCGGCCTTACTACTGCTGATGAAAGCAACATCGATCCCATCATGTTCGTTGCTATTGCCACCACCACTAGCACAAAGAAAAATCAAATTAATTTTAGAGGCGGTCAAAATCTATTTTTGAGGATGGTTTTTTAATTTTGAAGCTGCTGCAATCCCGCGTTATATTGTATTGACAGGGACCCTTATTAACTACGTAATGGCGTACCATTCCTTACTAGTGGGGACCCACTAGACTAATCTACCTATAAACTGAGTGTCCTCTTGATCAACTTATAGCTTAAGTAAAATCCCTGGAGATACCATACGCAAACTCCACTAGATCATGATATATGATCCCGGTTGTGTATTATACACCCATAGCCGTCACAACTCAAAGCTCAACTTATGAAAAGATTACACAAAATCAGTAAAAACATAGAGTACATATCTTGTCAAATTAATAAGTTAATCATACAACATTAGTTAGGACTCATACCTAGCCTATATGCGATGTGACCGAGATGGCTATCTACCATGCATGTCTTCCTGGGTTGAAGAACCTATATGTTGCGAACTAACTTAGCTCCTAACTAGTGACGGAGCTAGGATTTTGGCATAGGGTATGCCACACCAAAATTTTCATATCCAATTTGGCAAAGACCTATTAAGCAATTCGATATACAGTAGCAAAATTTGCCCCATAATTTATAATTTTTTTCTATCTATTGAGCAAACTTGCGGTTGCCGTTCAATAATAACGAATAAAACATTAGAAAATCTACGTGCATGTCGCTGCGACGCTGCCCATCTACTGTCCTATGCTTTTGGGCTATGGCTGTGTCTCACGCAGCCCATTTTGGGTCCAGATGGAGGTGATAGGTCAGGAGTCCAAATGTGCGTCAGTTACTTCCTGTTCCCCTTCTCCTTTGCGTCTTATTTCGACGGGCACCGCCGCCGCGCCGCTAAGACCCCAAGGCTGAGGCTGTCTACGAGGGAGAAAGAGAAGTTCGCCATAGTGAGGTCTAGCGACCGCCAGAGCACGCCATATTACAGGATTTGACCCCTACTTGCATCAGCCTAAGGTATGCCGCACCATACCCATGCCACCCGCCGGCTCCGTCCATGCTCCTCCTAACTAGTAAACGCACTCGGACGACTCTTGTCATTCATCCACTTTACGAGTTTCGGTGGGATGACATGGCACCACCAAAATCCTTAGACCTATAAAACAACTTAACGCTAGCACCATGAGCACGAGGTTGTACTCCATAGGACTTACCCAAATAATCTACAAAGGATTATGCATTTAGCCTTAGCAAATAATCCCTTCGTTCCAAACTGTAAGTCGTCAGGACTTTTTAAGTACATAGTTTTTGTTGTGCACCAAGATATAAATTATGTCTAGATACGTATATAAAAGCTATGTATCCAAAAAAGTCAGAACGGCTTACAATTTAGAATGGAGGGAGTAGCATTTTGTGTATAAAGTAAATGTTGTCTGTCAACTAGACATTTAAGCATAGAGAGGTTTAGCAAATATGAACATTAAGCATAGGGTGGAGTCCGATCTTCCACTAGCCGTCCTTCATCACAACAAAGCTACTCGGAAGCTACAAGCCATGAACGTACTCAAATAAATGTGTGCTTCAAATGAGTGATATGACTAGTGCAATTCACGCGCCCCTGCGCGCATAGGTAAACATAATACAGATTTCATACATAGAAATCAGGTAGGAAAAATTAAGTATGGTAGACAGATATATAGATTAAACATAATACAGGCTTCATACACAGGGCGCACATGTTTAATTTATATATAGATTGAAAAGAATTGAGTACAACACACAAATATATACATAGGTATCTATAGCACAATGGAAAAGATAATGGATAATGAACAGTACATAAGCACAGCTGTGTCTAGAATACAACAACCAAAAAAATCAATGAAAGAAAAAGTATGCTTTATGTTGTGCACCGAGCTGGTTACTTCAGTGATACTTCGAACCTTGGGCAGAAAGGTTATAGTGTTAAGTGTTGCAAGATATATTTGGATATATGCTAATCATGATGCAGTTATTGTAACCATAATTTTGCTAAAAAGTGTATACTAAAAGAGAACATTTAGTGCTTTTGCAGAATTCTAGCTTATTACATGGCCTATCCACGTACAGAATATTTGTGATGGTAAAATCCTTCATGCAAAAGAACCAAACAAGCGTAGCATAGGTTCATAGTAAGAAGACCAACATAAGAGAAAATATAGACTGGCTAAGTGGGAGCTCTTATGCCAACCCAAAGACCAAGGTAGTTTAGGGATACAAAACTTGAAAATACAAAATAAATGCCTGTTAAGTAAATGGTTGTTTAAGTTGTTAAATGAAGAAGGGGTTTGGCAACAGCTTTTGAGAAATAAATACCTAAAAAATAAACCACTGGGTTGTTGCATGAAAAAACCAACATACTCTCATTTCTGGAAGGGTTTGATGAAAGTTAAAGATGTTGTCTTGAGTTTTGGCACTTTCAAGGTGTCTGATGGGTCTCAAACACGTTTTTGGTTAGACACATGGATAGGTAATAAACCTCTGAAAGATAAATTTCCCGCGTTGTTTAACATAGTAAGGCGGAAACATGACTGTGGCAAATGTCCTATCAACGGTTTCTCTCAATATTTCCTTCAGGAGAAATTTAGGAGACAGGAATTTGAGGGACTGGCACAAAATAGTAGCCTCCTTACATGATTTGAACTTACATGGGGAAATGGATACTTTTGTTTGGTCACTAAATGCTTCAGGCACTTTTACGGTAAAGTCGTTGTATGCTGCGCTAATTAACAACGGGGTAAGGGTGTCATAAGATATTTGGCAAGTAAAAATTCCATCAAGAATTCAGATTTTCTTATGGTATCTAAAGAGGGGTGTGATTTAGATGAAGGACAACTTGTCTAGGCGTAACTGGAATGGTGATAAAAGTTGTGTATTTTGCCATTATCCAGAGACTATCCAACATCTCTTCTTTGATTGTTACTATGCTAAATTCTTATAGCGCGCGGTTCACCTTATGTTTGGGATCTCTGCCCCTTTGAGTATGGAAGATCTTTTCGTTACATGGTCAAAGATGGGCAGTAAGCCTCAAAATGCTTTGTTATTAACTGCAGCATCAGCCTTATGTTGGACGATCTGGTTAACAAGGAACGAGGTGGTTTTTGACAAATGTAGATCAAAATTTTTTTTACAGGTACTATTTAGGGGAACTTATTGGCTGCGACAATGGGCTAAGCTGCAACTGCGTGAGGTGTTGCGAGATCAACTTCTACGTGCAGGGCAGCGTTTGGAGACATCCGCCCTTCAGTTCTTTAGTTCCAATGGGTGGCTTTCAAATAATTTTCGTGGCTAGCGAGTGTCAGGAACTTTTGCCTTTCTTTTCCTCTTTCAGCCGGATTCTGGCGGTTAAACTTTTTTTCTATGCTATGGTCTTTGACCGTGAGACTGTAATAATTAGCCTGATTCTACCCTTTGGTAAATGAAGCCGGATAGGTACTATCCATTATCTAAAAAAAGGAATGAATTAGGAATTGTTGTAAGGAGGAGGCATCTCCTTTGACAGGTCTGATGGAAGTAAAATAGAAAAACGCCTAGCTATATCTATCCATTGTTGATAGATCTACCATATACCCTTATTTCTGTATACCATTTACTGAGCTCCCGTGCGGCCACGTCATCGCCAATTTGTGTCCGTCAGATGGCCCATCTGCGGTGGATCTCATGTGCATGTGCGTGCCCGTGGATGCTTCTAGGCTCCTCCCGTGGCACCGCAGCCGCAAGTCAACAGGCCACAAAAAAACGAAATCCTTCCTTCACAGCTCTGACCTCGCTTCTTCCTCCGGCCTTGTTTAGATTTCAAAATTCACTCCCAAATTCTACTATGCAAAAAGAAAATTCCTCATCACATCAAAATGTCGGTATATATATAGAGTACTAAATGTAGATGAAATCAAAAACTAATTGCACAGTTTTGTTGTACTTTGCGAGACGAACATTTTGAGCCTAATTAATCAAAATTTGGACAATTATTACCACTAAAAAACAAAAAGTGCTACAGTGTCGGGGTGGCACTGTGCAGAGTCGGCCACCCCCGACTCTAGAAACTAAACGAGGCCTCCGTGTCCCCGCTCTGCCTCTCCCACCGCCGACACCGTCGCTCTGGTGTCCCCAGCGCCGCCGCTCCCTAACATCGGCACCGGCGCTCCGCCCTCCACAGCGCCGCCCCTCCTCATTGCCAGCGCCGGCGCTCCGCCCTCTCTATCGCCTCCCCTTCCCATTGCTGGCGCCGTTGCTACGCCTCTCCTGATCGTCTCCTCGACGAATCGACGGCGCCTTAATCGGTACACTCCTCGATTCGTGATTTCTTGGGTTTTGAACACATACTAGATGCGTTCTTCAATTCGATATATATTTCAAGATTGATTTGACATTTTGTTGATTTATAGGTGGGTGGGTTTCTCATTATTTTCACTCCCCTATACATCACTTCTATACGTTCCTTCCCTGTACATCGCTTTCAGTTTGCCTGTGTATGCATCCTCATCAAAATTAGATCAGCAGCACACTAATCAAGTCTTTCAAGGATTTCTATCCTTCTCTATAGCTATGAGCCAACTTAGATAAGAAAATAGCAGATTACCTACAACTACAAGGTGCAATTGACAGTGATGATTAGATTCATGTGCTCCTTTCATTTTGCCCGATTTTATTTCTTTACATGTATTCTTTTTGGCAGGGGTGCAAAACATCACCTGCAGGGTTATTTGTGCTCATTGAAAGTAGCTCACCTGGGTATGAACTATGAAAACCCAAACTCATAGTGTGGTGTATGCTAACATCTCCACATAAGAAGAGAATAAAAGTTGTCAATTTAAAAACAATCAACAATGAAATAGCTCGTGAAAAGTTTAATTCGAGCTTGAGCTCAAGCTGCCAATTTTCTCTCGAAGAACTCGTTGAGGCTTATCACATATTGCTTATCACATGTACTTTTTATTTTCCTTTTAATTCCAGAACAAATGCTTACTACGATTTTATAAGTTAACAAATACTGTTTATATGTACTCCGTATTAACTTGCGGAATGATGTTCATATGCAATCTAGACTACTCAAGCTGCCTTGATCAGGCTCGAGATTTGTGGACTGAAAAAAGATGTTCTAAATCTCAACAAGTTTGATCAGATTCAGTCAAACTTGAGTTTAGGATGCTCGGCTTGCTAATAACCCTAAAGGTCAAACTCTAAATTATCATGGCACAAGTCATAAGGTGGTAATGTTTTTTTTATCAAATTTGCTATCATAAATTATTTAGGATAATATAGTTATTTGGTGTCATAGATAATAAAGTTTTCATAAATTCAACTATAGACTTAATACCTCTATTCCAAAAATAATCAAAATTTTATTTCTCGAGAAGTTAATCAACCTAAGTTTAACTAGATTTATTAAAATATATTGTATAATTAATCTAATGATACAAATTGCATGTTATAAATAGCAGTATTTTTTTATATAAGGGCCATTGTGCCGGTTGACGCCCACATGCCCAAACTAACCTACTTGACCGTGACTAGTATAGTTCCCATGCTAAAACTACAGACCATATTAAGTAACTTCTTCAGGTATGTATAAATTCTAACTATGAAAGGAAAATATTAGTGAAGCCGTGAGCTGGGTATCATCACATCTTAGATAGTCTACTAAATATTAGTGAAGCCGTGAGCTGGGTATCATCACAGATGGAGTTCACATATGGATCTCCCTCAGAAATTTGTTGTGTCTTGACCATACCCAAATTAGCCTACTTGACCATAACTAACATCTTAGATATTTATTAGCGAAGCTGTGAGATGTGTATCATCAATCATCACCGATGGAGTTCACATATGGATCTCCCTCGCATAACAAACGAGGAACCGCAGGGCCTCCACTCTGCTCCAGCTCTTTCTGACTGCTCCAGATACAGCTCTACATATGTGCTCCTGCCTTGCGAATGAGATGCACGTTCATCCTGAGCATCCTCGTGTCCTCCACTAGCTCGAACAGGCAGATATCTCCCAGCACGAGACAATTGTCGCGGACGAATCTATACCAGCCACTGGAAATCTTTACGGACCTTACCACATCACCATCATGCTGAACCTGCAGCGAGGTGTGCCACTGCTTGCCCCGGCAACCCTCCAGCTCAAGAGTCAGATCTTGGGTTGCCGACGGAAGACATCTTCTAGAATATTCCAGGGTAAATACCTGTCTGTACAGTGATAAAGAATAAATGTCAGATGACAACAGAACAATTCAGAAATGCACATAGTACAAACCAAATTCAGTAAAGTGATGCATTTAACCTACCACAAATCAACCAAAACCATTTCCAACCATTGGTCTGTACTACCAAATAAGTAATCTACTGGACGGGTGCATAATATCCGCCATCTATTCAATTTTTTGCATAATTGAGTTGGTAGCTTACACTTTCTAGATGGATTAGACATATAAGGTGCATCCTACTAGAAACTGTTGTTAGAATCCTGTTAGGATCTACATACCACACGCATAACATGTACTACTTCTAGGTTCAGGCAATGCCTGCCCTATATAATGAGACTCACGGCGCCCTCAAGGGCAAGCCATTCCATACTAATTTACATGAGTTCCAAAAATGTAGAGTTCATCATTGTTAGTACGAATTCAAGATCAAAAGAGTGGATATGTCAACAGAGAGAGAGAGAGAGAGAGAGAGAGAGCTTTCATGCAAGTTTTTTCTTATATAAGCAAAATCGCCGATCCAACACCAAATCAAAACGCACAGTAAATGGATGTCCAGCAGTCAAACGGGCCAACTAGAGGTCAGCAACCAAATCCTAACAGGAAGCTGTACACAAGTGACTAGCTATGCTGTTAACTTACCAATTTGGGACCGTACTCTCTGTTACCAGTACCACTTCTGTTTAATACTGCCACATAGATAGGAAATTGAGATTGGATTGCTTGGACTTTCTTTAATACTATCTCCTCCTGCGCTCTCGATAGAGTTATCTTGTTTGATGTAATGTAGGGAGGCCCGGTAGTCCCCTCAGAGTTGGAATTGAGAGGGCACTGATCAACCCTGCCCACCATAGACCCCTGAAGATCCTCATGGATTTCATGCTCTGTAATATAGGCCATATTCTCATAATAAGAATAGAGTAAGCAAATAGAAGAGAAAGTATGTAAAAAAAATCACAAATAACTACTATGTCATGACCTGATTTAGTAGATGGGCAGGAAGTTGAAGCCATCCTCCTAGATTTCACACAATGGCCCAATTGCGGTTCCTGGCGCCTAGCTGATTTTGCACTGTATGCTGCCACATTGTTCTCATCATCAGAACTACCAACTGTTTCATGGGGTAGGTCAACCATTTCAACTGAATCGTCACACAATTCTTGGGTATTGGAAACGTCTCCTATGCCAAACAATGGCGAGGTTTTCTGATGACCACTTGGGTCAATGATGAAAACTTCAAGGCGAGAGTTCCCTTTGTGTCTGAAAATGATGAGATCGCGCTCTTGGACGTGATGAGCAATCACAAAAGTATCCCATCCAGATTGGAGAACTATTTCATCATTGCCTTGCTGGGTAGCTGAAACACCGTATACACTGGCATTAGGGGCTTCTAGCTTAACATTAGCTTTAAAAACCTCCTCTTTAACATCTTTCATGAGTATAGATGGAATTTTCTGCACAAAAGGAAGAAATACAAGACAAAGTATTGACCAGCAAAATCAGATTGTAGTAACTGGAGAAAGCATAATTACAATGATCTAGAAAGAAGATGCAGCTTACAATAGAGCAACCATTGAAGTCAACATTGCTTTTGCTCATGGTTGCCACGTATAGAGGAATTTCAGACTTGATTGTGCGAGCCATTTCCAAGACTTTCTTGTCTTGTGCCTTGGTTAAATGAGATCCCCCTGACGTGAAATATTCAACACCAGCTGGTGTCTGAACATGTCCAGGATGAGGTATCTCATTTCCTGCACATACCGAACATGACTACAATGATCACAAAAACACAGTATGTAAAATTCTAGTTGATTTTACCATTTGGAATGTGATGATCAGAAGTAGTACTGGGAGGATCTGGATTAATACAGGAAGTGATCTTCTCGGAACCATCACATGAACTGTATATCTGGACCTTAAAGCTCGAGCTCCCACAAAACTTGAACACAAGAGAGTCATCCTCTTCCAAGTTATGAGCATTGGCAAACAGATCCCAGCCAGACCTAAGAACTATAGCACCCATCTCCCTACAAACCTCAATAGCATAGGTGCAACCACTGGGAGCATTTAGGTTGATGGTATCAGCAGAAATTATTTTTCTTAAATAGCTTCCAAACTTCTGAGGTATGCGCTGTCGTAGGACAAGAATAAAGCTAGGTTAGGGGAAGAAATTTCACCAACTTAGACTTCTTTTGGGTTTATCATGATATTTGCATACAGCCATACACCATTTCAGATTTCGTTGTCAAATATTTATACATGAATGATATCCATGTGTTAGATGATGAACAAGAAGGTTTATGCTTATTTTTTTTGCTAGCTTACAGTAATATAATTACTCCCAGCTTACTAAGAGCTTTACAAGACTTTTTGGCTCCTTCGAAGTGCTTGTACTTGAAGAATTGCGCAACATGACTAATCATTTGAGAAAAAAAGGATAGGGCTTATGCTGAGGACATAATGGCTTGGCCAGGAATCGATGATATTCAAGCACCCTCTCCTATTCTCAGGGATATTGGAATGCTTCATACGAGATAAATGTAAGTGTTGAATAGCCATGCAATACAGCAACAGTGTTAATTGTAAAAAGAAAAAGGAAAAAGAATGCTACAAGAAACAATGGTTCCAAAGAATTGACCGAAGGAGGTGCATGTCAGGTGCACTAGGACATGAGGAGGCAGTGTCAAGTAGACCTAACTTACCATAAATTTCCTGGAATATTCATCAGCTACAAGAAGGAATCTCATTTTCCCATTGCTTTTGCAGTCCCACTCTTGGTCATCCTTCCAACTCATGCAGTTACCACCAGTGCTGCCCATCTATCAATAAAATCATGCACGGTAGTCAGTGAGCAAACACAAATTTGCTGGTTCACAGGGTAATTGTGCAAATAGTGCCTTCTTAAAACAAAACATGGCTTGTTTAATTCTGCAAGGGAAAAAGGCAGATGTTTTCTCCTCTAGATTAAAATATTAAATAGCTTGAGCACAAAAGAAACTGCTAGGTTAGTCAATCCATGAAGATTAACGCCAAAAAGGAATACTGATTTGATGGAGCAGGATCAACATTCCATATTCTGGACCAACTCCAGCTGGCAGGCTTATATATGTGCATGGAGACTGGTGATAAGTGGGAACTGGTAAAAATCTGATCACACAAATGATTCAATTTGAGCAGTGAAATTCGAACATGTGTTTTGAACTGTCTACAAAATGGCACTACCCTGGTATCTGACCAAGCACCACATTGTGGTATCAAGAAAGTAAACATGTAATTTCTAAAACATGTAACTGGCCTTGCATTCATGTAGCTCAGTGCTTCTTCAGGGTGATCTAATGCAGTTTCCTAGTGTTCTACTAAATCTTAGAAAAGACATTCCAGAAAGATTATTGCATTGGGTGTGTTTGGTTCACGTTTAAAATATAAGCCTGGCTAGCCAGCTAAACCAGGACAGCCCAAGCCTGGTTCCAATAGTACAGCCGCCTTTTGTTTGGTTTACTTGTACTAGTGAAGCCTGGCTTGTGTAGATCATGTTTGCTTGCCTAGCTAGGTTGGATAGGATCAGCTCTTCCCTGCGAAGGTAGGTTTTACCTCAAATCACCTCTCGCTCACCCCTTGCTGTTCTTCGTGCTTGTCTGATGAGCACCTCGCCTGCGCCGGCTCCAGGCTGTTCTTCATGCAATAAAAAAAGAGAACAGTGAGACGATTAATCATCATGAACTAGGCCATCATGGCAGAATTCAACAACAAGAAAATGCAATGGCCGTGCCCAAAATTCATTACAAAATCAAGAACGAAAACCACGAAGCCCAAAAATTTGGAGTCCGGTCCCCAAAATTATACACCAAAGAACAACCATTTGTCTCCTACAGACCCAAGCCTTTTACCACCAGGAACCGCAGCAGCCAAATCGCCGGCCAAGAACGTGAACCCAAGATCTAGTGGGCACGAACCCGCTGATCAAACAACGAAAGAAGCATCAAGTGCGCGCTCTCTGGCTTCGGCTACGGTGGGGCGGAGGCGAGGTGGAGGGTGGAGCCCGGGGCGGCGGGGGCATGCCGGTGACGGAAGATACATGAGCAGCAGCGGAGCAGCAGGAGGTGAGCGCTAAATTGTGAATGGAGGTGAGCCATCCAACCACATATAGGTAATAAAAATGCATCATAGCAGCCTTCTTGTGCGTTTGAGTAAAAAGTTTTTGTTTTTAAGAATCTGGAGGGGCGCCTGTCCTGCAAGGAACAGTGGAAGCCGAACCTCTCGAAAGAAGGGAGAGCAGAGTTCACGAATAGTAAGAAAGTAGCTGTATCTCCCCCGGCGTTGGGGATTCCTGATTTCCCAGGAGTGCTTGCACTTTTTTCACCCTTCCTTGCCCAGGACAGCGATCAAGAAGAGAACAAAGCCTAACCTTCCCGCCGGCCGAGCTGCCTCTGCTCCTCGTCCTTCCCCTGCTCACACTCCTGTAGCTCCTACGTCGCGTCGATTGCAGCTAACCAGCGCTGCTGAGTGCTGTCATGAGTTCTGCATTGCAACCCATTTAATTTAATGAGCACAGAGGCAGCGTACGAGTTTGGGTAACTCCTACTTGTTGGACAGGCCGTTTAGTAGGCAGCTGCTGCTACTACTAATATGAGGTTATGCGTGTTTGGGCGGGCCCTCACGCGTCCCGAGAACGAGAGCTATCATCCTCGGCTGAACGAGAAAGGAAAAAGTCCACGTTATCTCACCAGCTCTGCTTATCAACTTTTGTGAAAGTCCGCCTTTTCTCTTTAAAACCGGGCAAAACTCCTCATTCAATTTAAAAACCATTCATCTTACCTCCTTGACATTGTTATAAGCAGTTTTTAAGACGGTTTTGTCTTTTTATTTTTTTTATTTATTTCAGCTGAATCTTTGAAAAATCATAGTAAATCACAGGAAATCATAAAATAGAAAAATCTAATTTTGTTGGATTCCACGTGAGTAGATCTACAGTAAGCATATGATACGGTATGCTTTAGCACAAAGTTTTTGTTGTGGCTTTAGATTTATGCTTTTCTGTAATTAAATTAAATAATTCATAGCTGCAGTTTCTATGATTCAATTGTGATGAAATTTTATGGTGAGCTAATTATTGTATGCTTAAATTGTAGTAAAAATTTCGTACTTATTAGACTTAGTTATAGATTTTATTTAGGTTTATGCTTGTTAAATATAAATAAATCTAATACTAAGTTATACGTGATCAAAGGGCACATCAAACGACAAAAGAAACTAAACTGCTATGAATTAAAATAATCAGGAATTCAGAACACATAGTCTAAAATGCCGAGTCGAGGGAGTGTCAGCAAGAATTCCACACCCTCAAGCAGCATGCACCTTGTTAAATTCGCTGCTGATGAACAACTCTGCTTAAGGCCGTGCTCGTCCATTCCTCATCCCTCCCTCAGTCCTCACTACCGCAACTCCCTTCCCTCCCTCAATGTCTCCTCCATCTGAAATCCACAGGAAAATAAAACACATGAATGCAGATGTACAACCTTTCTCCATTTCACTAAATGGAAAAAATGTTCAATCTGAAACCTGAAATAAGAAAAACAAATGCCGCAATGCATATATATAATTTCATTTCATATATACTCTAGTCTGGTTCTGAAAATAAAAGAAACAAATAACCAATAAAATTACACCAGAAGAAAGGGATAAAAGGTACCAAACAAATTTGGTGTATAAAATTTCATATCTTACAATGCTAAATGTTTTGTAATAATTTTGGCCTGAGAGATACCGGAAAATACCGATGGCCAATGAAAGTTCAGACTTACCTTAAAAATTAGGCCAATCTGGCCTAACATGTTTTGTAAAAATTAGAGCAACCGGCAGCTATAGTTCAGACACAATGCACCTTCCATCTGATCCTGAGATAATTTCGTTGTCCATCTGTTTAATTGGTCCCGTTAAGTGTTGTTCAGCCGGCAATCATTTCCTGAAACAGAAAAAAGTGCAAGCACTGGTGGGAAAGGGAGACGTGTCCTTGACATTCTGCCAGAAGCTATCCAATGGTCACGCAGGATAATATAACTGCATAAATTGATCGATACCTATGTTTCTTTTGTGTTTTAACTCATTGGCAAAGCAGAAGCATTTTGTGTTTCCCTTTTTCTGAATTTGTGTGCTAAACTAACACTTCCATTCAAAAAGAAGCATGCTTGGGTCTGAACCAAAACATATTAGAATACCATGAAAGGGTGTAGATAACATGCGAAGGTTTGCATTACATGAGGATGAGGATTCCATTTAGAAAGGAAAAGAAGGCCAAGTGGATGTGATTTTTACCCCTTAGCCATTGTCCAACAGATTTCTTGTCTTTGAAAGTTATCATTTATATATATCTGAGTGAAATCCACTAGAGGTACCACATTCTCAAATAGGTCCATGTTCTTCTAAAACTAGATTTTTGGATCCCTGAACTTGTTAAATGTAGCACCAGAAGTCCAAACTGGCTTTGGAACGCTGGTTTTGCACACGTCGCTGCCTCCTTGGTGCAACTGCGCAAGGCCGACTACTGACCGCGCATGCCTCGTACACCGCGGGCACCACGAACGGCGGGACGGAGTAGACCGTCGTTTGCGCACCGCCGGAACCACCTCCACCGCTGTGGCGGACACGGAGCTCGAGCGCAGCAGCCCCAGCCCCTCGTCCTTGTCGTCCTCTTCCACCACCGCATCCCCCTCCCGCGAGAACGGCGGCCATCCCCGGAACCATGTCTTCCGCCTGCCGCCCCGCAGAGGGTGCGGCGACCGTGGCGGAGGAGCCTGTGGCCACGGACCTCGAGCGCGCGAACCGGTGCTCTCGCTCGATGAGGCCATCACCGGGCAGTGCGCGTAGGAGGAAGATGTTGCGGTCGCATGCCGTTCTTCTCGCTGTCCGGCTCCGAGTTCATTGAGACGTTCGTGGGATACATCGGATACAGCGGCGTCATCGGCGACACCGTACCCGCGCTGCTCCGCCAGGGTTCAGTGACGCAGACGTTGCCAACCTTATGAATGAGGCTGCCATCCTTGCCGGCCACCGCGGCAAGGACTGCATCAGTGTCGAGGGAACCAGCATGACCGACGGCAAGAGCAAGCTACTTGTCGCCTACCACGAGATCGGCCGCGTAAGCCACGTGTGCAAAACCAGGGGTCCAAATGATGATACATTTAGCAAGTTTAGGACCTGAAAATCTGGTTTTATAAGTTCATGAACCTATTTGAGAATGCAAGACAAGTTTAATGGATTTTACTCTTTAGATCCAATCCAAGACAGAAGAAAGGCAGTGACAGCTATCAGTTATATCCATTTCCTGTTTCTTTACAATACAAAGTACTCAGGTACTTGCATGAGAACTGGGAAAGCACAACCACTATCAGTTGGTACGGTAGCAGTTGTTGAAGATAAGAGTGATCTCTGTTATCCCAGTAACATTCATCTGAAGTTCTGAACTTATATATAGCATGGGCCATTAGGTATAAAACTACAGTCCTGAAAGATATGTTGGCTGGTTCCTCAGTCCTAAAAGCATGGGGCATGCACTGAAGAGAAACATAAAAGAGAAGGAAATAATCTCACCTTGGCCCTGCAGTTTCATGAATCAACTGTCCTGAGTATAATCTGGCTTTGAGCTCTATAGTTAACTTCCCCATTCAACAGGCATTAGAATTGATGTTCCCTTGGTCAGCTTTACCCGTCTATATGGGGATTAGCTCCAATGGAACGACAAAATTTTTTTTTGGGTGAAACAGAGAATGGAAAATTTTGCATCGTGCATGGTTCTTGGGTGAAACGGGCAAACACCCATATAAATAATACCAAATGCGAACCGGAAAGCAAGGTGGTTATTTTTGTTTTTTTACGCTGTCTGTCAATACACAGAAACACGAAGGAATCGAATCGGACGGAATTCAGTTGGCAGATTCACCACCACTACTCCAAAAAGGGCCACGAACAAACCGCGACTAGCTAGCTAGCTAGCTAGCTTAACGGCGAGGAGAACGGACCATCTGAGACCAGGAGACCGCGGGGCGGACGACCACGCCGCAGTCGGAGATCCTGACCTCCTTTGTGGTTGTCCCGCTGCGGGTGCCCACCTGCTGGATGGCCTTGACGACGTCAACGCCACCCACGACCCGGCCGAAGATCGTGTGCTTGGCGCTGAGCCAGGGGGTCGGCCCGGTGGTGATGAAGAAGCCGGAGTCGCAGGCGTAGGGCGCGTTGTCGTCGGGCACCGCGTGGGCCGTGCAGAGGAGTCCCGCAACCGTGAAGCCTCGGGCCTGATTGCACTCTACCGGGAACTTGTCGCCGTAGATGCAGCCGATGCCGTCGCCGCCGTGGCACATGAAACCGGGGATGACGGAGCGGAAGAGGGAGCCCTTGTAGTGGAGCGCCTTGCCTTTCTCCCCCGTGCAGAGCGCGCGGAAGTTCTCCGCCGTCTTGGGAGCCTCCTTGTCGAACAGCTCCATCACGATCCGGCCCTTGCCGTCGCCGCCGATGGAGATCTCGAAGAACACGTGACGGTTGGCCGCCATCGAATCCTGCTCTTCTTTTCTTTCCTGCAGATCTGGGCTTTGGTGGCGGCGCTTGGGATGCAAAGACAAAGAGGCAGCCTCTAAGTAACTGTTGCCCCGTGGTTTTTATTATTAAAACACTAAATTTAAATATCTATCTAATGATATTATTAATTATATGTCATAAATATTAATAATTTATATATATATATATATATTTAGTAAATGTTATTTCTCTTTTTTTATGACGAAAGAAAAATTAATTTTATATATACCTTATTGCCCCCAAATCACGTCATTTCTTTTTTCTTTTTCTGTCTCATCCCCATCCGAATCAGAGGGCGGCGGCGGCGGCGGCTCCCGTGCCCACGGCGTGGATCTGCATCAGGCGGCTCCTCACCGACCGGCGACGGGACGCTGGGGCCTGGGGCAGGGCGAGGTGGGGAGCGACGAGGAGCAGGAGGTGAGCGGCTGCGACGCGTTCCCTGCGGCGGGCGCTGGCCCTCTCCCGACACCGGCCGCCGTCCACCCCTTCTCTCCTACGACGTCACCTCCCCACGACGGTCATGGCTGCAGGAACGTTGCCGCTCGGCCGCAAGGACGCTGGCGAGTACGAGCCGCCCGACACTGGCGAGGAGCCGACGCACCGCTGGCACTTACGAACAGAGGTGACTTCTCCTTCCGATCCACATATTCAGCTCCTTCCCCTTTTTTGTTTCTTCCCCTGCCGTAAGTAGATGCAGGCATGCAGCATCCAGCAGTTCTAGTGCTAGTCCTGCCCTTTCTTCCCCCTCCGCTTGATTTGGGCAGACTATTGTCTCGCTGTACAGTTTGATCTGTACTAGTGTCTCGCTGTTCAGTTTGATCTGTACAATTTTTTTCCTGCTTTTGGTCTGTACTGGTCTCGCTGTACAGTTTGATTCATAGACCTTGTCAGCCGTACCATTTCAGAATGTTTCTTTTGGTGAGGAGGTTAGTTAGATGTGGAAGAATGAGTTACTCTCGTCCTAAAATTTCCCCGTACTACTAGTCATGAAAATTGAAAGAGGCATGGTTTTTTAATTGTTGCTGACTCCTCACCTCACTCTGATATTCCCTGTTCTGCAAAGGAGCTTCAATAGTGGGAGCAAAGAGATATATTCCAATTGCCGTTTTTTTTTTCAATGATATATTCCAGTATATTACATGGCTTGCTTACTGCTTGTGTTAGGAAAAAGATCCATATCATATCTTTTTATGGTAACTTCATCATGACATTGTGCTAAATGGATGACACCATTATGGTAAATGCATACCATTTATCTAGTGTATTCTACACAACATTATCGTCAATATTTCTTTGCATCCATACAAATCATTACTGTTATAGTAATTTTGGTTGTAGGAATGACATGTGTGCACTGTTCAAGGGTTAGTTTCATTCTGTTAATTCGAAGATGCAAGTTAGTTCGTTCATTCTAATTGTGTCTCGTTACTAATGAAGAAAAAAAAGGTACCTCAGGTTTGGTCAAAGCTGCTCTTCTGAATGCATTACATACCACCGACAAGCCACAATAATTCCCATGTGTTTTTTATTTCTTTTTGTTTTGATCTGAAGCAGATGCATGATTGAGTTCAGTATTTTCCAGCCGGTGCCATCCAACGCTGGGAAGCTGCCTGCTCGTGTCTTCCCTGCACATCCCCGTCAGGCTAGCGGAGATAGGCTATTGAGGTGATTTATCTCATCCATGTATATTTTGTCTTCCCTGCACACACTCTTGATCTAATTAGGCATCTCAAACTAGGTTGCATGCACGCTGTTGATCTAATTAGTTATCTCAAACTAGGCTGCATATGTTTCAGTATGATTCTAGCAAATTTAGGTAGTGTGTGGTGCTGAGTGCAAGTTATAGCAAATACTGTATCCCTTGGTTACATCAAAACATACATCGATCTTACTATAATTCATTGCATTTACGTGGTTGCCGTAAATTCATTGCCAACAGCAGGTTGTGACATATCACCATCTATCACAATTTTTAATTTTGTTGTCAAGTTCTATCTTTACCACACTGGGATTTTCTCTAGTATCTTCATTCCTTAGCTGCCCATATTGGAAATCTGATATATCAATGAGCTGACTGAGTGTTGTTTATAAAATGTGGATCTTTCTCAGTTTCTTTTTCTCCCAAATATGTAGGAACTAAACCTTTCATAAACGAGATGATTGTTGTAGGATGATGCCCACTTATTGTATTTTTTTAATCATGTCATAACCTAGACACATGCTTTCATTTTTTTTAACCATGCCCACTTATTCTATTTAATCATGTCTGAATTATACCATAACCTAGTGAGCTACTATAGTAATTTTACTCCTTAGAGCCGTCATCCAATTCTTGTAATTTTCCTTCTATATAGTAAGTCTTATATATATAATCTTCCAGTAATCTTGGGTGACATATGATAACTGTGTATGGTTAACCAATTTTTTGAATGGCGCCTCCTTACTATAATAACATGTGTAGTAGAAAAATAAATGCCTAAATTATATCGTAACCTACATCTCAACCTTAGTAAGTTTCTGCTGGTCCAATTCATGGAGTGTTATATTCGGGCAGATGAACAGCTTCTGCTGGTCCAATTCATGGTGTGTTATAGATGATCCATACCTTTTTTATCTTCCAAGTAATTTACTAATTTTTATTTTGAGTAGATGTTGATGAAAATTCCTCGCTGCCTATTTGTGAGTCTCTGCACACTTGGGCTGCATACCAATTTGCTAGCTGATCTTGTGATTTTTATTGCTACTATTCATCAATCTTGATTAAAAAAATTGGTTTCTAGTTTTGCCTTCTAGCACCCAACAGATTACTACCCTAACGATGTCAATTCATTAGCAATGCCTGCCGGTTAGGGCGTGATTTTCTTTTGCCGTGACTCAGCCAACAAGATGCAGATTGGTGACACGCCTTCAACTGGTCAATTCATAATTTTGTTCCTCGTAAATCTCATACCTGTTCCTATGAAAGCATCATACTATTTACGATTGTTCTTATTTTTTAAGATTTCAGAGGCAATGAGACTTCTCGACAGGAGCTGGTTACTTTACATAGCATCAAACAGACATGATCTATTGATCTCAGACTGATCACTAGTGAGGAACTAGGATGCAGGTGTTGGAGTAGCGCCAGACAGAGAATGTGCAAGAAAAGCAACTAAATTTAGATCGTACAATGTTAAGTTACCTTTGAGATGACATGTAGTTTCACAATGTTTAGGGATGGTGTGTTGTATTTTGTGTATTGTATCTAGTACTGTTTTTTAGAATTCGAGCCAATATTTTACTATGTATTTGCTTCCTTTGTGTTGGATTTGCATAATACAAAATTTTCGTAAATATTTCTTAGTGCAGATTGTCGTAAATATACTGTCAAAAAAAGATCCTCAAAAAAAGATTCTCGTGTGTGTGTATATATATACACGCGCTATTCTACACCCTAGGTGTACACCGAGCTGTTATACTGAACAAAATATTTAGTAATGTTCAGTAGTCGTGTTTCAGTATTATTCAGTATTTCGTAGTATTGTGTGTAGTACTGACTGATACTGAACACGGTTCAGTAGTACTCTGTATTTTTTTTTGTCAGTTTTGACTTGTGTAGAATAATATTTTCTACACCTATGGTGTAGAATAGCGCTGTCGTGTGTGTGTATATATATATATATACTCTATAGTTAGCTACAAAATAAGTTATTTTGTAGCCACCTTTATTTACGATAATTTTATATACTAATTTACGACAATGTTAGTATATATTTACGATAGTTTAATTACTATAACACATAGGGATATTTATCATGTTATAGCAAATCATATAATAAGGAGTTACTATAATCTCAAAAATTAGTATAGCAATTATCGTAACTACAGAATAAGTTATTTTGTAGTCAGCTGTAGGGTAATATATATATATATATATATATATATATATATATATATATATATATATATATATATATATATATATATATATATATATATATTAATTTACGAGATTATAGTAACTCCTTGCTATGTGATTTACTGTAACATTATGGTAAATATTCTCATGTGTTATAGTAATTCAACTATCGTAAATATATACTGCCATTGTCGTAAATTAGTATATAAAATTATCATAAATAAAGGTGGCTACAAAATAAGTTATTTTGTAGTTAGCTATAGAGTATACTCTCCCTATATATATATATATATATATAGGCCAACCCTATTTGGTACCCGGGTACTCAAGAGTTATTTGGTACCCAGGCACCCCCGTGCACCAGGCTGTCCGCAGTCCGCACCCACCCACCCTCTCGCACCAGGCCGTCCAGGCCCATACTACATGCCACGAGCACACAGACCTACTGAATCCAGCCGGTTTTTTTTAATTTCTATGCTGGATCAGGATTTCAGTTAATACAACCAGCTTTTGTTTCCTTTTTATTTCTGAGCTGGATCGAGATTGCTTGTTTGTTTTTATATTCCTGCTTGCTCCCCTTTTGCATAGGTAACGAAATGCACTGCTCATCTGCTGTTTCGATCATACATATAGCTCGGCAAATGATAGTAATCTATAACATTTATCACCACTTTGAAGGATTCGTCATATATGTACACAGTATACTTTGGAGCGCCAGGAAAAAAAAGAAAAGAATTGTATTTCATACATGTACACTTTTTTGTCTCCATTTCTAAAACTTGAAAGACTGGGAATTGCCCAGTGCCCACTGAGAATATCTCCTTTCTATATTCATGCCACCAAATTTATTGTAAATTGAAGAGGCTGCATTGGTGCTGCATTAGGATAGCTTGTACCTACAACAAGAAGATGTCAATATACCTTCTAAA
This sequence comes from Saccharum spontaneum, assembly GCA_022457205.1. Lineage (NCBI taxonomy): Eukaryota > Viridiplantae > Streptophyta > Magnoliopsida > Poales > Poaceae > Saccharum > Saccharum spontaneum. The sequence continues at coordinate 774,207 of CM039605.1, read as the reverse complement.
ACTCAGTAGTGTTAGGGTACGAAAAATAATGTAGCTGCCTGGTCAAAGCAAGTTGTTAGTTTCTTTCATGTACACACATGCATCTCGTCTTGCTGGTGGGTCATACCCATGCTCATGTTGCTGCATAAACATTGCTTATAATTATACATAGGGAAACAAAATATTCCCTTTTATTCATTGAAAAACAGTATTAACTTAGTTATTGTACTGCAGATATAGGCCTTTACAGTAACACCCATTTTCCAATCCTGGAGTGTTTGATTTGCAGAATGGGAGATGTATCATCTTCTAACTCCTAACTTTTTGTTTTGGTTTGGTAACAAGTATTTGTGGGTAGAAGAGAGGAGCTAATATGTGGTTTGGAAAAATGATTTTGGACACAATATGTGTATCCAACAAAAGAAGCAAATTTTGTTGGAGATATACAGTAATCCATGCATTATTAGTTGCAGAGATCCAAGACAAAATAGTACCTAACTAAAAGTTCAATATACACAATTTACCAAGACATGACAAACTGATAATGACACTGACAGGATCTCAAAAAATTAACCAAACCAGAATTGAGAAGATTTTATTGGAATTACATATGAGCATTACATCTTTAAGCCCAATTACAAGTTGCATATATTAGCATGTATACGTTACCACGAATGAAAACCACTCCAGATGACATGAATGTAGTATTTGCAGTTAATTAAGCATATAGTGAAAGAAAGGACCTTCTAGTTGAGCAGTCCCATTGCTAGCTGAGGATCCTTTACAGAAAGGGCCTCTGATGTACAGACTCATGGAAATTAGTAGTGGTGAAAAAAATTACAAATACAAAATCAAGGTAGGAAAATTAATGTAGAAAAATCATAATTGGGAGACAAATTAAATATCATAGTTAAAGGGCATGCTATTAACATGTACTAGAAAACAAGAAACAACGATTCCTTGTGTGTATGGAAACCTCGGACACTGAATAAAGAAAACTTTTGGCACCTCAATTAAACCAGTACCTGCACAAACCATCGCCACCAAAATCAAAAGCGAACAAACTTGATGCTTTCTGGTTTAAATGAAGCATGTGTAGACTAATTAACCTGGAGATGCTCCAAATCAGCTGTGCATGTTCACAATTGCATGTCAATTGCCCCGTGACCTCCTCGGATCCTGTCAAAGTCACGTAATATTCCTGCGAGATTAAATTATGTGAGAAAATCACAGATCGTCCGCTGCCTGTCCCATGCGGCCATGTGCTGTGCTGCCGTGTGGGATGGGAAGCAACAAGAGATCCGAGGAGACTTGGCACTCCTAATGGCCTAACGCAAATCAAGAGAGAGACTAGGGTTTGGGTGAGCAGCAAAGAGGAGGCCAAAGGAGAAGCGGGTGCTGGGTACTCACCTGACGTGGCACGATGGCGGAGTTGCGGAGGTGGCTGGCGGTGGTCCTCGGCTCGGCCGCTTGGGCCTCCGGCGCGGTAGCGCCCAGTCGCCCTATCAGGCATCGGCCACGGACTCCGGAGAAACAACACTGCGTCGTTCACTCCAGGAGGTAACGAGAAACAGCGGTGGAGGTGGAGGTCGGAGAATCGATGCAAGGGAGCTGGAGGAGGGTGAAGGCGAAGGGGAGCAGCGGATGAGGTGGAGGGCGGATAACCCGCCGCCGCCGCCGATGAGGAAAATCTCCGAGCCTCGGCCGCACAGCGTTGTGGGGCGGCACGGCGGGACGCACGGAGGAGCGTGCGCTAGGCAGCGGCGCAGCAGCGGTAGTAGGGAGAGGGAGCGGACGGGCGACGCCGGCGGAGGGAGGGAAGGAGGAGACCGAGCGGATGGGGTGAGAAATTGAAACCGCAAACAAATCGTGGGTGAGTGGGGGAGCTTCGGAGCTGGTATGCAACCTCATGGTTGGGTGGGCCGGGCCTGTGAGCCTCAGGCCCGAACGATGGGGTGGGCCTGGCTAATAGGATGCTGGGTACTGAATAGTTATTTGGTACCCAGGTACCATATAGTAATATTATATATATATATATATATATACACGCAGCGCTATTCTACACTCTAGGTGTAGAATATTATTCTACACTCTAAACTGATCTGAAAAAATACTGAGTACTACTGAACCGTGTTCAGCATTAGTCAGTACTACGCACACTACCACGAAATACTGAATAATACTGAAACGCGACTACTGAACAATACTGAATTTTGTTCAGTATAATAGCTCAGTGTAGAATAGCATTCTACACCTATGGTGTAGAATAGCACGTGTATATATATATATATATACACACACACCACAACGCTATTCTACACCCTAGGTGTAGAATAGTATTCTACATCAAGCTGTTATACTGAACAAAATTCAGTACTGTTCAGTACTCGCGTTTCAGTATTTTCGAGATGTTGGGTGTAGTACTGACTGATACTGAACAAGGTTCAGTAGTACTCAGTATTTTTTAGGTCAGTTTTGGCTTGTGGTGTAGAATAATATTCTAGGGTGTAGAATAGCGCTGCACCTAGTCAGTACTACACCCAGCACCTCGAAAATACTGAACAATACTAAAACACGAGTACGTACTAAATTTTGTTCAGTATAACAGCTTGGCGTAGAATACTATTCTACTATTAGGGTGTAGAATAGCGCGTGTATATATATATAGGTACATCAACACGTTATAAGCACTCTAAATTACAAAATAGTACCCACGCTGTGAATAGTACAACTAAAAACATAACATGTTAAATGTTTTGTAGTATTGATGATTGTACATGCAAACACTCGACAAATAGTCTGAGAACAAATGCCCAGCGAATGACGGTCAACATAGGCGGATTTGAGAAACTTCTTCTTTCTGGTGTCTTCTTTCTTCTTCTTTCTGCCACCGAAGAGTGAGGAAGACTGATCTAAAAATTATTCTCTCTAGTCCTTCATCGTGGCCAGATCTAACCACAACTAAACGAAGAAGAGATCATATAAAAATATTCCATGGCGGCAACATCATCTCCCCCTTGATGTCACTGTCCGGAAATAGAAGTCTCCATATCGTCATGTCTATGCAGATGCTGACGCCGCAGTTGTCGCCCTCATCTTCAACGGAGCCACCATGGAGAAGACGATTCCACCCTTCCCCTTCACCGTCGCCGGAGAGGAGGAGAATGAGGAGATAAAATTCCAACACCAAAAAATTTGGCATAGAGAGACAAAAACGATATATATTTAGGGATGGAGGGAGTAACTATGATTAGCTGCTTGTTTGATGGTCTCAATGATAGTTTTATAGATGGTTTTATCAACATTAATTACTATGCCACATCAGGAAAATTGCTGACTTGGAAGGGTCATTAAGAGAGGGAGTTTCATTAGATGAGAGAGGAGCTTCATCCCCGCGAAACTCACCTGGCTCGGTTACCTATATATTTTCGGTGTTCACTCTCAGTATAGGAGTAAAATATTTTTGGGTGGATCTAAATGGAATGGCATATTATTGCGTCTATTCCCAGTATAGGAGTAGGTCTGGTGTAGTTGGTGAGTGCTAGCTCATCGAGTCACCATGTCCTGGGTTCGAAGCCGTCTCTCTGCAGAATTTCTGTGGGGGTAAGACTTTGCTTCGATTATTCCCTTCCCCAGACCCCACTCGTGTGGGAGCCTCTGGCACTGGGTCTGTCCCCTTTTACATTTAATTTATACCAACATGCCGCTGCTAGCCAGAGGAGACGGACGAGCACGGGCACGTCTAATGGAGGAGCACATGGCATGAACGAAGGATAGATGAAATTATAATGACAATTTTCTAAATAGGTGAATTGTAATGGTGTATTTTCAAACTTCAAAAATTATATAGGTGAATTGTAATGGTGTATTTTTCAAACTTTAAAAATTGTAATGGTCTGATTAAAAAAACTCTAAAATAAAAGCAAATATAGCTCCTATCTAGATAGGACTCCAATCTTTTCCTTATTTGGGCCTTGTTTAGATTCCAAAATTGGGATCCAAAATTTACATAGTAAGTGTCATGTCATACTGTAGCAATTTTATTTTTATTTGATAATAATTGTCCAAACATTGATTAATTAGATTTAAAATGTTCGTCTCGCAAAGTACAATAAAACTGTATAATTAGTTTTTTATTTTATCTATATTTAGTACTCCATATAAATATCGGTATTTTGATATGACGGGAAATAGAAATTCTGCATAGTAAATTTGATGACCAAATTAGAAAATCTAGACAAGGCCTTGGTGGAGACCTCCTTACCTTGTCTTAGAAACTCCTGCGAACCGCCTTTCCTCATGTGGGCCCGGCATACGATCACCTCTGCATCTTCGTGGGCATCGGCTTCTCACCAGCCCATCGGCTCTAGGGCCCACAGTTGTCATCGGCTCAGTCTTGGTCAAAAACCGGAATCAACACAGAGAAAAGGAGTAAACATGGAGCCTAGTAGTACATGTTGACCTATCAACGTTGAATGGCCGACATGTGTCTAGTTAAGCGAGGGAAGTGACCTATCTGCACGGGCGACGACCAACAACAAACCATAGCGCCGACGAGATGGCAACAACTACCAACAGCAAGAATCGGTCACAAGCAATGGCAACAACGCCCAACAGCAACAGCAAGAATTAGTCACAAGCAAACAACGACCAACAGCAAGAAACAGTCACATGCAATGCAAATCATGATGAGGAGCTCAAAACCTGCATATATCTATCTCACAGCACTTAGCATTATAGCACATTTCATCCAGATGCAATGACTCTAGGCAGGGAAGGACTGCTCAAAGCCTCCAAGGTTCAACATGAGCCAGAGCACGGGAAGGTTCAAAAACACAGAATATATAAATCCAAGGTCCCCTGGCTGCTTACTTAGTAGTCACAGATAACATCCACCCAAGCTTGCTAATTATGAAACAAGTCAAGGATACATCCGATTACCTAATCGTTAATTAAGGAGCGCAAAAAAGGGGATTAATTTCCTTGACAATAACTAACCAGCCTAGCCAATAGCAATATCTAACGCTGCTTGCAATCCCGCTGGACAGAATGATGATGCCAACGGTCCAATTTTTCTGCTACTTGGTCCGCCAGGGGTGGGTATGACACGACATCTGGATAGCTTCAAAATGCTAAGGTCAACTCCAAGTGTGTAAGGAGTTGATGGGTTGCTCCTTGATTCTACCTCATCAGCAATCTTCTCCTTCCCCCTCGGGCCCTCGTACAAATCATCCTTTGCGCCATGCATCAGCTCCCACACCCTTGTCTGAAAAACAAGATAGAGAGTTAAAACAAAAAACAGATAAGCTGCTTACATTCTCCTCCTGTCCTTCATGACATATGCTAGGACAAAATATATCCCCAAAATCACATGGAGATCCCTGAAAAAACATACAACTACAGTTCCAATACCAAAAGAGAAAAGGCACGCAACTCAAATAGAAAAACAAAACAAATGTGGCACAATGTTGATACGACAAGACCATGCTAAAGAAAACAAAGATGAGTCAAACTGCACCATTCGAACTCTCAATGGCATGGAACTAAACAAGGTAGCTCTTAACTCCCAGGTATTACCACACACACCCCTCTATTTTTATGTCTAATCTTGTCAGCTACTAAAAATTTCTCCATCTTTCCTGCAGGCTCGTTGGGAGCTGAAGAATATGAACATACTTGTTAGCTATGTTTGCTACCTAGTACCTGACAGAGCTTCGCTTGTTAATTATGCCTGCGCTACTGTTGTAAAGTTGGCATGTTCTTTCATTTTAAGACTCAGCTTCTAATTTGATTTTTAAGAGCTTATCCACTACTGCAGCTACTATTCCAATCAGCCAGTCGACAGTGGATTGCTTACCCCCTCCATATCGGATTTAGAAGTCGTTTTGGACAAGGTTTGGGTCAAACATTGGGAATATAAATCATCAATAACTTTTAAGTTGTTGAGTTTGCAAATGTAAAAATTATATGAATAAATTTGTCTTGAAAAATACTTTCATAAAAGTATACATATATCACTTTTTCATAAATATTTTTATAAAAACAAGAGGTCAAAGTTGTGTTTTAGAGACCGTGTCACTGACCTAAACGACTTCTAAATCCGATATACACCATTATTACAGCCAATTTTCTTTTTATTGGAAGCAGCATATTTTTATCTGTTGCTAGTTGACTGCGGCCATCTACATGGATTTCAACAAATTTGCCTAGCTAACTAGTTCAAATTGACGAAATTTGTCTAACTACAGCAGTAGGAAAAAAATTGTTCGGTAGGGACCTGATTGGAAGTACCTTGTTTAGGTAGCGGCTAAAGTCAGAAGTAAATAGCCTTGGGGGTGGAGTAATTGCATTTTTATCAGAAGGGACCTTGTACACAGACTCGACCCTGCAACAATCCATGTTGAGGCTGAGCACGTAGTGCGAATGATTGTGCTTGTAATCAGTTACTGAGAGGTAGATGATGCCAGGCTCTTGCGTGCTAATGACAGGGCTACTGGGCATCAGAGGCCGCAGCAGCTTGTCCTTGTAGACTTGGTCCCCCCAGAGGTCTTTCATGCAGAAGGACGACACGGCATCCTTCTCCCACTTCCAGTTGGTCGGACTCAGGGGTCGTCTGAGAGTCCACGTTGTGAGCATGGGGCACTCTTGTCTGTAGCTCTCGTCCATGGCGACGAATTTCAAGGTCTGGCGGTCTACGCAGCACATGGAGCGGTACTCGTCTGGCTGGCGCTGTCCCTGCCCGTCCCTCAGCAAGCTAGTGCCACATTCCTCAGGCAATGGGATGAAGTGAAACTGCTCACTAGGAATGTGATTGTAGACCAGGATCCCTGTGAGAAGGTCAACCCAGCAGATGGAGCTGAATGAGACTGCGAACACCATGTCTGCATGGAAGGAGCAGGTGCCAGTGGTCGTGTCTTTTTCATCATCATCAGCAGCAGCAGCAGCAGCAGCAGCAGGGAGGGGGAGCACCACTTCCCTCTCGACCCACCAGCGGGACGAGGAAGCCCAGATGAAGAGGGTGGCCTTGTTTGTGGGGAGGGTCCGCACGTCTCTATGGAGGAGTAGCTCGGCAAGGACGTAGTCACCTTCCTCCATGCTGGAGCACAGGACGGCGACCCCGGGCCCAATGTCGCAGCGGGACATGTAGTCCCAGAAGAGCGGCGGGACAATGGCGACCGAGTTGGCCAAGGCATTGTAAACCAGGTAGAAGCCAGGCTCCTGAAACCAGGGACGGTAGGTGCCGACGTACAGAACGAGAAAGCAGTAGTGGCAGCTCGCGATGAAGGCGGACGAGGGGTAACCGCTGAGGAGATGGCCAGGCGGCCATGAAATCTTGAGGGACAAACGGGTCACGCTGGGAGGAGCGTTGGCGACCGGAGAAAGGCATGGCTCCATGCCGTCCAGTAGGTCCTGGTAGAGGAAGCCATCAATGGCTTGGGGCAGCGGCTCCCTGCGCACGGCGGCGCTGAAGGGGCGAGAGGCTTTGCGCTCGCGCAGCCTCGCGAGCGCCGGTTCCTCGACCTCCGCCTGGTAACGCTTGATCTCATCTTGGATTGCCATCTGTTTTTGGGCTCCTCTGTCTTGTCTTCTTCTTCTTCTGCTGCACTCCGGGAGGTCCTTGAGGGCGGGGAGGCGCTTGAGGGCGGAGTCTATGCTCTCATCCAGCGACAGGCCTCCTGTCTCCTTGATGAACTCTTGTAATTCATCGACGAATCTCACGCAGCGGTCGACCAGCACCATGGGGGGTGGTGGTGGCGGCCGCCGTGGATCCCCCGTGGGTTCAGGCATGAGCGGGGGGCGGGGTGGTGGTGGCCGCCGTCGTGGATCCGCCGTGGGTTCCGGCGTGAGCGGGGGGCGGGTTGGCGGTGGATGGATCCATCGATCGAGCGGGAGTGGATCGAGGAGGCGAAGTGGCGGCTGCCGCTGTCGTGGATTAACCGTGGGTTCCGGGCGGGGTGGTGGTGGCCGCCGTCGTGGATCCGCCGTGGGTTCCGGCGTGAGCGGGGGGCGGGTTGGCGGTTGATGGATCCATCGATCGAGCGGGAGTGGATCGAGGAGGCGAAGTGGCGGCTGCCGCCGTCGTGGATTAACCGTGGGTTCCGGCATGAGCGGGGGGCGGGGCGGGGCGGAAAGAATCTGGGCTCAGCTAGGTCAAGCAGGTCGGCGGGCGGCTGGGAAGAGGGAGGGGGATCGATCGGATGTCAAGATCGTCCGTCGTCGGAAGGACGCCAATCGTGGGCTGGATGCCTCTTTCTCGTCTATGGTGAGGCCCAGGCCCAACAACACACAATCGATATCGATCACCAAATGATGATGATGATGATCATTACTATCACTGGTACAGTACCCGTGCCGGTGGAATTTTTTAATGGCCGTAATGTTTTGTTCCTTGCTTTTTTGAGTGGCCATGCTTTTTTTTTGTTTGCATAATTGGGTTGATGCTGACAACAAAGTCTATCCATGAATGAAACCCAGACATATACATCACATTATTTTGGTCACCCACTACAAATAATTGAAGACATCGAAATGGCAAAAGTTCATTTACAAGTCTATGGTGCGAACAAAGATAAATAAACATATATAGAAAAAAAAAAGCATGATCGAATCACTCAGTGGTGATAATTTACACATAAATTCACTCTTTGGATTAATCACGACAAGCGCAAAGAAGAGTGACAAAGGCGTCACAAGTTAATTTCATGCCAAACGCACAATAATTATGCTAATTGTTCCCATGATTATTTGGAGTAATTAAAATACAAGTACATCATCGGCTCATCCAAACATATAAATTGATGAAGCCAACTAGTCTCAATGTATGGGTTGTCAGCTAATTTTGATTCAATATTCACGCTAAGCCCTTGAGCTTTGGGATGCAAATCCTTTTCAAGAATCATCAAGCGAGCAGTCTAGCTGCATCCAAACTCTACATTCATTCTGAAATGCAAAAAAACAAATAATGTTCCTGAGATCAAATTTTCCGACACAAAGGAAATAGCATCGACAAGACAAGACTCATGAGCAACAAAGAAACTTCATCACATTCCCAGATTCTTACCATGAAAACACCACCTTGTAATATAGCAAAAGTAATGCCAGTTGTAATTGCATTAACTATTGGATGGATTTGGTCTTCCCATTCCACGCACGATGGAGAAAGAGCTCCATAACAAAAAGATGCTGCCATGCTATATGCAAAAGAGAAATCATTAATGATGCAAAGCAAAAAATGATCTATAGTCAAATGTTAATTGTTAAGCTCTTTGTCATCGACTACTGGAGGCAAGGAAAATGTTTATTAAACATATATAAAAGTAAGGTATTGTCGGGTATCAAAATACCTAGGGTACCCAACAGGAGGTAAAATACGGCACCCCGTACGAGTGATAAAGAGCCCTGCCGTAGGGGACCCAAAGAGCACTGACAACATGTCAGCCGCTCAAAGCATGAACATGCAAACTCCATCTCGCCCGAGCCTTGTGGAGAGGCCTCAGACACAATAGGACGTCCCGGGTGACATCTCTCCGCCTCGCCCGAGCCCCCCAGCGTCATCAAAAGCGCCCAACCCCCCGCGGCACGTTTCCGCTTCGCCTGAGGGGCACGTGGAACCCTTAGACAAGGCTGAAGGCCACGGGCCCCTCAACACGGAGCTTGCTCCATCGACGTGATGGACATGACCGTGCAAAGTCAACAGGAAGACGGAAACCGCGCCCTGACTTGATATGACTCCGGTCATTCTACCATGGTGATATCCATGCCTCACAGCGACGGGGTGACGACAACTGTGCCACCTAACCTCCTCACAACGAAAATCCGAGCGCACATGCCGCCCATCCTCACGACATAGGGACGAACAGGTCAAAGTATGGCCACGACACGTCGCACCAGCAAATGGAGAGGCCAAAAGATTAACGCCCTGCACGTCTCCACGATACAGGGGAACTATTCCTACCGGATAAGGACGAGGACGGCTATGCCCGAGTCCACCTTTTTTGTTTTTCTCTTTCATTCTCTCCGTTTCCACCCCTTAACCACGAATGTAATCCGAGCCCTTCCCCTGGAAGCTATAAAAGGGGAGGCAGAGGCGAAAAAGAAAAGAGGACACCTAGAACATACCTCAATCGAAACCAGACTTCACGCACCACCACTCACAAGAGACCTGGGATCTGCTCCCTCTCTTGAAAAGCTTGTAACCTCTACTATGAGCATCCCGGTGCAAGACAATACGAATCGCAGCAACACCCACTAGACGTAGGACCGTTCATGCCCGAACAAGTATACATCCTTGTGTCCGCTTTGCACACCATCAGGGTCTAGACGTGCAGATACAAATTTACTAGTTGCTCTGTTTAGACACCCGGTCCTCTAGATACCGACAAGTATGTACTGTTCAAAATACATCAAGGCTCTTTATGGAACCTACAAATACTCTTCTTGATAAGGGGAACTTGCAAATATTAGCATAATAGTAAACCTTACCTTCCCAGGACATCTGGGACACTTTGGCTTAAACCAAAAGAGTAGTAAGCCAAAGCAAAGTGAGCAAAAGCATAGAGGAAATACAAAAATCATACAACATTCAACGCCACAGCTTGAAAACCATTCTGCAATAATTCATAGTATAGACAAGGAGAAGGTAAAGAAAAATGCAGATATAGTCTCAGTATACACAGACCTCTTGCACTTGTTTTGATGTAAAAATTAGAGACAAATAGGAATAGATAACATGATGGAGGGTATGTGTACTTGTAATCCCAAGTTCACTACTGCAGAATGTATTTTAAATCATGGAAAATGGAATAAAATTCAAAGAAATTGCATGTAGCAAGAGACAATAACTTCTAAACCGGCCAAGAGTCATTGCCAGAGGTCTGCTTGTTGGACTATGGAAAACAGACAACTTAAGATTGGCGGTAACATTGACTTATGTACATAACAAAACAAAATAAACAGTGCTTAAAATTGGAGGGGCCAAGCTTATCGGAATTAACTGACACGATAAAATTTTGTAACAGCCTAAAATTATGTTTTAAGCCAAATATGACTCCTGCACATGATCATGCAATGACTGGAATAAAAAAAAACTACACAAAAAGTGGCAGCTTCACCTTAGGTAGAGCAATCTGGTTTTTTAGGCCAGTCTCAGTGGGGATTTCATATTACTGTTTCCAATACATCCAGATTTTGAGCCTGTTTAGTTCCAAAAAGGGAGCCCAAAAAGTGCTACAGTACATGTCACATCAAATCTTGCGGCATATGCATGGAGTACTAAATGTAGACGAAAGAAAAAACTAATTACACAGTTTAGTTGTAAATCACGAGACAAATCTTTTGAGCCTAATTAGTTCATGATTGGACACAAGTTACCAAATAAAACGAAAAGTGTTACAATAGCCGAACCCAAAAAATTTCCCCAACTAAACAGGCCCTTTGGAAAAGTGCAGAAGAGTTTCATCCCCATGAAACTCTCTCTACTCCCATGAAACTCTTATCACCCCTCTCTTCATTAATATTGCGTCACATTAGCATAATTAATGCCCATGAAACTCTGATGAAACTCCATTGAGACTGGCCTTATGTCCTGGACTTTTTCATTAGTAGACACCGGTTCAAACTCTCAAACACCTATAGAAGGTTACAACCATTAGTTGGCTTTAAAAGTAACAAATGGCTTTAAAAATAATAATGACAGAACATGTGTGTCATGTACTATCTTCTATGAAATAAAACGCTACGGCTATCTTAGACGGGAATCATCTCAGATTCAAAGTTTTCCAAAAATTTCGAAACCCGAACATCGGCAGGGATAAAAACTCACGGCCTTGTCGCCATCCTCGCCACCATCGTTGCCTTACATCAGATGGCCGCTGCCGCTCACCGCAGACACGACGCGTACCATCGTTGCCATGGGGTTGTCAATGTTCACCTCAGGCCATTGCCCTTGCAGATCATCTCTGCCGCGCGCGCGTTTCCGTCTCCATCACCTCCGTGGTGCATCAGCTAGCGCAGCCAGCTGCCGCACCTCGCCATGCGTGCCACCGGCCGCCTTCTCCGCCCACTGCGTAGGGCGCGCCTTGCCTAGCCGCAACGTACAAGCCCCAGCCGCCACAACGTCGACGCCGTAGCCTCATGCACGGGTTAGCACCGTACCGGCAGCGACGGCGGCCCTGCACTTCTTGCTCTGCACTAAGACATGCATTTCCTTCCTCAGTTATAGCCTCTGAAAGTGTATTTGTGGGAATGAATCAATCTATTCCATGACAATGTGTACATATACATAGGGAGGCCACGGTGGCTCATAGCCAACCGCACTGGCGTACATGCAACCGCACAGGCGTGCATGCCTAAATCAAGGGTGACTACTATAATTATATTTTCTATAATTACAATAGTCTAACACTCTCCTACAGTCTAATCGGGAGCATCGCTAACGGTCAGACTGGACCGAAACTCCTGAAACAATGAGGTGGGTAGTCCCTTGGTGAAAACATCGGCGTACTGCGATGTTGTAGGAACATGTAGAACCCGAACGTGACCGAGGGTGACCTTCTCTCGAACAAAATGGAGATCGATCTCAACATGCTTCGTCCGCTGATGCTGAACCGGATTACTGGAGAGATATACTGCACTGACGTTGTCACAGTAGACAAGAGTGGCACGGTGAGGCGGGTGCTGAAGCTCAAGTAGTAGCTGGCGTAACCACGTGGCTTCAGCGACACCATTCGCCACAGCACGGTACTCGGCTTCGGCGCTGGAACGGGAAACTGTGTGCTGACGTTTGGAGGACCACGACACAAGGTTGTCCCCGAGGAACACTGCATAGCCAGAAGTCGACCGGCGAGTATCAGGACATCCAGCCCAGTCAGCATCCGTGTAGACGACAAGCTCCGAAGTGGAGGACCGGCACATGGTTAGTCCAAGGGACAGAGTGCCCTGCAGGTAGCGCAAAATACGCTTGAGAGCCGTGAGGTGGGGCTCCCGAGGATCATGCATATAAAGGCAAATCTGCTGAACGGCAAAAGCAATATCCGGACGCGTGAAGGTCAAATACTGTAGAGCACCTGCCAGACTGCGGTACTGAGTAGCATCATCAACAGGAGGTCCATCTGCAGATAGTTTGGAGTGGAGATCAACAGGTGTCCTGCAGGGCTTGCACTCACTCATCCCGGCTCGCTCCAAAATATCTTGGGTGTACTGACGTTGAGAGAGGAATAGACCACTGGGAGAGCGTGTCACAGAAATACCAAAAAAGTGGTGAAGGTGGCCCATGTCCGTCATAGCAAATTCATGCTGGAGAGCCCCAATAACATGCTTGAGAAACCCGGCAGAGGAGGCAGTGAGGACAATATCATCCACATACAGCAACAAGTAGGCTGTGTCCAACCCTCGGCGATATATGAACAGTGAACTATCTGACTTGGTTTCAACAAATCTGAGAGAAAAAAGATGGGAGGCGAACCTGTGATGCCAAGCACGAGGAGCCTGCTTCAAACCATATAGAGATTTGTTGAGCCGACAGACAAAATCCGGACGAGACGAATCCACAAAACCAGAAGGTTATACACAGTACACTGTCTCGGTGAGGGCGCCATGTAAAAATGCATTCTTCACATCTAGCTGATGAATAGGCCAGTCCTGAGAAAGAGCCAGAGAGAGAACAACACGAACTGTCGCAGGCTTGACAACCGGACTGAAAGTCTCATCATAATCTACACCTGGGCGCTGAGTGAATCCCCGTAGGACCCAGCGAGCCTTGTAGCGATCAAGAGACCCATCAGCTAGCAATTTGTGTCGAAATATCCACTTGCCAGTGACCAAATTAACTCCAGGAGGTCGCGGTACTAAATCCCAAGTGTCATTTGCAAGAGAGCATCATATTCCGCTGGCATAGCGGAGCGCCAATTGGGATCTGACAAGGCACCTTTAACAGAGCGAGGCAGTGGTGACATAGGCACAGCGTGGAGGTTGAGGCGGTCCACGGGTTGTGCAATGCCAGCTTTGCCACGCGTGCGCATGGAATGCGCGTTGGTGACAGGGTCGATGGCGATCGGGCAGGTGGCGGCCGTGCGACCGGTGGTCGCGGTGCTACTAGCAACAACCGTGTAGGATGCACAGGGGCAGCAGCACCCGGCGACACGGTCGGCGAGACAGCGGGGGCGCTGCTGGCAGTAGCCTGTGCAGGATGCACAGGGGCAGCAGCACCCGACGACAGGTTTGGCGAGACGGTGGGGGCGCTGCTGGCAGCAGACTGTGCAGGATGCACAGGGGCAGCAGCGCCAATCGACATGGCAGAGGGGCCAAGCGAGGGACTGGTCGCCCCCAGCCTAGCACTCGATGATGCCGGAGGAGGCATGGGTGCCTCTGCATGTCCATGCATGACGTGGGGTGTACCTGCATGCACAAGTTGGGCTCCAAGAACTGGAGCGGTAAGATCACGCTCATCAAGAAAATCCAAGGCAGAGGGTGCCATTGGCGTGGTAGACATGTCAGCAAAAGGGAAGGACTCGTAAAAAACGACATGTCTAGAAAGAATGATGCGGTTTGACTAGAGTTCGAGACACCGGTAGCCTTTGTGTTCCGAGGAGTAGTAGCCAAGAAAGATGCATAGGGATGAGCGGGGTGCGAGTTTGTGGGGCGTGGTGGATGACATGTTAGGATAGCAAGCACACCCAAAAACTTTGAGATGATCATAAAAGGGCTGGGCAGAAAAGAGGGCGATGTAAGGAGTGGAGGAGGTGAGAGTTTTAGTAGGGAGGCGGTTCACCAGATATGTGGCGGTGTGAAGGGCCTCAACCCAGTAAGCTAGAGGGAGACTCGCCTGAAACAAAAGGGAACGCAGAGTGTTATTGATGGTGCGAAGGGAACGCTCTGCTTTACCATTTTGTTGGGAGGTGTATGGACATGACATGCGGAGGGCAACACCATGGGAGAGGAAGAACATGCGGGCTTGAGAATTGTCAAATTCACGGCCATTATCGCACTGAACGCTCTTGATGGTGGTGCCAAACTGCGTGCGAACAAAAGCGAAGAAGTGAGAAAGAGTGGGAAATGTCTCAGATTTGAGGCGAAGCGGAAAAGTCCAAATGTAGTGTGAACAATCATCAAGAATAACAAGATAATATTTGTATCCCGACACACTAACAAGAGGAGATGTCCATAAATCACAGTGTATTAAATCAAAATTATGAGTAGCTCGAGAGCTAGATGAACTGAAGGTTAAACGGACATGACGGCCAAGTTGGCATGCATGACAGATATGATCAATATCATCTTTATTACAAGAAATAACACTGGAGCTAATAAGTTTGGACAAAGCTTCACGCCCAAGGTGACCGAGACGGCGATGGGCGCGGAGGTGCTGGTGGAAGGTGCATAGAACGGGTAGATGTCACCGGAGCTATTGCACCTGGCGATCACGGTCCTGGTTTGCAAATCCTTCACAGAAAGACCAAATGGATCAAACTCGATGGAACAATTATTATCTGTGGTAAAGCGACGAATAGAAATGAGGTTCTTAATAATGTTGGGTGACACCAGGACATTATTAAGAGCAAGGTTACGCTTTGGTAAGGAAAAAACATATGATCCGGTGGCTGTGACAGGAAGCAAAGCACCATTTCCCATAATGATAGACAAAGGAATAAAAGAAGAGGGTGGGAAAATGGTGGAGAGTGTACCAGCATCCGAGGTCATGTGCGAACCGGCACCTGAATCAGCATACCACGTAGAAGTCGAGGCCGGTGGGTTTAGCGTCATGGTGTTGAAGGAGTGCACCAGGGAGTCCTGGGGCCAAGACCCACCGTGAGTGGGGTTCCAGGGTGCCGCCCGGTACGCTGGTGAGGGCGCCTGGAACACCGGCGGTGTAGCTCCCCCATAGTACGGGCCGTACAGGGGTGATGGGGCGCCGTATCCACCTCCATAGGCGCCAGGAGAAGCACCGAAGCCACCATAGTGCGGGGCTGCGTGGAACGCAGGCTGTGGCGGTGGAGGGCGTCCCGATTGATCGTATGGCCACATGCGCACGGTGCCTGCCCAAGGATGGGCGAACAATGGGTATGGGGCGCTGCCCTGCTGTCCAGTCGGGGGCACTGTAGGTGCGCCACCAGCAGGTCCGCCGTGGCCACCACGGCCACGACGACGGCCGGTACGCTGGCCACCGTTCGGTGCAGGGGGCGCGGAGGAGCAGCTCCCGGACGAGGAGGAGTGGGCGGGCCAGGGGCCGCTGGACGCGGCGTTGCAGCGACGAGGGCTGCTGGTGGGGACAGAGGACGAGCGTCGATCTCCATCTCCTCCAGCAGGAGGTGAGTGCGGGCTTCAGCGAACGTCGGGAACGGCCTGTGCATCTTGAGGATGGACACCATGTGGCGAAACTTGCCACTGAGGCCGTGGAGGAGCGTGAGTACCATCTACCGGTCGCCGATGGGGTCGCTGAATTCAGCGAGAGAGGCAGCCATGGACTCAAGGCGGCGACAGTAGTCGGTGATACTCATGGCCTCCTACCGGAAGGTACGGAACTGCGTGTCAAGGAGAAGGGCATGGGACTCCTTCTGTCCGAGGAATTCATCCTCGAGGTAGCACCACGCGTTGCGGGCGGGACCTTGCCGCATCATCAACGACTGCTGCAAGTCGCTGGAGACAGTGTCGTAGATCCACGTGAGAACGCAGCAGTCTGCCTGGACCCATGCCAGGCGGGCAGGGAACGCCTCATCCTCGAGGACGTGGCGGGTGAGGGCGTACTTGCCGAGGACGGTGAGGAACATGCCGCGCCACTTGGTGTAGGTGTCCGTGGCCTTGTCGAGGACGATAGGGATGAGGGCTTTGACGTTGACGACGGCAGTGGCTTGCGCCCAGAGGGCCTCGTGCGTCTTCTCGTAATCGTCCAGGGCAGCCACACGGAGGCGTGCCTCCTCGGCCCGGCGTTCCGCGTCGGCGCGGGCAGTAGCTTCGGCGGCCTCCTTGTCCTTGGCGGCCTGAGCGGCGGCGGCGGCGGCGGTGGCTTCATCGTCGTCAGCCATGGAGCGATCAGTGGCCGCGCCTGGTGACGATCGTCAGCGACGGGGCGGGCGATCGGGAGTCGTGGACCAGCGACCACACCTGGCGACGGAGCAGCACGGGGCGGGCGATCGGGAGATCAGCGGCCACACTCGACAATCCAAGACGGAGCAGCGCGAGGTGTGGGCGATCAGAGGCAAGCGTCGGCGATCGGATCGGCAGCGGCGCTGAGGTTGCGGAAGAAGTGGGATACCATTAAAGTGTATTTGTGGGAATGAATCAATCTATTCCATGACAATGTGTACGTATACATAGGGAGGCCAGGGTGGCTCATAGCCAACCGCACTGGCGTACATGCAACCGCACAGGCGTGCATGCCTAAATCAAGGCTGACTACTATAACTACATTTCCTATAATTACAATAGTCTAACAGCCTCTTCCATGCTAGGATTTTGAAGAACTTCTTCATATTCAATAGGACTATCACAGCCAGATTCTTCACCTTTTTCAGCACTATTGCTCCCCACTTTAGGTGTTTTAGCTGACTGATTGCTCTCTTCCATGCTGTAATACGCCACTGAGTGTCATCATCTTAAGCCAATAACCAAAAAAAAGCATAACATTCCTGCACTAAATAAGGAAAAAAAATGATAAAAATTTGTAAAAAAACCTGCGGCCGAGCACACATCAGAGCAATAAGCTAATCACAATCGAGCATGCTTCAGAGCTCCAAGTACTAACCGTATGTAGCAATGAAGCATTTGGAACACAATTGCATAAAGTCCAATAAAGCAGTAGTAATAAAAAGAATGATAGAAATTTCGGTGCAGCACACAAGTTGAATAATCTTGAATGATATTTTGTCCAAATATTCTTGCGGGTCAGGCAGAAGCGTATTAAATTAAAAATATCGATTGCTAATCCCATATATCCTGGACTCCAATTGTAACGAATACAGCTGCATAGCTCACACGATTCATGCGCTAGAGAGGTTCACCAAGGCAATAATAAAAGAACAAAATTGACAAAACGAAGCCTATTTGATGTGTACAGATAAAAGCTGGAATTACGAATTAGCTTGACGAATTCGGGTGCCTTGGCCGCACAAGGAACGGTCTCGGTTTCTATCTGCTGGGCTGCAGGCGGTGACGACGGGCAGGCGAGGAGTCAGGAACGCGTCCCGTCGTGGCACCCTGTATCCAGTCCACGTACAACCCCAGGTAGCTGTCGTCCCTGTTCCCACCACCACCGCACTCACTCCCACTTCAAGTTGTAGCATTGCACAAGCAAAACCCCGAGCCCGAGACGAGACCCCCCTCTGCAGCCCACCCAAGAAACACACAGCGCATCCAGGATCCGATCCAGCCCTGCCCTGCCCTGCCCTGCCTGCAAGTTGACTTCAGACGCAGGGGTGCGTTGAAGCCTGGCATCAAACAAATCACATCAGCCATTGAATTCGGTTTAAGACTGTGAGGGGTGTTTTTAGCCCTTAATTTTAACGAAGATGAGTTTTTTGGTGCACGATGGTTAGATTAGATGCTTTTAGCGGGAGATGTTTTTTAGGGACCTAGTACAATTTTGATTGGTCTATTATAGTAGAGGGACCTAGTACAATTTTGATTGGTCCATTATAGTGGAGATGATAGCTCATCAACACGTTACAAAGCACTCTGGAGTACTCACGCTGTGAATAGCACAATTCAAAACCTAGAATATTAGATGCTTTGCAGTATGGATGACCGCACAGGCAAATACACGATAAATGGTCTGAGAACAAATACCCAACGAACGACGGCCAACATTCCTGTATGCAAAGTTGAGGAACTTCTTTCTGATGTCTTTCTTCTTTTCCTTTCTGCCACCAAAGAGTGAGGAAGACTAATCTGAAAATTATTCTCTCTAGTCCTTCATCATGGCCAAATCTAATCACAACAAAACAGAGAAGAGACCGAAGAAAATTATTTCATGGCGGCGACACCAGAAACAAAAGTCTCCATGTCGTCATGTCGATGAAGATACTGACGCCGAAGTTGTCGCCCTCATTTTCAATAGAGCTGCCGTAGAGAAGACAATTCGACCCTTCCCTTTCACCGTTGTCAGAGAGAAGGAGAAGGAGATAAAACTCCAATAAAAAAAATTTGGCATGGTCCCTAATGACTCGATCTAATAGGATCCATTGTTTTTTATAGAGATGAGCACCTAGGTAATGTTGCTCTACACTGCATCGCCGCCTTCATCTGCAGCTCTGACCGAGCTCAGGGCATGGCCGATAGCCCGTCAGCCTGAGCTAACTAGCTGAGAGTGAGGGGGGGGGGGGGGTGTTAAGCTTCAGCGAACATACATCATTATACAGATGCTCCCCTGTCACACCAATCGGTGACAAGATCGGTTTACATCTCGTCTCTTATACTGTTGAGAAACAATCCAACTGTTAGTACAGCTCGTCTCTTATACTGTTGAGAAACAATCTAAGCTCCCTCGCTTTCCTCTCGTGTTCTGGAGACTGACTGCTATCAGCCTCACAATCCTGGTCAGGCTTTTTATCATTCCTTCTACTCTTATCGACTTTAACCGGTGAAGGAGAAGAGAGATCGATCATGGCGGGTTCTACTACTTCACTACTCTGTCCATCGCTTCTCAACAACGCTATTATCCTTAATGTGTCAAATATTTGGCATTCACGGCTTTGTCATATTAATTTTGGTTGTCTATCGCGGCTAGCAAATCTGAATTTAATCCCGAAAATTAATTTAGTCAAAGGTTCTAAGTGTTATGTATGTGTGCAATCTAAGCCACCTCGTAAGCCTCACAAGGCTGCGGAGATGAGGAACTTCACAAGGCTGCGGAGATGAGGAACTTGACGCCATTAGAACTAATCTATTCCGATCTATGTGAGATGAATGGCGAGTTAACTAAAGGTGGCAAAAAATACTTCATGACTTTTATAGATGATTGTATTAGATTTTTGCTATGCGTACTTGTTAAAAACAAAAGATGAAGCGTTATATTATTTTAAGATCTATAAAGCCGAAGTAGAAAATCAACTTGAGAGAAAAGTTAAACGGTTAAGGTTTGATCGTGGTGGAGAGTACTTTTTAAGTGAATTTTCTGAATTCTGTGTAGAACATGGAATTATTTATGAGAGGACACCACCATATTCACCACAGTCCAATGGGATTGCCGAAAGAAAGAACCGCACTTTAACTGAGTTGGTTAATGCCATGTTAGAGACAGCGGGTCTATCTAAGAAATGGTGGGGTGAGGCTATTTTGACAGCGTGTCATGTCCTGAATAGAGTTCCTACAAAGAATAAAGAAATCACACTATTTGAGGAATGAGAAAAGAAAAGATTAAATCTCTTATATTTGCGCACTTGAGATTGTTTGGCCAAAGTGAATGTGTCAATTAACAAAAAGCGTAAGCTTAAGCCTAAAATTGTTGATTGTGTTTTCCTTTGTTTTGCTATTCACAGTGTTAGATATAGATTCTTAATTATAAATTTTGGAGTACCTGACATGCATGATGGTACTATCATGGAGTCTAGAGACGCTACATTTTTTAAAAATAAATTTCCCTAGCACTTCTAGTCATAAACCTATAATTCCCCATGAGCAATTTATTCTGATAGAACACTCTGAGAAACCTCATATGCACAATCCTGAGGAGAATGACATTTTAGTCACTCGAAAAAGCAAGTGACAACGGACTGTAAAGTCTTTTGATGATGACTACATTGTGTACATTGTAGTCTTGGTACATATAACATCATTTAATCATGCATCCACATAGACGGTAAATGTTACACTCATAAATCATTACATATAATCATATCTTAAAATTGTGCATACATCAGATAGTACAATGTTCGACAAATCAATCTTAAGCTACATGCTAGTTGTCTTAGAAAATAAAGTCAGAAGAGTAAAGCTACAGTGCAACAAATGTAAAAATAAAAGTTTAGGTAACTATATTGCTTCCTAACAGGCCCAGTGCAGCAGCTGCTGCATAACCATTCATCTCCAGTCCCTCTACATTCAAAACAAGACAAAAGGAACCATTCATGAGATCATGTCATGGGACTTTAAGCAAAACAGATTTATACTAAGAACATCTTGATACACATCTGTTAGAACATGCCACATCAAGATAAAAAGAACCAGTCATCATTACATAGTAGTTCTCAGATTTCTTGGGAACCAAAAGATCACGTTGGCATGACAAGTGATGAATTGTTTCAAAACCAAAAAGATACAGCACTTGAATAGGATGTCTTCAGATTGTCTAAATTCAACATTTATGCCTCATGTACTTATCATTCAGTTAGTAAGGCTTACCAGTTACACTTGAGCAAGGTTTGTCACACATTACAGACTTCATTTCAACTCTGGCGGCACATAAATAAGACTATTCAGATGAGATATATATGTGTAACCAATCATACGAACACATTAAAACAAGATTATAGCAGAATCATAAAGTTGTAAAGTTAACAGCAAATCTGATTAAAGTAACCAAAAAGAAAGAGCTAATCTGATTTTTTACTTCAGTACAAAGCTACCTGATACTATATTGGGGTTCATTTATGCTGTACAAAATAAATGAACACTACAATAATCTCTAAATTCATTGTTTTGGCAATCTGATCACACTCTTAAAAATAATTCTTACACTTCCTTCAGCCCTAAGTGACAACTATATTCAGATCCAAAGAAATGATTTTCAAAGAAACCAAATAAGACATAGAAATCATTCGGTCAATATTAAAAGGCAGGGAAGAAGGGAACCTGCAGAGATCCAAATTTTGCAGCAAGTCACTCTATATGGCATTCAGTACAAGTCTGAGGTTAATTGACAGCTGGAGCTCAAGCAAATATAAGTAAAGACAATGCTTCCCCTTTTCCACATTCTGTACAAGTAGCAAAATTTGCTTTTGTAAAGGAATAAAACAGTCCATATATGGTCGATGACCTGAAACATGTGAAACTGTAGGCATGTTGATAGTTGATGAATATTTTTTACCTAATCTAGCTGAAAAGTGTCTTGTCCTACAGAGGCAATTTGCTCCTTTTCACCTGCAAGAAAAGGATTCCCTTAATATCATAAGGTGAAAGGAAACATTAAAGTAGCATATTTCATCTAAGCAAAACTGTCCTTAGATGAGGCCTGCAGGTGTGTTTCACAGTGTGTAGTAATAGATGAGGCCAGCAGGTGTGTTGCTAAATTGTCAATCCACTATCTATTCATATTTGCAGACAAGTTATAAATCTGGTAGTCTACGCACAAAAACATGTTTCCCACACAGCAAGAATATGAAGAATATAAGGAAGACTACATCTTACCCTCAATGCTGCAGAGTCCTTTATTTGCAAACAAATATTTTGATAAGTCAAATCATAATATTCAGGGTCTATTGTTCAGTGCTTTAGCACTCTGTAGAAGGGCAATCTAAAAAATTCAGTGCCGAAGCCGGATCTATGCATAACTAGTATTTATCTCAATACGATAGCTAGTAGTGACGAGCATGTATAGCTAGTAGTGATAAGTCAAATCATGATATAACTTGAACAATAATAGTGCATACTTAGAGAACTGTACAATAAAAATCAGTTTCCTAACTCAGATCTTGATTTGCAGTGTTGCACAAGGTAAAATAGGCATATTAGTTGATGAATATTTTTTACCTAATCAATTTGCAAAGCATCTTTACCACAGAAGCAGTTTAATCCTTATATGCATATGGTGAAAGGATACATTAAAGTAGAATATGACAGCTAATTAAACTCCACAAGTGCTACTAAAACCAAAATTTTTCATTGAATTGGTGGATCGGAGAATCATTGAAACTACATGGAACTACTATTTAAAATTACCACAGCAGTTACAGATTGGCATTAGTTGTCTTCTAGGATCAGTGGCAAGAACCTTGAGTTGGAACAATCCAAGTTTCTATAAGCTGCAGATACAACACATATATTATTCACTTAGAAGACCACAAAACCAGTTGCTAGAATATAAGCTGAGATTTAATTCTCTCCCAAAATATTTTTTGTACCATACAGCAAGCAAACACAGCCAGGGATCTCACTGTCACGTTAAAGTGGTGGGGGAAGGCCTGGGACACTTTGGATGGTACTATGCAGCAACTGCATGTTCATAATAAGGCACAACTCAGTGAGGACAAATAAACTGCACATCTAGATATAATCTATCTATATATGTAAATATGGTAGACAATGAAAGTATGGCTTTCTATGCACATATGAAAACACATGGAATCTTATACAGGTGTTATAAAAAAATTCTTATACAGAAATATCCATAAGTCAAACTAAAGCCTATCAGCAGGTTGACATGCAGAGTGCTGTGCAGAATATTGCAAATCAAAGAATACGAGTATCAGATAAGCTTTATGTACAAGTCACAGGAACACAATTATACTGCAGCTTTAATAGAGCCGGTGTAAAAAAACTACTAGTTTAGATGCATGGCAAGAGATACAATTGCAGTCATCTTTTGATACAGTTTTGATCAAGACAAATTGTGATCAATTAACCAAAATCTCTAACACTTCTGCACAAGATTCAACATGTTTTATTAGTGATTCCTACATGTTTCAGGATATCCAAGATGTTGAGAACAGGAATAACAATCACAGCCACTAGCTGTAGTAATACCTGAGAGAACAGATCAGGCAGGCAGGAGTTAGATCCCATAAGGCCTGAAACAGAAAACAGTTAGATCCCACATTATGAGAACAGTATGTTATCTTTCTCTAGATGTTACAGGATAAATGCTCAGTTTTAGTGTTCTATAGTATTGTCACACCCATTTTTAAGGAACAAATGGAATGCATAATCTTATGTGCGCCCAGAGATCAATCACACATAAGATGACAAACATAAATAGTATCATCACCAATGTTTATTACATAACGAATAGTATCACAGAATCTTTACGTAATTAAGCGGAAACATAGTATAAATCTTGTGGTAGCTAGCTCCATAGCACAGGCACGTCAACTGGTTGACCACAAGTCTAGTAACCTTCAGGAAAGTAGTAGTAGTAATCACTATATGCACTTTCGGGATTCCATCCTATAGTGGGGGAATGCAAGGGTGAGCACAAAAGTACTCAACAAGTGTAACATGGGGTTCATGAAGCTCAAGTAGGATAGACACTGGTTCAACTGCATGTAGCTTTTAGTTGATCATATTTTAAGCAATTGAGTAGCATCAAATAGGTAATATTCCCATAATAAACACATGATCATGCAAAGAGAATAATGAATAGCAAGAACAAGTAAATTAATAGTGATCTCTATTCCGTAAGGGTCCAAGGCCGCTCGTGTCCGTGAGCACGACTGATATACCAGTTTTACACTCTGCAGAGGTTGTACACTTTCACTGTGAGTCGTGATCCCCAAAAGCCCGAGGTCATGACTCCCCATTGGACATTCAAGTTTCACTATGAAGTCTTTCCAAGGTTCGTCTAACAAGTTAGGGCCGCTAGATTTCTGTGGCCTGCAAATGTAGAGCCCCCCTTCCGTATGGCACAATGACACGCAGCCTATACTCATAGGGACAGAAGCCGCACTACACCCAACCCGGAACACAACCCCTTTTGCGCCATAAAGGTAACCACTAACAAGCTAGAAAAGGTCCTCTTATATGACTAAAGCCAGAGCCATGTAGCCCTCACAGCTATACTGTAAGTCCCGGATGTTCGCTTACAGATAAGTCCTTACGGAGAGGAATCTAGAGAAAACTCTAGCCCTCTTGTTCCCTGTTGCTAAAAATCATCTTTTAGAGTTATTGCATATATCATTAGTCAAATTACAAGATCATTGTTTATGTGAGCACTAGCAACTACCCAATGCTATAACCATAGGATTCAAGGAACAAGATCAATACTAAGACATCCTTAACAAGGAGACACATGTATCATGAATTAAGTGAATTAAAGTGAATAGGTAACAAGGATAATCCCATGCTATACTTGCCTTGATCTTGCTGATCCTGTTGATCCGACTCGTAATAGTACTCTTGATCACCAACGAACTGATCATCGTCTATTCTCGATTAGCACATCAACAACAATCATCCAAGAGCAATCATGCAAAGCAAACAAAGCTACAATTAGAACAGTACACCAACAGTAGAAAAATAAGATGAAAAGTTTTTAAAACAAATCTACATCGCACTAGGATCATACAGACGCGAAGTTCACGTAAATCGGAGCTAAAACGGAAAAGTTATGGTTTAAACAAGATTTACTTTATTAAAGTAATAGATTAAATCAAACCTCAAATTTTAAAAGTGGAAAATCTACTATACAGTAGTACTAATAGGTAGAGTATGAAATTATGAACCTAACGCAACTTGAACGGATCAAATTGGAGTTAAAACGGAGATTTTATGACCTAATTAAACCTAGTGGCAATTCTGTAAATACCTGAAAGTGTATTCTCATCTAAACCGATGAAGTTTACGTTTTTAAAATAACAAAGCGTATTCAGCTATTACGCCATGGACCGCGGGTTTAGAAACAAAAAACCCAAGGACTCTTATGCAAAAGAGACAGCCGAATCGGTATGACTCGATCTGAGCCACCGGATCAAAAACGAACGGTTGAGATTAGACTGGGGAGTAAGAGAGGGGAATCCGGTCGGCACTGTAGCCCGACGGCGGCGATATTGCCGGCGGCGAGCGATTGCTCACCGGAGTTGAGCAATCCGGCAGCAGGAAACACTATTCGATGCACCGATTGCACAGGAAGGAGTAGGAGAGAGCCGCGAACTCACCTAGATGCTCTCCGGCGACCGGAATCGACCGAGGAAGGCGAGCGGCTTCCAATGGCGAGCGGCGGAGCCCTGCTCACGATGACCGAGCCAAATTAGTGAAACAAATCGAAAAAGAAAAAGAAGAAGGGCTCGGCAACTTTCAAACAGCAACCCGAACTCCTCGGTAGCTTACGGAGGTGGCCGAATCGACAAGTTCTTCGTTTTGCTTCCAAGCTTGAGCGGCGGCTGCTAGGATGCGGCGGCTTGCTCGTCTCGAGGGCGTGGCTCGTGGTTAGGGTTGTGTAGAGAGGTGGCGCGAGCGCGGCGGCTATTTATGAGGAGAGGCTCAGCGTGCGGTCCAAGCCAGGCGGGAAGCGGGACGGAGGCGGACTCCATTGGCATGTCCGTGTCGACTACGAGCAAGAGGAAGAAGATACCGCT
The DNA here is from genome assembly GCA_022457205.1 of Saccharum spontaneum. Classification (NCBI taxonomy): domain Eukaryota; kingdom Viridiplantae; phylum Streptophyta; class Magnoliopsida; order Poales; family Poaceae; genus Saccharum; species Saccharum spontaneum. Next base: position 748,012 of record CM039605.1, on the reverse strand, counting down.
TATAAGCGGGCCCGGAATGTCAGTCAGAGGAAAGGGAGAAGAAGGGCGCGACGGCTTGCTGGGCTGGCCCGCTACGCGGCTTGCGGCCCAGAGGAAGGCAGCTGGCTCGCCGGGCTTTGGGACAGGCCAAGAGAGCTGGGCCTTCGGACCAAAGTTGAGAAGGGAGAAGATTTCTATTTCCTTTTCTTTTCTTCCTAATACATCAAATACATTTTTAAATGATTTTTGAAATAATTTTCTTCTAGAAATAAACCAATCCAAACAATTAAAAATATGCAACGGCATGTATGCACAAACACTCATTTTAACCTTATATTTGATTTTATTTTAAACAAAAATATTATTTCACTAGGTTTTCATGCACACAAAAATGCTTAACTAAATTAAATTCTCTATTTAAAAGTATTAAAAAATTTAGGGTGTTACAATTCTACCCCCTTAAAATGAATCTCGTCCTGAGATTCGGACGATGATTACTCAAACAACTGTGGGTATGCTTTTCTTAAATCTTCCTCTCTTTCCCATGTAGCCTCTGCTTCCGAATATCGGCTCCACTGAACTTTACACATCTTTATAACTCGGCTCCTGGTAACTCTTTCCGCTGTCTCCAAAATTTTCACGGGATACTGCTCATAAGTAAAATTTTCCTTAACAGTGAGTTCTTCCAATGGTATTTGTTCTTCTGGCACACGCAAACATTTCTTTAACTGTGACACATGGAACACATAATGCACACCTGCTAAACTCTCAGGCAATTCCAACTGATATGCCACTTCGCCACGTCTCTCTAAGATCTTAAAAGGACCGACATACCTCGGTGCTAACTTTCCTTTCCGATTAAACCTTTTCACACCTCTCATAGGTGACACCTTCAGGTAAACATAATCTCCCACTTCAAAAGTCAACTCTCTTCGTCGAGTATCGGCATAACTTTTCTGTCGGGACTGAGCTGCTTTCAAATTATTTCAGATCATTCTTACTTGTTTCTCAGCATTCCTAAGCACATCAGGACCAAATACTTGACTTTCTCCCGTCTAATTCCAAAACAATGGAGTTCTACACTTCCTACCATACAAAGCTTCAAAGGGTGCCATCTGTAGACTTTTCTGATAACTATTATTATAGGAAAACTCTGCATATAGCAAACTCTTATCCCAACTTGTACCATACTACAAAGCACAAGCTCTCAACATATCTTCCAATATCTGATTAATTCTTTCTGTTTGCCCATCTGTCTGAGGATGATATGCTATGCTAAAAGTCAGCTTAGTTCCTAATGACTCTTGTACTTTCTGCCAGTAATAGGATGTAAACTGAGTACCTCGATCAGACACTATCTTCTTTGGAACTCCGTGCAAACTTACTATCCTTTCCAAATACAGTTCAGCCAACTTTGCACTGGAATATGTCGTTCTAACCGGTATAAAATGAGCAACTTTAGTCAAACGATCCACTATAACCCATATTGAATCAAAACCCCTCTGAGTGCGTGGTAACCCCACTATAAAGTCCATACCAACCTCTTCCCACTTCTACTCAGGTATCTGCATCGGTTGCAACAATCCTGCAGGTCTTTGATGTTCAGCTTTAACCCTTTGACACGTGTCACATAGTGCAACATACTCTGCAACATCTCTTTTCAAACCATGCCACCAATACCTCTCTCTCAAATCCATATACATCTTAGTACTTCCGGGATGAATAGAGTAAGCGGACTCATGAGCCTCTCGTAGGATTGCTTCTCTTATAGCTTTGTCCTCAGGCACACATAATCGTTTCCCAAACCATAGGGTTCCTCTATCATCCAACAGGAATCCAGGTGCTTTACCTTTCGGTATATTCTTCACTATCTCCTTTGTTTTGTCATCCGTCAACTGACCCTTGAGTATTTGTTGCTCTAACATAGGCTCTATTACTAATTCTACTGCATTAATAGCAATACCCAAGTTTAGATGCTCAAACTCAGCACATAACTCATTTGACATAGGCATTACTTGCACCTCATTAGCATAGCTCTTTCTGCTAAGGGCATCTGCAACAACATTAGCCTTACCCAGATGATAATGTACCTCCAAATCATAATCCTTAATCAATTCTAACCAACGACGTTGTCTCAAGTTCAGATCTGATTGAGTGAAAATGTACTTCAAACTCTTATGATCAGTGTAAATATCACTTTTATGTCCAATCAAATAATGCCTCCATATTTTCAAAGCATGCACCACTGCTGCTAACTCCAAGTCATGAGTAGGATAATTTAACTCATGCTTCCTCAACTATCGATATGCATATGCTACTACTTTGCCTTCCTGCATAAGCACACAACCAAGACCCAAACGGGATGCATCACAATAAATAGAGAAGCTCTTATTCAAATCTGGCAAAACTAACACCGGGGCTGTTGTCAATCTTTTCTTCAGCTCCTCAAAATTAACCTGACATTTATCAGACCACACAAATTTGGCATTCTTTTCCAACAGCGCTGTCATTGGCTTGGCAAGCTTAGAAAACCCTTCAATAAATCTTCTATAATATCCAGCCAATCCCAAGAAGCTACGAATTTCTCACACATCGGTTGGTGGTTTCCAATTCAACACATCTTTTACCTTGCTAGGATCCATTGATATTCCACCATTAGAGACCACATGGCCTAGAAAAGCAACTTCCTTTAACCAAAACTCGCATTTGCTACGCTTAGCATAGAGCTTATGCTCTCTGAGCTTCTGCAGGACCAACCTCAAATGTTCCACATGTTCTTCCTTAGTCTTAGAGTATACCAAGATATCATCGATGAACACTACTACAAACTTATCAAGATATTCTATAAATACCTTATTCATCAAGTACATAAAGTATGCATGAGCATTAGTCAAGCCAAAAGACATTACTGTATACTCATACAAACCATATCGGGTGGTGAATGCTGTCTTTGGTGTATCCGTAGCACGAATCTTCAACTGATGATAGCCAGAGCGAAGATCAATCTTAGAAAACACACAAGCACCTCTCAACTGATCAAACAAGTCATCAATCCTTGGCAGCGGATACTTATTCTTGATAGTTACCTCGTTGAGTGACCGATAATCAACACACATCCGTTGAGAACCATCCTTCTTATCAACAAAGATCACAGGAGCTCCCCACGGTGAAGAGCTAGGACGAATAAAACCTTTCTCTTGCAATTCTTTTATTTGTTTCTTAAGTTCCTCTAATTCATTAACCCCCATTCTATATGGACGCTTAGCTATAGGTGCAGTTCTAGGCAATAATTCAATAATAAACTCATTGTCGCGGTCGGGTGGCATACCTGGCAAGTCGTCGGGGAACACATCCGGAAATTCATCCACAACCGGATCCTCTTGATTAACATTATCATCAAGTCGATTTACTGTAGCTGTCTGCGGCTTCTGCACTACAATCTCCACACTAATTCGATCTCCCTTCGGTGTTGTTAGGGCTACTACCTTTTCCTTACACTGAATCACTGCCTGATTTTGCTTCATCCAATCTAATCCCAGAATAAGATCAATCCTAGCTGTTCTCAACACTATAGGACTCACTTTGAACTCTACCCCCTTAAAATTAAACTAATAGGGAGGCAGCGATAGGAAGCTTGCATACTACCCCCGGGCGAATTGACTAGTATAGGGTTTTTTATGGCACATAAAGGAATGCTATTTGTCTTAACAAATATTTGAGATATGCATGAATGCGAAGCTCCAGAATCAAAAAGAACAGTGGCAGGGATGGAGTGGACATCGAACGTACCAAGCATAACTTCAGGTTCCGCCATTGTAGTCTCTTCCGACACGTGAGTCACCTTCCCGTAGTATGGTGGCTTCTGGTTACTGTTCTGCTTCTGAGGAGTTTGCTGATTAGCCTTCTCAGGACAGTTATAAAAAAAGTGACCTTCCTTCCCACAATGGAAACACTTAGTTGGAGTATTAGAAGCACTAGTCTTCATTGGAGTGTTGTTGGGGGTACTCTGTCGTTGATTCTGGTTCCCATTCTGCTGCTGAGAGTGTTGATTGCCATTCTGCGACTGATAAGGAGGACGTTGCAGAAACTAATTACGTGGAGGAAGTTGACCACGACTCCATTGGTTGGGCGGATACCTCTGCTGAAAACCTTGTTGATAACCAGTGCGTTGACGAGTGTTGTTTCCAGATATCTGTCCCTGAAGTCTCTTTCTTTTAGCATCCATCTCCTTGCGCTTATTATCCACCAATGTTTGATAATCTGGGTAAGCATTGGACATTAACTGCAATTGAAGACCATCATGTAGACCCTTCAAGAAAAGTCGCTGCTTATCAGCATCATTAGCCACCTCATTCGGTGCATAACGTGACAACTGAGCAAACTTGTCTCTATACTCTGCCACAGGCATAGATCTCTGTGTCAAATTGCGGAATTCTTTTGCCTTCAGTGCTATCACCCCCTCTGCTAAGTGGTAGGACCTAAAACTCTCTGTAAACTCCTGCCAAGTAATGACGGGAGCATTGGCAGGACGGCCATACTGATATGATTCCCACCAGTCTTGAGCTGCTCCTTGAAGTTGTCCCGAAGCAAACAACACCTTCTGTTGATCATTACACTGAGCAATGTTGAGCTGCTTCTCTACTACACGAAGCCAATCATCAGCTTCCAATGGATCCGAGGCATGTGTAAACACCGGTGGATGACCCTTCAAAAATTCTCCACGCTTATCCCGCGCAGGTGCTCCTCCAACTGGCTGATTTTGCTGATTGTTCACCAGAGCTTCCATTAACTGTGTCTGTATGGCCAAAAGCTCATGAATAGTAGGTGGTGGACCAACTCCACGACCACGGCCTCGACCTCGTCCTCTTCCAGACATCTGTTATCCAATACAGTATCAAATCTTAGAGATTACCACATAATAGACAATTCTAGAGATAGAGATTAGAATCTGATAATTTTCTGGACACATCCCAATTTCAGCTCTCCGGTAAAACAGACCTATCTCGAGTTACAGATATCCAGTAGAGGTGTACTTTACATGGTTGGAAAGTTTATGAAATTATCTACAACTTTTATTTAACTCATACTCCCAGATTCTGTCACGAAGTTACCCAAAAACAGGACACAACAGAAACTGTTTCTGACTTCCAGACTGCACAGTAACTTCATCTTGTAACGATTATAACTCATGATCTAGAATAGATAAAAAGGTGATTCTAGAGGCATTGGAAAGGTACGTGGGTCTAGATTCTCTCATAAAAATTTCAGAATTTTTTGCTGAACAGTTAATTTTAAGCATAAAAGGAAAGACAGACCGCTCCAGAAAGGACAGAACAAAGAGAAAAGTTAACCCAACTAAATTATTTATTTATCACACTAAAACTTAGTATTATATAATTAGGAACTTTTGTAGACAAGCCCACAAAGCTCCAGCACTCATTACATGGAAAAACCAACTCACACATAAGCACAATAATAACTCAACTAACCACACAAAGTTCACACGACACCACAAACTCAACTTAACTCGACACTACTCGTACTATCGTATTATTACATAAATGGTATTCCAACTCCTAGGGACGGACTTGATGTTCATGATAATCATAGATCGCTTCCATGCCTTGGTCAATCCTTAAGCCATCTATCACTTCTTGATACCTCTTGACGTCTTTTCCCAAAGCTTTAACTAGGGCTACCAACCGACGATTTGTCACCATCATGTCATGACCAAAATCCACCATGACCCAAGGAACTAAATCCAAATTCCCAGGGTTCATCATTACCCATCCTTGCTCTGGATCGCCACGGGGAAAATAACGATATTGATCATCTTGCATAACCTCATAGCGAAGGTGACGAAGTCCCAAGCATGCTTCAAAGGCCGCATCTTCTATGCCATCTTCTATAGTGGCACGACGACCACTATGGGAAAAACACCGGTCCAACAAAAAAGTACCCATCTCATTGTTCTTAACGAAGATACGCACATTGCACTTCCAATAAGTAGCTTCCAAAGGGTGCTTATGCTCCCAGCAGACATACTCAATTGCAGGATCCCAATCTGTGAAGTAGGCATTAAGCATGTCAGCCAGTCGGTGGTGTGACGGAGTGTCATGGCTTGACTTGTGATGGATCCTCGTAATCCAGCCCATAGGAAGGGACGGCACACCAATTTCAGCAGAACCACCTTGTGGAGGCGAAGGGGGCTGTCCTCCATTATGAGCAAGCTCAATATCTTTATCATCACTCAAATAGATAACCTCCTCTTTAGGTTCAATTTCCTCTTGAGGCAAAACTGGTTCTGGCGCTTGATCTGGTGTTGATGGCGGGGTTGGTGTAGTGTCTTCCAGTTCCTCCTGAAGCTCTTCTGGTTCCTCCTGAAGCTCTTCTGGTTCGTATAGGGAACGGGGTGGATAGTAGCCTCCAGTGGTGATACGGGCAGTCTTGCGGGCACGAGGCATCTACAGATTTTAGGCCAAGGGTAAGTCGAAATTAGAGACAATATTTTCACAATAGAATGAGGTGAAAGAAGCATAATAATTTAGCAATTATCAAGAGTAAAGTGATAAGCATGAAACAAGTGAAGAAAAGAGAACTAAAACGACCATTGCTAACTAGGCTTGCGTCCTACAGTCAACATAGCTTTGATACCAATCTGTCACACCCATTTTTAAGGAACAAATGGAATGTATAATCTTATGTGCGCCCAGAGATCAATCACACATAAGATGACAAATATAAATAGTATCATCACCAATGTTTATTACATAACGAATAGTATCACAGAATCTTTACGTAATTAAGCGGAAACATAGTATAAATCTTGTGGTAGCTAGCTCCATAGCACAGGCACGTCAACTGGATGACCACAAGTCTAGTAATCTTCAGGAAAGTAGTAGTAGTAATCACTATTTGCACTTTCGGGATTCCATCCTATGGTGGGGGAATGCAAGGGTGAGCACAAAAGTACTCAACAAGTGTAACATGGGGTTCATGAAGCTCAAGTAGGATAGACACTGGTTCAACTGCATGTAGCTTTTAGTTGATCATATTTTAAGCAATTGAGTAGCATCAAATAGGTAATATTCCCATAATAAACACATGATCATGCAAAGAGAATAATGAATAGCAAGAACAAGTAAATTAATAGTGATCTCTATTCCGTAAGGGTCCAAGGCCGCTCGTGTCCGTGAGCACGGCTGATATACCAGTTTTACACTCTGCAGAGGTTGTACACTTTCACTGTGAGTCGTGATCCCCAAAAGCCCGAGGTCATGACTCCCCATTGGACATTCAAGTTTCACTATAAAGTCTTTCCAAGGTTCGTCTAACAAGTTAGGGCCGCTAGGTTTCTGTGGCCTGCAAATGTAGAGCCCCCCTTCCGTATGGCACAATGACACGCAGTCTATACTCATAGGGACAGGATCCACACTACACCCAACCCGAAACCCCTTTTGCGCCATAAAGGTAACCACTAACAAGCTAGAAAAGGTCCTCTTATATGACTAAAGCCAGAGCCATGTAGCCCTCACAGCTGTACTGTAAGTCCCGGATGTTCGCTTACAGATAAGTCCTTACGGAGAGGAATGTAGAGAAAACTCTAGCCCTCTTGTTCCCTATTGCTAAAAATCATCTTTTAGAGTTATTGCATATATCATTAGTCAAATTACAAGATCATTGTTTATATGAGCACTAGCAACTACCCAATGCTATAGCCATAGGATTCAAGGAACAAGATCAATACTAAGGCATCCTTAACAAGGAGACACATGCATCATAAATTAAGTGAATTAAAGTGAATAGGTAACAAGGATAATCCCATGCTATACTTGCCTTGATCTAGCTGATCCTGTTGATCCGACTCGTAATAGTACTCTTGATCACCAACGAACTGATCACCGTCTATTCTCGATTAGCACATCAACAACAATCATTCAAGAGTAATCATGCAAAGTAAACAAAGGTACAATTAGAACAGTACACCAACAGTAGAAAAATAAAATGAAAAGTTTTTAAAACAAATCTACATCACACTAGGATCACACAGACGCGAAGTTCACGTAAATCAGAGCTAAAACGAAAAAGTTATGGTTTAAACAAGATTTACTTTATTAAAGTAATAGATTAAATCTAACCTCGAATTTTAAAAGTGGAAAATCTACTATACAGCAGTACTAATAGGTAGAGTATGAAATTATGAACCTAACGCAACTTGAACGGATCAAATCAGAGTTAAAACGGAGATTTTATGACCTAATTAAACCTAGTGGCAATTCTGTAAATACCTGAAAGCGTATTCTCATCTAAACCGACGAAGTTTATGTTTTCAAAATAACAAAGCGTATTCAGCTATTACGCCATGGACCGCGGGTTTAGAAACAAAGAAACCCAAGGACTCTTATGCAAAAGAGACAGCCGAATCGGTATGACTCGATCTGAGCCACCGGATAAAAAACGAACGGTTGAGATTAGACTAGGGAGTAAGAGAGGGGAATCCGGTCGGCACTGTAGCCCGACGGCGGCGATATTGCCGGTGGCGAGCAATTGCTCACCGGAGTTGAGCAATCCGGCAGCAGGAAACACTATTCGATGCACCGATTGCACAGGAAGGAGTAGGAGAGAGCCGCGAACTCACCTAGATGCTCTCCGGCGACTGGAATCGACCGAGGAAGGCGGGCGGCTTCCAATGGCGAGCGGCGGAGCCCTGCTCACGATGACCGAGCCAAATTAGTGAAACAAATCGAAAAAGAAAAAGAAGAAGGGCTCGGCAACTTTCAAACAGCAACCCGAACTCCTCGGTAGCTTACGGAGGTGGCCGAATCGACGAGTTCTTCGTTTTGCTTCCAAGCTTGAGCGGTGGCTGCTAGGATGCGGCGGCTTGCTCGTCTCGAGGGCGTGGCTCGCGGTTAGGGTTGTGTAGAGAGGTGGCACGAGCGCGGCGGCTATTTATGAGGAGAGGCTCAGCGTGCGGTCCAAGCTAGGCGGGAAGCGGGACGAAGGCGGACTCCATCGGCATGTCCGTGTCGACTACGAGCAAGAGGAAGAAGATACCGCTTACATGCGGGCTCGGAATGTCAGTCAGAGGAAAGGGAGAAGAAGGGCGCGGCGGCTTGCTGGGCTGGCCCGCTACGCGGCTTGCGGCCCAGAGGAAGGCAGCTGGCTCGCTGGGCTTTGGGACAGGCCAAGAGAGCTGGGCCTTCGGGCCAAAGTTGAGAAGGGAGAAGATTTCTATTTCCTTTTCTTTTCTTCCTAATACATCAAATACATTTTCAAATGATTTTTGAAATAATTTTCTTCTAGAAATAAACCAATCCAAACAATTAAAAATATGCAACGGCATGTATGCTCAAACACTCATTTAACCTTATATTTGATTTTATTTTAAACAAAAATATTATTTCACTAGGTTTTCATGCACACAAAAATGCTTAACTAAATCAAATTCCCTATTTAAAAGTATTCAAAAATTTAGGGTGTTACAAGTATTCCCTGATATAAGAAAACAGACAATGCTATGATTTAATAGCAGTCAAAAGATGGTAGGCAGACGAAGATTAATAATCTGAAAGCATATATTTTATCTGAAGTTTATTTTACAAGAAGCATCATTGCATCATGTGAACACTGATGATTCCAGTGTAGTATTAAACATCACAAAATACTGAATACATGGATTATTTAAATGGAACTAGCAGAGCGGCTCAAAGTTGATAACTGTACAATAAAATAAGATTTGCAACTCAGGTTTTCATTTGCATTGTTGTAGAAAGTGGAAGGCTGGAATTAGAAAGAAGCACAATCCTATTAAAAACTAAAGCCTATCAGCAGCAGACATACAACAGTACACAAAGCTGAATCACATATGAGCTTTCAGCAATCCTACTTCATCCAATCAAAACTGTCTTTAGAAACAAAGTGACACCAACATATTTTTAGAACAAAAAATGCTCAGCTTTCTAAGCAGGAGTACTTGCCCGAATGTAAATTGACAAAACTGCATGCAAAAAGTTAACACCACTTATTAACCTATATGCACGTAATAAGGCAAAGCACAGTGAGGACAAATAGACTGCATGTCTGTTCAGCAAATCAGGGAAAAAAAATTGAGCGCCTAATGTTCAAATTCAGTGTTGTAGCACTTGTATAGATGGGTAAATAAATTGTCTAAAACAATCTAAAAGCATTTTGTCCTCCACAGAAGAGTAAATAAATTACCTAATTTTTTTTTAAAAAAATTAGTGTTTCAAATTGAGTGCTGAAACCAGATCTTGTAGGCTCGTGGTGCCTACTGGCATGGATCTGCTGCCAGATACCAGTTTCTCATCCATGGCTTGGTAGCTCGTGCAGCGCCTCCATGCCATGGACCTGAGTGGGGAGGGGCTCGTGCAGCACCCCCACGGCATGGACCTGCGGAGGGAGGAGGAGGGGCTCACCTGTTGGATCCAGGAGACGCGACGGCGGTGGTGGCCTTGCCGGCGTTGGGCCGCCGAGATCACGCCGAGTGACCTCACGCGCCGTCATGGCCCTGAGTGGGGAAGGAAAGGGAGAAGCTGAGTGGGTGCAGTGCAGGTCCCTGACGGTCACGGTTTACAGCAAACGCGCAGCGCCCGTGACATTAGGCTATCTGCACACCTCTATATTCATCTTGTATACATCCTAGTCATCAAGATTCTCTCCTCTATACTCAATTATTCCGCACTCATCTATCCTCTATATCATCCTCTATCCGGACCCACTTGTCACTTTATCTAAATATATCCATTTGAGATCTAGTTTTGAAGAATTTATTAAAACGAATTTAATAGTGCAATCGGAATTTAATTTGGTTTTTTAGTTTGTGAGTTATACTATTTTTTTAGTGTTAAAAAGTGGGACCCGCTAAGATTCCCTCCTCTGCCCACTTGCTCTCTCTGATGAACGCGCCAGCAGCCACGAGCGCGGGACCCAGCATCCTTTTGCGGATGTCCTCTGTGCAACGCCAGTTCCTCTTAATTTATCGGACGCGAGCGGTTACCGGAACACTATACAGGACCCGGTGCAGTACGTTTTTACGCTATATGAGTTTACAGGATCCATATAGAGGACCCGGTGCAACCAGTCTTAGAGCGTCTGGCCAGGTGGAATTGAGACTATTATGCCAGAGTTTTCATGGGCTGTTGGGGGGGAATTAGAAGTGGTAATTGCTTTGTTTAGGGCTGGATCAAGGGGACTGTATCACTCCTGTTCGGCTGGTCCGGCTGATGTTGTTTTGTTGTAAGAGAAAAACATTTTACCATGGCTAATAAGTCGTGCTGATAAGACCAGCTGAACAGGGTGTATATGTATATATACAATTATTGGCCCTTCAAATCCTAGCTTCTTCATTCTTCCTAAGGCCATCCCAACAGTTTTGCAAATCGCCGGCTGATGTGAGAGTAAAAATGATTAAACAAATAAAACGTCAGATGGTGCTACGATATGTTAGAGACTTGAAAAAACTTGGAGAGCGTGCGAGCTATACATTTGCTTCCTCGCTAGCGCTGTAACTTTCTGGTTTCTCTTTTCCTCCTGATTGGTACGCAGTCCTCCTCGCTAGCGAGATGGCCAGCCGTTGGGGACGCCCTAACGGCTAACGCCACCATCCTAGCTGCACGCTGCTCCTGCTGCTTGTTGCTGCACCGCACTTGCCAGCAGCCTGCTGCCTTGCTTGCTGCTGAAAGTCTCCTGCTTGGTATGCATTCACACGAGCAATTGCACGCCCCCACCTACGACCAGCCCTTGCCATGCCACACAACTCAGGCCTTGTTTAGATCCGGAATTGGGGCTCCCGAATTGCTATAGCGCACTGTAGTAATTTGTTTGTATTTGATAAAAAATGTTCAAATTTTGACTAATTAGGCTCAAAATGTTCGTCTCACAAAGTACAATAAAACTGTGCAATTAGTTTTTAATTTCATCTACATTTAGTACTCCATGCATGTGTCGATATTTTGATGTGATGAGAATCTTCTTTTTACATAGTGAAATTTAGGGGTTGAAATTGGGAACTAAAAAGGCCTCACCATGCTCCTTGCATTGTAATCATCTCCACCGCCACCCTCGTCGTAGCCTCCGTCGTGCGTGCTCGCCCACACGCAACCTTGCTGCAACAGCTACGCCTTCCATGTCGCCATCTCCCAGACAACAACATCCGCATCTTGCCGCAGGCCTGTAGAGTGCGTTCAGGCTCCGCTGCGACAACGATGCCCTCGCACACCTCCTGTGCATGAGACATGCTGCACCATGGCCGCGCATCATCGACACCCTCTGCTCGCTGTGTCACGACGCCGCCCCTGTGCAACGCCCGGTCGCACCACCACCACTTTGGTGCTCCCACACTCCAACCGACCCAGCTCACATCAGGTCTGGCTCTGCCGGTCTGGACCAGGAGCCAAGGTCGACGCTCAGCCTTCACCAGCCACTATGTCGGTCTGACCAGCACGCTGGCTGATCCTCACCATCTTGCAGCCCATCGGACGGTCTAGACCTCCTGCCTAGAGTATCCGACACACCAACCTCCACCTTGTGCCACCCTGAGCAACGCCGCAGCACCCGTCGAGCATGATCTTCAAGCCTCCACCTCTTCCCTCACCTCCTAAGATCCTCAAAACAACCATACAGATCCGATACCAATTGTTGTGATATCGGCGCCTAACGTGAAGCGATTGCTTGGATTTTACCTAGGTGAGATGTTCACGAGAGATCGCACACACTGCACAAGAGACTCGATGTTTGGTAACAAGGTTCGGCCGAAGCCTACGTCCCCCCGAGGCATGCTTATGGGCGCTCCTCCCTGATACCACGACAACGGCGGCCCGGGGCGCCGGCCAAAGCTGCCAGAACCCCCCCCCCTCCCCGAGTTTGTCACTTCGTGTTGCTTCTCAGTCTCGTGATGAGAGTGGGTTACAAGTGCAGCCCCTCCTTCTTTTATAGAGGGACCAAATTACAAGAGCCAACACCTAGCTCACCCAACCATATAATGCTAATTACAACACAAGTCTACTGTAACCCCATGTACAAGTAAATATTTGACATATTTCTAACATCTATGAAATTTATGGTCTATTCCCATCATACGTTACTACATGTTATGCAAATGCAAAAAACAGTGGAGATGGTCGCCAAGGAAGACAGTTTTCTCAAGTTGGCTGTCTTTTTCTTGAAACAATAAGTTGGCTGTCGAAAGGTGAAAGGGAGGTCAGCCAGCTTAACAAGCCCCAGGTGCAAACCTGCCCTACATATGTATATAATTCTTCGCCCCTCAAATCCTAGCTTCTTTCGTTCTTCCCTATCGCCGCCATCCCAGTTGCGCTCTCTTTCCACCTTTCGTGTTTTGTTGAACTAGTCGGGCTAGCATGACCCATTAGGCTCATTAGGCCGGCATGGATAACCCAACATTTGTGCCGTCCCAACCTCAGGTGGGCCGTGCCTTATTGGTCCTGTGTCGGGCCACCCTTTTTTGGCCATCTATACCAATATGACCAAATCTAATACCGTTTGCATTTTAGGGAAATTAGGAAATGTTAACTTCTTTCAGTCACGCCATATCCATAAACCAAATATATTTTGACACATATATGACCTTAGATTTTCTTTATATTCCCTCCATTTTCAAATTATAAGACATTTTAGTTTTTCTAGATACATATCTTTTATTATGCACTTAGATTTATACTATGTCTAGATACATTGTAAAAGCAATATGTATCTAGGAAAGTCAAAACGTTTTATAATTTGGAATGGAGGAAGTATGTGCTTTTTTTTAACCAGAACATGGTTCCAAAACTTTGGAAATTAGTAAATAACTTTAGAGAATGTACCTTCAGTTTTTAAATTATTACACCAATGATTTTTTCCATTTATTTGCATCTTTTGTAAAAACTAGGTTTGTGCACGCGTGGGTTGCAGCGGGAGCTGAAAATTTGTTACCAGATAACTTGCTGATGAATCAGCGTCAAGTTTCCCAAGGAGACAAGGAGGCCATCGATGAGGACGGATTGTTCGAAAAAAAAAAAGATGAGGATGGATGATGTCTGGTTCGTTGCTCACCAATCACCATGGATGTCCGTGTAGCTGGATAGTCATTGAAGTTGCCCCAAGATACTCACGTACATTTCATAGTTGTCAAATCTTTGTCGCATCTCTATACTTACCAATAACAACCGTGACAAAAATGCTAGTAAGGATGCTAACAAAAAAAAAGGTTTTCAAGACCATCATGTAGTTCCTACTTGTCCTCATCATTTCTTTTTCTTTTTTTTTTGACAACAAACAACTTTATAGATTAGCAGCAGCGTGCTGCTGAAATGATTACATCGTTCAAGCCTACCTCGAGCAGAGCTTGAAGGTAGCTACACTGGGGCACATGATGCTCAGAGGAGCATGAAAAGTATAAGCTTCCCTGTGAGCTAGTTTCCTGGAATGCCTGTCTGGCAAGAGTATGAGCTGTAGATTTTAAACTTCTGAGGATCTTGTGGGTTGTAGCTGAAGAAGAGGTTGCATTGTTTGAGTACAGCTGAGTGAGAGGTTTAATTCTCCAATCGGGAGGATTGGATAGGTCTTCTTTGTTCAGGAAGTGAACCAACTGTTCACTGTCCGAGAGATAGTTGATCCCTGTAATATTCAGCTTCTAGGCTATCACCGAGGCTAAAGCTAGTGCGGCTGCTTCGGCCATGAGAACCGAGGTGCAGGCCTGGAGCTTTGCCTTATGTAAATGGCCTCGGTGGACTGTTCCTGCATGAGTAAGAAGAAAATGCCGAGTCCAGCCCTTCTGAGCAGCTGGTTGGGTAGATCTGGAGTTGTTGAGGCATCTACGTAACATCGGTGGCCTTGGAGAAGCGCTGGAGCAGTTACCTGGTACCTGTTATGCTGCATCTGCATCGAGCGATTGATACCTTGGTGGGGTGTCTGATCGTGGCTCAGTGGCATTTGGGATCTGTTGGTGTCCATGTGCGAAGAAGGGTCCTCTGTGCTGTTGTTGTGTGGCATCACCTGAGGAGTTAGAGCTGCGTTGTAAGAAGACATATGGCCTGCTGCTGCGTGGTGCACTTGTGCTGGCGTCCACTGCTTCCTGTTAAAATGGTAATCGTTTCTGGCCTTCCAAATATACCAAAGAGTGTATAAAATTTTGTTGAAAGTAGTATCAGATATGGAGTTAGATATGAAAGATTGTAGAGTTAATTGGATGCCATCAGCTTCATGAGGTAGATTGTCAGTTGTCATAGATGGAGAAAAGGAAAATCATACCACTTGGGGAAGGTTGCAGTGGAAGAATAGGTGGGAATCATTTTTCAACAGCTCCACAGGTGTCATAGTGATTATCAATATGGTTGGAGTACCTTCCTGCTCGGTCTGCAGTAGCTAGTGCACGCCTGATAAGCCTCCAGGTGAATGTCTTGATTAGAGGTGGTAGGTTCTTGCTTGCCCAGGCGCGGCGGAGAAGTTGGCTGGCATGGGGAAGGATACTTCTTGAGCCCTGTTATGGGAGCTGGATGGCGTTCGCTGTTGAGAGGTACTTGTAGATTTCTTTGGTGGTGCAAACTGCAAACACCTGTCTTGGAGGGTTTCCACCTAATGATGTCATGCTAATCACTGGGTACTGGACGAGTAGAGGAAATTGCCTGAACCGCATAGTCATCAAAGATGTTAGATAGGAGATGCATATTCCAGTCATAAGTATTTGGGAGCCAAAGGTCAGCAGTTGTAGAAGGAAGTGGAGAAACTGAGACTGGCAAAAGTAAGTGGTCGTGGATGGATTCCCAGAGCGAGCACCAGGGAGCAAACCAAATTGATGTGTTGCCGGCATGAAGTTGAATGACAGAATTGGTGTGGAGCTCTTTCTTGACCTGCATGATTGAGGACTAGAAAATGGATCTGGTCCCTATATTAGTGGCTGTCCAGAAGGAGTTAGGAAAGTACTTGGCTTTGAGGATAGAAGTAAAGGGTTCTTATTGTTAGCAATATTGTAGGCTGCATGTATAATTAAGCTTTTGTTAACCATTTCGAGGTCCCTTATGCCAAGACATTACAGGACACAGCTGCTTTGCCGAAGGCAAAATTCTTTGCCGAGCGCATTTCCTCGGGCACTCGGCAAAGGAAATATTTGCCGAGTGCCAGACCCAGAGGCACTCGGCAAAGAAATGCCCTCGGCAAAGCAGCCTTTGCCGAGTGCCAGGCACTCGGCAAAGGTGGACCGTCAGCAAATTTTTCCTTTGCGGAGGGCTGGGAACTCGGCAAATTTTGGCTGTCGGGAAAGGTGGCCGGCGTGACGGCGGCCACTTGCCGTTAGCCTTTGCCGAGTGCCCCACCGTTTGGCGCTCGGCAAAGATTTTTTTAAAATTCTTTGCCGAGTGCCCCATGACCTGGCACTCGGCAAATTATTATTTTTTATTTTTTTGCCCATTTTTTTCTGGGGCCTTGCTACAGTAATTGAATCTCAATTTCAAAATTTTGGACAATTTTGAGTATTTTTACTATATTTTCTTAATTTTTTTCGTTTCGTTGAATTTTTTCGAATATTTCAAATTTGAACCTACGGTGCGAGTCGTATCGGGAGTGCTGGGAGATGATCGTGGATAGGTGGTTCACGGAGGGTTACATCCAGGACCACGAGGTGGGGCGGGAGCGGCGTCTGGCAGCGACAGGCCCCACACACCATCAAGGCAGCCGCAGCCTCGGCGCTTACAAGCAAGCATGGGTACGTGAATTTTTAGTATTCTAACGCTCCATTCTGCATGTTTCTTCTAATCATCTTGTTGTCTTTCTCGTAGTCGGCGTCACACGGTGGCCAATCCATCTCCACGTTCATGGCATATGGTCTGGCCCGCAAGGGTAAGGCGACGTCCAATGTCACCTTCACCCCGGATGACCCGCCCGAGTCCTACAGCAACCCGAGCGTCCACACCCGCATCAGTTCGTACGCGTCGGAGGCAAGGTCGGTCCATGGGCCAGACTGGGATCCGAGCACCGATGACATTGATGGGACAATGGTCATGAGGATCGGACAAGGCAAGAAGCATGGGCGGTACTGCCTTGGCGATGGCATCCTCGAGCCCAGCGAGATTCCCTCCCTCTCCCAGATCCGAGCACAGACCCCGAGCGGAGGTCTGGCCATTCGCCAACGGCCGTCCTCTTCACAGCAGCGGGTCGACGCACTCCAGGTTACTCCTGTTTAACTCTTCGTACATTGATCTTTACATAACTTAGTTACCTTTGAATTACTGAAACATTCGATTGAAATGTTATAGGTTGAGAACGAGAGGATGGCTCAGGAGCTGCGGGAGTCGGTGGCAAGGACCGAGCAGGCCGAGCGGGAAAGACAGGCCGAGCGGGCCGAGCGGGAAAGGCAGGCCAAGCAGCTGGCGGACATTACGATGTTCCTGCAGAACTTTGGGCAAGTGAACGGTGTACCTGTGCCACAGTTCGCTCCACCGCCGCCAGTTGTAGCTAGTCCTGTGAGTATGAAACCAAATTGCTTCGACTAGTGCTTTCATTAGATGACCACTCTAACACATGCAATCTCTTGTCCTTTATGCAGCCTCCGTCGGCGGGTTCAAATAACCCATCTCAGGCGCAAGCAGGCGATGGGGCTTTTCCTTCACCAGGCACTCAGTTTCCTCCGCACGTTTAGTTTGTATCTCTTTTTCACCGCTTGATGGACATGTGATGCACTGTGATCGACTATCGACTTGTTTCGATGGATATTGGACCTATTATGTTTGTGATGTCGTGTATGTGAGATATTGTGATCGACATGTGATATATATGTGGTATTGCATTTGTCATGAGATGGATGTGATATATATGTGCTATATTGTGTTTGTGATGTCACATATGTGATATATATCTCTTATACGATGTGTTTGTGAATATAGAATAAAAAAAATTAGCCTCTTTGCCGAGTGCCAGGGCCAGGGCACTCGGCAAAGATTTTTTAAAAAAATCTTTGCCAAGCGCCTCCCCTACGGTGCACTCGGCAAAGAAATTAGAAAAAAAATTAAAAAATCTTTGCCGAGTGCCTCCCCGATAGGGCACTTGGCAAAGAAATTATGAAAAAAAAATTAAAAAATCTTTGCCGAGTGCCTCTCCGATAGGGCACTCGACAAAGAAATTACGAAAAAAAATTAAAAAATCTTTGTCGAGTGCCTCTCCGACAGGGCACTCGGCAAAGAAATCACGAAAAAAATTAAAAAATCTTTGCCGAGCGCCTCCCCAATAGGGCACTCGGCAAAGAAATTATGAAAAAAAAAATTAAAAAATCTTTGCCAAGTGTCTCCCTGGCAGGGCACTCGTCAAAGAAATTATGAAAAAAAAATTAAAAAATCTTTGCCGAGTGCCTCTAACATGACACTCGGCAAAGCATGCGCTGACGGAACCGGTGCCGTCACAGTCACTTTTCTTTGTTGAGAGCCGTGTTTGCACTCGGCAAAGTCTTTGCCGAGTGCCCGATAAAAGGCACTCGGCAAAGAATTCTTTGCCAATGCATTTTTTACCGGAGGCTCTTTGCCGAGTGCTACACTCGGCAAAGGTTTTGCCGAGGGCATAATAGCCTTTGCCGAGTGTATTAGGCACTCGTCAAAAAGCCTGAATCCAGCAGTGAGACCCCCATTTTCCTTGCTCTGACATATATCTTCCCAAGATCAATAAGCAATGGGGGAAGTGGGGTTGTCTTCTTGTACACCTGTCCACCAAAATCGCCTGATGATCATGGTTATTTGCTACACAAAGGATTTAGATAATAGAACTGTAGACATGTAATAAACCGGTATTGAAGATTGGACATACTGAATGTAGGTCAGTCTCTCTCCATGGTTAAGTTTGTTAGCTCTAACTGTAGTAAGTTTAGCTTTAAATTTATTAAGAATAAAATTATAGGCTCTGTTGCGGCCATTGTGATTGAAAATGATTGGATGACCTAGGTGCATAGTGTGAGGGTGTAAGTCAGGAACAGGGAAAATATTTTTAATGATATTTCTAGTGTTGAAATTGGCATTCTTGCTGAAAAGGATTGCTGATTTTTGCAAATTGGGTACCTGACCTGATTCAACACAAAAATGCTTGAGAATTATTCTCCTGTTAGCAGCCTCCTGCTCAGTAGCTTTGCCACAAAGGATGAGGTCATCTGCAAAAAGGAGAGAGTGAATAAGAGGGCAGCCAGGCCCCAGTGTAACACCTGTGAGGTTAGATTTGTTGCATTTCATGTTGTAAGGCAATGGATAATTCATTAATAGCAACCACGAAAAGGTAGGCCGACTGGGGACATCCTTTCCTAATACCCCGCTAGGAGACAAACTCATTAGTGGGTTCACCATTGAGTAAAATAGAGAAGGTGGGAGTGGATATACATGCATGAATGAGTCTGATGAAGTGACTGTGAAGCTCAAGTTGCCTGAGGGCAGCCTCAATGAAGCTCCATTCCAACCTGTTGAAGGCTTTGGCTAAATCGAGTTTGAGAAGAAAGGCCTGCTAGGGCCATGTTTTAAGGTTGAACGAGTGGATGATTTCCTGGGTGATGATAATGTTGGAGGAGATGTGCCTGTTCTTAATAAAAGCAGCTTGAGAGTGATCAATAAAATTAGGAAGGTGAGGCTTTATTCTATCTGCAAGAGATTTAGCAATGATTTTGTAGATGACGTTGCATAAACTAATAGGCCTGAAGTCCTGAGGAGTAATTGGTTGGATTTTCTTAGGGATTAGAACAATGAAAGTTTGGTTAATTTCAAGTTGCATGAAGGCAGAAATGTAAAAATTAGTTACCAGATTGTGGACATCAGTGGAGATCCAAGACCAGGCAGATTTGTAGAATGCCGCGTTGAGGCCGTCTGGTCCGAGAGATGCATTGCTTCTCATGTCTTTGATGATGTTGTGGAGCTCCTAAATGGTGGGTGTTGAGTTTGTGAAGATTGACCTATCTTGAACTTCCTGGCACTGAGTTGTCGTGGGGGTTCTTGGTGCTTGATCTTGTTGGGGTGGTGGTGATTGGTAGCTTGCAAGAATATGGTGCGAGGTAGAAGTAATGACATTATTAGATGCATGTGATTGGGTTGAAAAAATATCTTGAAAGTAAGCAATAAGGGTCTGTGATATTTGGTCAGGAGTGGTCGATTCGGTGCCGTCCGAGTTGTAGAGATATGTGATTCTATTTTTTGTGGTTCGTTTGATAATAGCTTGGTGGAAATAAGATATGTTGCGATGTCCCCGAAGCGCCCAATTCCTCTTAGCACGTTGGTGGTGAAATTCTTCATCTTTGACTAGCAGCTGGTGGTATTGATCGGTGAGCTAGGTGAAAGGTCCTTGTTTGATTTTGGTAATTGAGTGACAACCTTAGGTGGACTAATTGTGTCTAATGTGAGATACACAGGGAATTAGTCCACAAGTGATCGTGTCATGAAGGAGCTTATTGCATATGAGACATGACATGGAGTCATGTGATCAAGGTAGAGAAGATCGAGATGTGGCTTGGCTCAATGGACCGGTTGCAAGCGTAAAGGGCAAGTCGGAGGCTTTGAAGCGAGGGATCGCGTGTGACAGTGAAGCTTGGGCAAGACTTGGCGTCGATGGATCGAGGCAACGGTAAAGAGCAAGTGAGGTCAAGATCGATGAACCAATATGGTCACGTGATGATATGAAGTGGATCATATCATTTGGTGATTGGTTGGTGCATGTGTTGCATCAATGTCGGAGGAGTTGAAATGGAATGCGCAAGACAAAGGTATAATCCTAGGGCGCTTTTATGAAAGTGAAACGCCTATTTTCCACTGCGCCAAAGGTGAAGTTTCGGAGGCAAAAGGACCATCGGACGCTACACCAGACGCTGGTTCTAGAGTCACCGGACACGTCCGGTGGCTAACCCTAGGTGCTGCGCAGTTGGGAGGCTGCATCGGCGCGTCCGACGATCTTGCATCGGACGCTGGTTGAACACTGTTCAGCATCCGGTGCCTGCTGATGTGGCATGTAGCAGAAGAGCTGGAGAGCACCGAACGTGGTTGCGCGTCCGATGGTGATGCGTCGGACACGTCCGATGCACATTTCTGAGCTCGGGGAGCTTATTGGACAGCATCGGATGCCGCGTGTGGTGCGTCCGATGAGGAGCACCAGAGCGTCTGATGTAAAATTAACTGAACGCGTCTTGACCGTTGCGAGCGAGATCTGACGGACGACGTTCAACCCTGAGGGACATGTGGCTGTCATCCAGGCGTCAGACGCTGGGCAGCGTCCAATGCCACGGCATCGGAGCGTCCGATGCCCTCGTGTTGTGTCCAGTGAAGGGGTACAACGACTCTTTTCATGGAGGGGCTTATAAATAGCCCCTTGGCCGGCCATGGCTGGGTGTTGAGCACACTTTAGCCTTAGTGGCTTATGTTGTGGTGCTTGGGAGCCCTCTAACTCACTCATGCTTGATAGTGTTCATCGGATCGAGTTAGAGAGTGATTCTAGTGCGATTGCATTGTGAGATTGCATCGAGTGGCACTAGGTGATCGTGCTGCAAGCCGGTGGTGCTTGTTACACTTGGAGGTTGCCACCTCCTAGATGGCTTGGTGGCTTGAGGCTCCATCGATACTCACAAGAAGATTATGCGAGGCTCCGGAGAAGCTTTGTGAGGGGGATTGTGCTCACCCTGCAGGGATCATGAAGAGCAACTCTAGTAGAGTGTGTCATTGAGCTACCACACTTGATGGTGGGTTCTTGCGGCGCTCTTTGGGAGAGCTCGGTTGTGGATACCGATTAGCCGCCGAACCACGAAGTGTTGGTCGACACAACGGGGAGTAGCTTGGTGACAACCAAGTGAACCTCGGGAGAAAATCACCGTGTCAACATTGTCTACTTTTCTCGGTGGTTTGCCTTCGTACAACACAAGCTTATATTTACCTGCATATATACCTTGCTTATGTTGTTGCTCTTGTATCTAGTTGTGCTTGTGTAGCTAGCTAGATATCTTCTTGCTTGTGTAGCTAGAAGTATCCCCTTTTGCGTGGCTAATTTAGTTTATGTAACCTTGTTAGTCACATTGCTTAGTTTATGTAGCTAAGTAATTTGCGCTCTCTAATTTGGCATTGGTTGCCTTGTTATTGAGCATTGCTAGTGAGCCTAGGAGCTTTGTGCTTTTGCTTACTAAAATTGTGTAGGAGCTCCCCACTGCTTGAAGTATTAGTTGCATAGGTTTGTGTGACCTTGCAAACTAGAATTATTTGGGTGGGCTCTTGCTAGGAAGGCACCTTATTTTCTTAATTATGATCTTTTGTAAGGTGCTAGAGTTATAGATAGAGGGGTGTAGTCTTGGCTAGACCGATAGATTTAATTCTGCACTTGTTTCAGTTAGCCAACACAATTAAGTTTTAGAAAGGACTATTCACCCCCCTCTTGTCCGCCATCTCGATCCTTCACTGGGCTTGAAGGTTGAAGTCATGTTGGTTTGGTGGCTTGAGTTGGTCCTGCAGAAGCTGATCCTCCACCATGGCTAGTTGATCGGAGAGTTTGGGTTTTGCTCTACGCCATTTTTCGAGGTCAGTAGCTAGGTACTTGGTTTTTTGGTGGAATGGTCTGCTGGATGAGCGTTGCCAGCTTGCCTTCGCTACTTCTCCGTATTCCTGTTCCATCAGCCACCAGTTTTCAAATCTAAAAGGTTTGTTAGTTCGGCGTCGAGAGGAGTTGAGGAGTACGAGAATGGGGCGTGGTCACAGCGGAGCATGGGGAGATGGTAGACCGTCGTTTGGGGATAAGCTGTACACCACTCCACATTTGCCAGACAACGATCAAGACGTTCAAATGTTGGCATGGTGGTGTGACGCCTGTTCGTCCAAGTGTAAGCCGGGTCGTTGTACCCCAAGTCAATAAAACTACACTGCTTGACATGATCACAAAAAGCATTAATACATCTAAGATCAGGTCTATCAGGACCTGATTTTTCATTAGGATGCATAATATCATTCATATCACTCATACAGAACATAGGCATGGTGCTATTAGTTACAACAAAATCAAGACCATATAGTGGTGGTGTTTTGGTGATAAGGATCGCCATAAAGACAGACTAACCCGAATTGCTTGTGGTCTAGATTATTATTACAAAGAGCAAATATATAGTTAGGAGACTGATCAATTATGGTAAGGCTAACATCCTGCTTCCAAATTAACCAAAGGCCTCCAGATTAGCCTTGAGCAGGGACTACAAAAGCATCTACAACTTTAAAGTGATTGATTAAAGTGTTGCGGGAAATAGAAGCATTTCTAGTTTCGCATATGAAGCATACCTATGAAACGATCTCGATTTTCCTCGAAGGGAAAATCCATAGAGACAAATTATAATGTGATAGTCCATGAGGGCAAGCCATCACATTATCAACTATCAGATGATATCGCAATTATACATCGTAGAATTACAAATTACAAGGTTTTACAACACTGGTGATTACACCTATTACATCGTATTCTATCAGAAACACACACGTCTTTATCAGGGTCATTGTGGCGCATCAGCAGGTGAAGGCTCCTCCATGAGTAGTCATCAGAGTTGGCGTAGAAAGTCAGCGGGCGTACACTCCATCTTCAACCAAACTTGAGCGTAGGAACGAGACCACCTAATTCTTCTAACTTGTTATTACTGCAAGTCAGGAAATCTGCACACCGCCAGATGTGTGCAGGCCATGGTCAGCACCGATGAGCTTTAGTGGAAAAGGAAAAAAGGGATCTGGCGATCCTAATTATTTGGCTGTGGATTTCCTATAATGCATGTTCATTAATAAGTATATAATATTAGTTCATCGAGTTTTTAACCCATCTCATGCACACGTTCTCCCATCCCATCACATCTCATCTCACATCACAAAACATCTCACCTCGTCTCACTCTCTCATCGGCATGGACGACTCCCTCTCGTCCATGTCTCAACGGCCGTGGCCGGATCACACACTGAAATCCAGGGAAGGTAGGACTCCTCTCACTAGTCAAGTGAAGTTGTACTTAGGAAAGGTCCATAGCTGACAAGTCGGCATATGTATCGATCGATCAACCAGAAAGTCTGCAGAGGTTTACACTACCCACAAGATCACCATCATTGATGATCCGAGCCGTCTAGGCTGATAACGGGCCACCTTTCAACTAGACACGATGCCACCCTATCACTCAGAACTAGGGCCGTGTCAGAGTACCTCGTACACTGGCACACTGAGACTGTGAGACGTAGTACTTGGCCCCTTGGGTACTACGCTGTCTTAGAAGGGTGTGGGCGCTCGACGCTCGTACCTCCCTACACTATCCGCTAACCTCCAATAGTAGTGGCACCACACTAGAAAGTCGAACGTCCGCCTCGTACCCATTAGAGCGAATGGGAGTGTAAGGCTTCCTAAGACCCGATCCATAGGACATATCAGTCCTTAGAGTGACTAAGCAGGATATCTTCACAAGGGGTAACCGTTTCCTGCTCGACGAGACACCCGGCACCCCATGCCATCGCAGCACCTCCCATCCCAGGGCTTCATCCCATGAAGACACTCCACCCCGGGACCTCTCCCTGTCACATTGCCCGCCACAGGCATCTCTCATGGCAAACGCCCAGGTAGCGCCCTCCGGTAAGACATGTCCTCACGACTCGTCGTAGATCCTGCTCGGTCGGCTCGACCCTCACCACACACCCAAGACGCACGCCAAGACCTCCCCTTGTTCATTATCAGGTTATCGGCACCTCGTGCCTTATCTCATTACGCCTCCACTCACCAGCATCACATCACAGATATAATGCGAGTAAGAGTAAAGCAGTACATAGTAAACGAGCGTCTAGCCTAACAGTGGGTGTGCAGGGGAATAGGCTGCGACAAGGTAATGGCTCACAAGCAATCTACCATGCAACCTATCACAATTCATTTGCATAAAGTAAAGCACTAGCATCTACATTATTGAATGCCTAATAGGATTCTCTAAAGTAAGGTGCTGCCATGACACCTGCGATGTTGAGGTTGTAGAGGTACAAGTCTCTGTTAGTTGGTGCAGTCGATCGGTACGAGTCTCCACCTCCTAGGTCAGCTCCACTCCACAGGTTCTGCTATCCTCGGCTTTCCTTTCCTCCAACGGGTTCCGGTCCAAACAACGTTACCTCGCGAGAGTGTCACACAAGGCAAGAGAACAATCAATACTCTCGAAAAGACCAAAACTCAAAAGAGGCAACACTGAAAGAACACAAGAAGACAACTTGACCCTCTCGGCAGATATCCGATCCTTGGGCCAAAAGAACAGGGGTGTCCTTTGCTGAGTACAAGCTTAAGCCTTAGCCTAGCCAGTACTTCCCGGGTTGATCGTGTCAACCTGTATGGCTTTAAAGATATATGGCATAGTCCTTAGCTCATCCTAAGCAATTACCACGGCTTGTGGCCTTCGATCCGAGCGTCATGCAGAATAACGAGAACCGAAAGGCTACGAGCCAGAGAAGTTCTGTTCTTTCTCAATTCGTACGACATTGTAGTTGACGGGAACCAAGAGAGGGTGGAACGAAAGAGAAGAAAAAGAAATGATGAAATACAGGCCCGATCTTTTGAGAGGTAACCGGTAAGTTTTATTTGTGGAGATCTCAACGTTGGCGATCTAGCTTCAAATCAGACACGATTCAAACCCTGCAACTGTTACACCACTGCTCCGTTGGTTATCAACCAAGCACAACTTGATTGACCTCGCCAAGAAGGCTTTTCCTGCAAGCGAATCGATGAACACAAGCAAGAAGGTAAAACACGCAATCTGAAATTGCAAATATGAATGATGCGAATATCAATAGAGGGTTCAAGAACTTGGTTCTAAAGGACTAATCGACACAGTAGAGGAGATCAAGAACAGGGATCCTGGATCACTGTAAAAGGATTTGTCACCACAGTTACAATGAACGATTCAGTGTCTCGATGGAAAACTAAACTCTAAACAAAACCCAATTGTCTAGCGGTGGCGGTGGCTATTTTTATAGTCTAAGATTCGACCTAGGGTTGAGGACGGCTAGGGGTTGGGTACCCACAACTTGGGCTTAAGGCCCGACATGATACATGGCCAAGTTGGCCCAAATAGGTGACGTAGCACCTTGCCGTGGTCACACAGAATGATCCATGGATCTTCTGGAGCTGGGACCAGATCCAAAACGACGGCGTCGTCATCCCCTTTCCAACGCATCCAAGAACGCCCCGTTTCGATGTCGTATGAGAGAGTTATGACTGAAACAGTGACGACGTGTCTGCTGAATCTGAGGGTGACGTGGCAGCTGAGTTAGGGATGAATTGCAACTTGGAGAAGACCATAGCGTCGGTGTGTCTAGCGTGGTGATGTCCTCATCAAGAAAGAAGAGAGGTGATCTACTTCCCCCAATACACACGCGATGGCGAAATGCGGGGCATCAGAGAGAAGTGACACACAAAAGAACACGAGTGCTCAAGCTACTAGTAGGGTACCAAGACCTAGGTGCACTAAATGCACTAAGACATCTCTAGGGTCTGGAGCGGTGCGGTTGTCACCGTGAGAACCATAGAAATGCTATGGTCAATGAAGGTACAAGCATACAAGGGCCTGAGCACGAAGAGCAAAAGGCAGAAGAGACACGAGAATCCCCTTCCCTTGATCCACATGCCATAGTAATGACGGGAATCGGAGAAAGGAAATCAAAAGAGCAACAAACACCGAACAAGTGAAGAGGCTCAACCCACATCTTACTGGATCGACGGGAAATGAGAACGAAAGAAGAATGAAGAAAGAATGGAATCCGCACTCCCTCAACCAACTCGCCATGGAACGGGCGAAGGTTGGAAGTAGAGAGGCACGATCCTACAATCCAGATTCACTCGTAGGGCACCACGACTGTGCATGGCACAAGGCTATCCCTATGGCCCCTAGCGATGCGGTTGTCATTGCTAGATCCAAGAAATGCCAGGGTGGAAGTGGTAAAGCATACAAGGCAGTTAGGATAAACAAGTGAAAGAGAGGCAAAGGCAAAAAGGGGGCAGAGCCCAATGGCCATGGCGAAGCGACTCGCGGCCATGAGCTTTACCTACACGAGTTGGCTTCCATAAGTTCCATGATTGGTGTCCCCTAGTTCATCTCTTCGGACTAGGTCAAGATGGGCTCATTGTGTGCGGGTAGGTAGCGCACCCATATCGAGCCTATGGTGACCACCTGTCTCAAAAGCCGTAGAAGGGGCAATGGTCGTGGCACTACGAAGGCCACTAAAAAGAGGAGGGTCGAGTTACGCCCGGCGTCACGGCCACGGTGGGACAACCCATGACCGATACGCCCGAACGAGGCACGATCCCTCGACCGGCTCGAAGGCACGGTCCCTAGACAAGAGGCACACACAACACACAGGAACCAAGACACAACTACACGACTACCGACAAAACGAATGGCACGATGCCCGATGGGGTGGCACTTATCTGTAGCAACACAGATGACAGAGGAAAAGATAGACCGGCACGAAGGCACGACACAGGCATTTCAATAGAGGTAGACCATCATGAACAACTGTAGATAATCATTAAAGATAGACCATGTATCAAGTACGAAGGAGTATAGATGATACAATGATGTATAAACGAGCTAGATAATTGGAATGCAGAGCTTAGCTGAAGTCGAGAATGACTTCGGCTAGGTTAGAAGAGGTCAACCTCGAAGCGTGGAGGTGGAGGGCTGCTGCAGCTCGTTCGGCCAGGCTTCGGCTTGCTGTCGGCCAAATTGGCCAGCTGTGGCCGGCCATGGCCAGGTGCATCTTCCGAGTCTTGGTAGCGGTCCACCGGAAGGGCGGAGAAGCCCCTATGTCGCAGAGTAGGTAGCCATATCAAAGGGATAACGGGGCACAACCTTCCCTGCAGAGCAACATTCACGGCACGAAGGCCAAACATAGATGGTGCACAATGGAAGAGTCCGCAGCGGCATCACGCCCTCCGGCACCGATGTTCAAGGGGGGGTTCCGCTCTGCATTAGTGAGAAGGCAAGGCACATAGACCAGTTTAGCAAGGCAGTGATGAAAAGGAACCAAAAAGGGCGGAGCTTTTGGGCTTTGGCGGCTCACCGGCATCGACAGAGAGGCGCCAGGTCGCCGTTGCGGCTGCTGCTGGGCTCGTGATGCACTGCAGCGGCGTCCCGGGTCCAACGGTTCTGGTTCCCGCCCCCTGGCGGTGATGAGCAGGGGCTGCCTCCCGACGATGCGGCTCTTGGACGCTGTCCTCCGGCACCGACGCGGTGGGATGAGGAAGGAGAAGCCAGCGTTGCGGGGGTGGTGACCGCGGCCGGTGGCACTCGGCTCGGTGGCCACGGAGGACGACGACGTCACGGAGCGGTGAGGTTGTAGGCACGGGGTGGCCGGAGACGCCAACGCGTCCACGCGGTTGGCCGCGGGACGATCACGGCGAGCTCGCGACGGCAAGGCGCATGGCGAGGTAGAGGCGCGGCTGCGGCTCTGCGTTCGTCGAGGATGGCCACGACATCACAGTCGTAGTGGAGAGGTGCGCGCGATATGGTTGGATTTCGTGAGGCTTGGAGCAGTGCACATTGCCGGGTTGATGGAGCGACCGGACGTGGTGGCGGAGCCCAGCTCAACGTGGCCATGGAGGGAGTGGCGTCGTGGCTACAGAGGTGGAGGACGACGGTGCTCGCGGCCGTGCAGCTGGTTCTGGGAGGAGGCATTCGGTGGCCGTGCTCGATGAAGGCGGCTTGAGGCCGAGCACGGTGCGGGGGCTCGACGCCGAGGTCTTGGACGA
Source organism: Saccharum spontaneum (assembly GCA_022457205.1). Lineage (NCBI taxonomy): Eukaryota > Viridiplantae > Streptophyta > Magnoliopsida > Poales > Poaceae > Saccharum > Saccharum spontaneum. The sequence continues at coordinate 719,297 of CM039605.1, read as the reverse complement.
CCATGGTGACTCCGGTTGGCATCGTCGTGCGTCGGCTTGGGATCGAGGAGGTGGCGCGGTGGCGAGCCAAGACCACGGTGGCGGTGCTAGGTGGAGAGGAAAGGCAAGCAGCGGCGGATTGGGGAGGGAGCAGAGGAGCAGTGGCCGTGGTGCTTTTATAGCGGCACTAGCTAGGTCTCTGAGGTGATGGACGGCGATCTCGACGTCCGTACCCAGCTCGACCACGCGGCGTGGATCTAGCGGCACAGAAGTCGGGGCACAGGCGCGCGGCGAGGAGCGTAGGGGCGCGGTCGCGTGTGGATTTGCCTGAGCGGCGGCAGTGGCGCCTCTGGTGCGTTGCGCTCCTAGGGTTTGGGCAGGGAGCGTGCGACTGCTGGCCAAGGTGGGCCGCGAGTTGGGTCTAGCGACTTGGGCCGGCGCAAAACAGAGGGTGCAGCTGGACCGCGGGAAGACTTGGGCTGCTACGTTCCGCGCTGAGCCGCGCATGGGAGGAGGTAGGCGGGGTGCTGCTAGGCCGAGCGAGCCAGGCCACGGTGAGTTGGGCTGCAGGAAGAGGAAGGGCCAGGCCGGCTGAGCCAAGCGCGGTTGGAGAGGAGGAGGCCAGCTGGGCCGGTGGGGAAAGGAAAAAGGAGGGGGGCCTGGCCCAAGGAAAGGGAAAATTGAATTCCCATTTAAATATCAATATTTAAAGGTAGAAACAAAATGGAAAATGAATTGATTACCATGGGGGTTTGAGAGATAATTCAAGGGGGAGTTTGGAAAGGAAATTCCAAACGAAGTTTGAAAGAATTACGAGTAGAGAATTTCACCAGAGTTCAAAGAAGTTCCGGACGGTATCGCAAGATGAATTTCAATAGGAGTTTACGAAGATTGAAATGGGCCTTGGGATGGTCTAGAAGAGATATATGAGAAGTGGGGCTTCCCAAAAATGTTGAGACAAGTCCGACCCATAGTTGAGATGTGTCCAACGGGCGAGCACAATAGAATGTGAGGACTAGATAGAAATGTCGAGAAAGGGCTCGACAGGAGATTGAGGATAATCCCCAAGTGGGTTTACGAGGAAGGTTGTATATAAAAGACAAAAGAAGGAACTCGCTAAAGACTTGTGCACCCCTAACACAAAACCCTAGAACAACTAAAGAACTCCAGCACACTCCTACAAACTGTTCTACATGTAGACAGCGATTCGTTAGTGGGTTAGACTGGTGTTCGGCCTAGAACTACATGCTTCACACATTTGCAGGAAAATTTTTAAAAAGTTCGTATTTTTGACTGTCCGAAAAACCAGGATGTTACAACCTATGACTTAGTAGAGGTAAGTAGGTGGGCGAGATGTGTCATTTTAGAACTACGCAGGGATCCACCCGATCCCCTGCAGTTCCACGCCAAGAGCGTCATGGCTCCCCTAGCGCCCTTGCGGCCAGTGCCTGAGCCTCACTTACTACTGCATAGCTTTCGCTCCAAACTTGCTTGAGATCGCGACTGACTTAATGTATTGTTAGCAGCCTTGCAGAACCCTGATTCTCAGGCAGCTGAAGCGCTTCAAGAGCCTGAAGCAGAGGAGCGGCAGTTCGGTCGAGAGGTTGTGATGAAGGAGGTCGCGGCTCGTGGTGGTGAAGAGTGGTGGGAGTGCAGGTGACACTAGATCGGTTTGAGGCGGTGGAGAGCGGCGAAGGAGCAGGTGACACCAGATTGATCTAGGACCCAGACTGCAGTGGGGGACTGAACAGGCTCGCGATTCGGGCAGAGACAGGGGGAGCAAGTGCCGATCCGCGATTGAATCACAGGGGAGGAGGCAGAGAGATTGATTCAAATGGATTGAACCGAGGGGATTGGAGATCGGGGGGATTGGGAGGGGGAAGGAAGCGGCAGGAATGCCTCCTCCACTAAGGGAGCTCTACTTTATCGAGAGGGAGGCGTTGGAGGCCGAAGGGTACTTCAGGGTGCTGGCCGGAGAGGAGGAGCTCGACGCACCTGCCGGGGAGCAAGGTGGTGCAAGAGATTGGCGCCCCGCCCTCCGAGCTTCCGCCCGTCGCCCCTTGATTTGATTTGGAGAATGAAAAGGACCGCCACAGAGGGCTATGTGACATGGGTTACTTGTCCTCAGCATTGATGTCCAGCAAATGGTTGCTTGGCAAAATCAAAAGTTCTTCAGCCTATTATTGCTAGAAATATATAAATACACATATGAAACTCCATATAGCTCATAGAATCCGCGCTCCCACGACGATTGTGTTTCTGTTCATGTACCGTCCATCCACCCCCGCCTGTATCAAATTTATGCTCTGTTCCCACCATGTACTTATTTTCTATGTGTCAGGTGGTCTTGCATCTCTAATTAAAATTGGACTAGCATTATCCCTATGTTTGTCTCAAAAATTAAATATTTATGATATTAATGACCGCATGGTTTATTCCTTGCAACGCATATTAGTGTTGCAACAAACCACAGAATAAAGTAGTTCGCCGATGGTTTGTACAAACATATAAGCGTTGCCATAACATATCATTATGTGTTGCACTTTGCAACGGTTATTAATATGTGTTACCAACAGATAAATAAGTGTTGCAATTGATCCTTCGCAACACATATATGGAGTTTTAGCAACGCATATTATATTTGCGTTGCAAAAGGGGGTGTCATGTTGTAGCGAGAGTTTGCGTATAGAAAATTAGATGTGTCATGTTGTAGCGAGAGTTTGCGTATAGAAAATTAGATGTTGACGATTATTTGCCACATAATCAAATGGGATTAGTGATCCAAATAGCATATTACCATGACCAACATGTTTAAAATAAACTTTTATTGAACTTAATAGTCCAACAAATCAAGGCTATAATCGGAGCTCCTAATTATTATGAAAGAATGAAAAATGAGTCTCTACTTAGCTAGGGTCTGTTTGGATCCTATATATAGGATAAGTGGCTAACAACTTTTATCTAAAATTTTTGCTTAGTTCATCCAAAATAATAGGGCTAATTTTTAATAAGTCTTGATTAGTTTTTAGCCCATTAGCGAAAGGATACAATCATGCACTGACTAATAGTTAGATGACTAATTTTTTAGCTAGCTTTTTAGCTCGGCTAATAATTAGTCTTAGTCGATCCAAATAAACTTTACTATCACTACCGGACACAGGAGCTTTGCCGAGGGCCTACCTCTTTGCCGAGAGTCAAATATCGGGCTCTCGGCAAAGAATCCTTTACCGAGAGCCTGCACTCGGCAAAGAGCTCGACTCTCAGTACAAACAGAACCTCGGCAAAGCCTTAACCCCACAAAATGCCCATTTACACCGTCATCTTTGTCGAGAGCCTGCTGTTAGGCTCTCGGCAAAATATTTTTCTTTGTCGAGAGCCTCAGCCAAGGCTCTCGGCAAACTTTTTTTTTGGATTTTTTGTCCCAATTTTTTTATGCAGCCTTGCTATAGTACTAGAAGCCAAGATTTGAAATTTGGTGTGTTTTCCATCCCTCTTGCTCTATTTCGTGTATTTTTTTTCATTTTCTTGATTTTTTGCACAAGACACACATTTGAACTGCAGGTGCATGAAATAATGAATCTCAGAGATTTAATAAATGATATTCATTCTTCCGAGGGTATTTCGACGCCGTATCCAAGGACATACGCGAAAACTCCACCATCTCGTACACGCGACATGGCGACCAAGTTGCGTGAGATTTGATTTAAAAATATATAAAATGCGAACGGAGTCGAAAAATCATGAAAATGGATGGGAGGCCTTGACATCGCATGTAGAGGCTATAAATTTTTTTTGAAAATGTATGAAGCAAGTTGTGCCGCAAGATGGTTGAAACCCTGAGATCTCCACATGTGATAACAAGATATCATATGCGGAGATCTCAGGGTTTCAACCATCTTGTGTCACAACTTGCTCCAAACATTCCCAAATTATTTCCATAAACTCTACGTATCCTGTCAAGGCCTCCCGTCTATTTTCATGATTTTCCGACTCCGTTCGCATTTTATATATTTTTAAATCAAATTCTACACAAATTGGTCGCCATGTCTCGTGCACGAGATGGTCGAGTTTCCGCGTCTGTCCCTAAATACGATGTTGAAATACTCTCGAAAGAATGAATATCATTTTTTGAATCGTTGACATTCATTATTTCATGCACCTGCAGTTCAAATATGCGTCTTGCGAAAAAAATAAAGAAAATAAAGAAAATGCGCGAAATATAGCAAGATGAATGAAAAATACACCAAATTTCAAACATGGCCACCTAAGGCTGCAGGAAAAAAATTGGGAGCAAAAATCCAAAAAAATATATATTTTTTGCCGAGAGCCTCCTAACACTCTCGGTAAAGAGCCTCTTTACCGAGAGCCGAGGCTGGGGCTCTCGGCAAATAAAATCAAGAAAAAGAAAAACCCTTTGCCGAGAGCCGCCTGGGCTGGGGCTCTCGACAAATAAAAAAAGAAAAACTCTTTGCCGAGAGCCACCTGGGCTGGGGCTCTCGGCAAATAAAATAAAAAAAAGAAAAACTCTTTGCCGAGAGCCGTCTGATCTAGCTCCCGGCAAAGGGGTCATCACATCAAAAGGACACCCGCGCTCCTCATCCCTCACACGCACCCACGCGCACACACCGCCCGCGCACCACCGCCAACCGCCGCCACCACCGCCGACCGCCGCCACCGCCGCCGACCGCCGCCCCCGCACGGCCACCGCTGCCGACCGGACGCGCCACCGCCACCGCCGCCCCCGCACGGCTGCGCCCCCGCCCCCGCGCCGCCGCCGACCGCCGCCGCCGTCCATGGAGGGGAAGCCAGGGAGGGCCGACAGGAGGAGCGACCCGCCACCGAGCCCCCGTTCATCGTCCCCTGCGTCGGCCTCCTTCCCCTGCGTTGTCCCCTGCGACGGTGAGTACAAATTGGGATTGTTGCTACTGTTTAAGTCACGAGTGAAGTCACGTTTTTGTCGGCGATGGCTTGAATATTCGTCTCCTAGTTGAAAACCTAGCAGCTACCAGCGGCATGTAGTCAAAAGTGACGCTGAGGGAGGGGAATTTGTACTTCGTCTTCTAGATAGATGCATCGGTGAATATAAGTGAAGTCTCGATCAGTGAGGAGCACTACAGGAAAACGCCTCTTTGCCGACTGCTTGCCCCGGTCGGCAAAGGTATAAACCCAGTCGGCAAAGGCTTTGCCGACCACAAAGCCACGTGGCAGTCGGCAAAGAGCAGTCGGCAAAGCCTGGGTCGGCAAAGGCGGATTTGCCGACTGCCACGTGGCACACAGTCGGCAAAACCTTTGCCAACTGCCACGCCAGCAGTCGGCATAGCCACGTGGTGCCGTCAGCCCTGATGGCAGGCTTTGCCGACTACTGGTTTCTCGGCAGTCGGCAAAGAATTTTTTCAAAAATTGTTTGCCGACTGGCCGCCAACTCGGCAGTCGGCAAAGAAAGAAATTTTTTTTTGAAATGTTCTTTGCTGATTGCTTTCGGAGTTGCAGTCGGCAAAGGTTTGACCTCTTTGCCGACTACCTCCCATTGCAGTCGGCAAAGACTCTGTCCTGGGTTTTTTTGCCCAGCTTTGCCGACCGTAAACAGTCGGCAAAGCTGGATTTTTTTTGCTTTTGTTTTCTGTTTTCTCGCATCAAAACCCTGCAAAATCACAAATTATAATCCAATTTCCCCAGAAGCACCGGTAGCACCATTTATATCACAATTTCATCACATTTGTCGCCAACATCACCACATATATCACAATAACGCACAACATCACATATATCTCACATATATGTCACAATAACAACCACACAAGTGCATTACAACCATCACATGAAGTCCAACACGTCGAACACCACAAGTCGACGTCCATCACACGAAGTTCAACATAACAAGTCTAGGTCCATAACGAAGAAAAGAAATACATGACAACAACTTCGATGATACGGTGGATACATGATAACAGAATCGACAAGTACCTAGCTCATCGCGCTGTCCTCGGTCTCGTCGTCCGCTCCGCCCCCAGAGCCCCCAGGGTTTGCCCACGGAAACCCCCTTGGACCAAACTGAGGCGCCTGTGCATACTGCCACCCTCCGCGCACCGGTGGCCACGAGTACGTCGGAGGAGGGCCACGCGGAGGTGGATAGGGTGCAGGTGGTGGATACGACATCATCTGATGGCCGGGACCTCCAGGAGACGGGTTCGAACCCGTCGACTGTACCTGCACAAGTTAAACGCCAAGTGATGTCATTAGTATCTGCAAGTTCACACCCCTGCTCAGATTCGCTGCATACCCATCGGGGAACTTTAACGTCTTGATCCATTGCAGAACTTCCTTCCTATCTGCCCTTTTCAGGATGTAATCGGCCGGCCCCCTTTTCCTTTTCCTACCGGGCGCAGGGGTCTTCATCACCAGGTTTGGTCTATCACAGATCATCTCCAGGTCCAGTCTAGCCTTGACGTTGTCCTTCGACTTTTTACCAACGTCCATGAGTGTTGCCCAGAGTGCCTCGGCCACATTCTTTTCTGTGTGCATTACATCGATGTTGTGTGGAAGAAGAAGGTCCTTGAAGTAGGGGAGCCTAGTCAAGCCCGATATATGAGTCGACATGTGGTCCCGAGCATAACCCTTAAACCCACCTGTTTCCTCAGGTTCGAGAGCCTGTATGTCGGCAAGGACGGCGGCAGGGCTCTTAACCTGCGGAATGGGGCCGGTGACTTGAACGCCTTTCGTGAAGTGCTTTACATCTAGCCTGAATTCATGGTTCTCAAGCAGGAATTGGCGATGCTTGTCGAAAGAAGAAAACTTGCCGCCCTTGGCCAGCCAGGTGAACATCACATCTGCCTTGCATGTCGGGCAAGGGAACTTCCCGTGAACACACCACCCGCTGAATAAGCCATACGCCAGGAAGTCATGCATTGAATACTGGTACCACACATGCATTCTGAAGTTCCTCTTCGTAGCCCGGTCGTATGTGAGTACCCCCTCTTCCCAAGCAAGTTCCAATTCATCCCACACCGGCTGCATGAACACACCCATATTGTCGCCTGGGTGTCCAGGTATTATCAGCGTCAAGAGCACGTTCTTAGGTTCAAACATGACGCCGGAGGGAGATTGAGGGGGATCACAAACACGGGCCAGCAAGTGTACGGGGCCGCCATCATTCCAAACGGGTTGAACCCATCTGTTGCCAGCGCTACGCGTACATTCCGAGCCTCCATAGCCTTGACAGGATTCATGTTATCGAAGTGCTTCCATACATCACCGTCAACCGGGTGTACCATCTTGTCAGGATGGTATCTTTTGCCATTCTTGTGCCACGTCATCTGTTTCGCGGACTCCTCCGTCATATACAGCCGTTGCAGCCTTGGTAGGAAAGGAAGGTGCCGTACGACCTTCTCGGGGACCTTCGACTGTTTCATGCTGCCATCAGAGCCTTCTACCAACATGAACCTAGAGGCATCGCACTTCGGATAGGTTTTTGCTTCCTCGAGGTCTCCCCTGAACAGGACGCACCCCTTCGGACAAGCATGGATCCCCTCATACGGCATCTTAAGTGCACGAAGGAGCTTCTGTGTAGCGTAGATGTTCGTCGGCAGGACATGATCTGCCGGAAGCAGTCCCCCAACAATGCTCAACACGAGATCGAAGCCGTCTCGACTAATGCCCAGCTGCGACTTCAACCCTATCAGGCGTGAGACGGCATCCAGTTGCGTAAGCTTTGTCTTCTCGTGAAGGGGCTTCTGTGCCAACTCCATCATGTTGTAGAAGGCCTTCGCGGTTTCCTCCGGATCTTCCTCCACATCCATTCCTTCGCCAAACCGTGCTTCTTGGAAATCTGCCATCATGTCTGCCATCCCGGCATCGCCATCATACTCCTCGAGGACGGGTCGCACCACCTCATCCCTAATAGGATGGTATTCACCATGGTGGCGCCAACGGGTATAGTTTGGAACGAACCCGTGCTTGAACAGATCTCTCAACACCTGAGCCTTTACTTTCTTCTTCTTGTTCCTGCACTCGCTGCAGGGACACGGCATCCGAATTGACCCTTTAGCAGCTAGGCCAAATGCATGCTCCAGGAACTCAGTCGTCCCCCTGATCCATTCGTGGCTCTTACTTGCGAAGCCCGAGTACATCCACTCACGGTCACCCATGCTCTGTCATGCGGCAATGTTAACATGTGATAAAACCAGCAAGTGCATCTACAACGCGCTCCTACCATCTAATAGGTGAAGGATAGGTCCTAATCCCACCCGAGCATGCGCAGACGAGGTTAGCTTCCATGCTCCGCTCCCGTCCGAGACAGAATTTCGGCAGCAACTCCCCGCTGTTCTCCCGATACACATCTCGGCGGGGAGAGTGTGTATCCAGAGAACAACGGGGAGGTCCTGCCGAAACTCCGACTCGGACGGGAGCGGAACATGGGAGCTAACCTCGTCTGCGCATCCTCGGGCTGTCCAAATAACGTGGACAATCCGAAACAGATACGGTTATACATATGTGAAGAACGCATACTTCCAATCGTATCCGTTTCGGACGGGAGACGCCTAACTGGGTAACGCGACCTACGACTACATGTGGCGGAAAGAGGGGTCATACCGCAGGTGCCGGTGAAGAAAGGCTAGCGGGGTAGTGCCGAGTCGTGCTCCTCCGGCTAGCCTCCAATGGGAGCCCTCCTGAAAAAGAAAAACAATTAGTGAGAACGAAAAATTTCGGCAGCACCTCCCCTGTACGGGAAGGTTACCAAACTTGCAAGAAAAGATGGCACGATGGCCGACAAACACATATACATGTCAGGCACGATGGCCGACAACCACAAATGTATTTCCAATCCATGCAGAAGAATATAAGTAGGTATTAACAAAGTAAACTACTACTACTAGTAGTACTACTACCTCGTCGTCACGGACGGTGTCACCGGCGCGTGGAGCAGAGGCGCGCGCGAGGACGGCGAGGCGGGGACGGCGCTGCGAGGCGAGGACGGCGCGGCGAGACGAGGACGGCGAGGCAAGGACGGCGCGGCGAGGACGGCGACGCAGGGCCGGCGGACGGCGAACGGCGCGCGGACGGCGGACGGCGGACGGAGCGGGGCACACCGGATCGGGGCGGGGGTAGCGATGGCGCTGGGGCGGGTCAGGGCGAGGCCGCGGCCGTTGCGGGGCCGACGCCGGAGCTGCACGCGGCGGCGCGCCTGGCCGGGGCCGGATCAGGGCGGGGCAGCGCCGGTGAGGGGCCTGGGCGGGGCGGCCGGCGCCGGGAGGGGCCCAGCGCGGGGGGCCAGCGGGGGGGACGCGCCGCGGGGGTGGCCCAGCGCGGGGGGAGCGCGGGGGGAGGGGGGCGCCGCCGGGGTTGGCCGCGCCGCCGGGGAGGGACCAGCGCGGGGGGGGGCGCCTGGGAGGGCCGCGCCGCGCGGGGGAGGGCGCCGCGCCGCCTGGGAGGGGGCGCGCGGCCGCCGGGGAGGGGGCGTGTGGCCGGGGGAGGAGGAGGAGGGGATCCGTCGGCGCGGGAGAGAGGGAGGGGAGGGGCGCGGGGGAGGGGGAGGGCGCGGGGGGATGCGCCGGCGGCCGCCCGGGCGACGGCGTCGACGGCGGGGGCGGCCTGGGTGGTGGCGGCGGGCGAGCGGGTTATTTGGGGCAAGCGGGCGGGATTTTGGGGAGGGGAGGGCGAGCCGAGCGGATAAGGCGACGTTTTTCTTTTTTTTTATTTTTTCCCTTTGCCGACTGCCAGCATGTGACGCAGTCGGCAAAGGTCTATTTTTTTCAAAAAATTATTTTTTTAAAATTTTTTTAAAAAATACTTTGCCGACTGCTGTGCTCCCTGGCAGTCGGCAAAGGTTATTTTTGATTTTTTTCTCAGAAATTCTTTGCCGACTGCCATCCTCCCTGGCAGTCGGCAAAGGCTCTTTGCCAACTGCCACTGATGGCAGTCGGCAAAGAATGAATTTTTTTTTCGATTTTCGATCCCAGTTTTTTTGTGTTGCCTTGCTACAGTAAGTACATGATATATTCCAAGTTTGGGGTCATTTTGATTTATTTTGCTATATTCCATTGATTTTTGCTGTTTCTTTGATTTTTTCCGGCAGCTCCAGATTTGAACTGCAGGTACATGAAATAATAGAATCCGGCGATTCAGAAAATGATATTCATGATGTTTGGAGCATGTTGAGGCTGTGTGCGGGGCCTCGCGTGAAATTTCGACCGTGTTGGTGTCAGAACACGCCGAGGCACGCGCGTGAAAAGTGTTTTTAAATTTTATAAAATCGAAACAGAGTCCGAAAATGACGAAACTTGACGACGTGTCTTGTCATCGCATGCGGAGGTTGTGGTAAAAATTTGAGAAAGTTTCGAGCAGGTGGCGACGTCGGGTCGAAACGGAGTCCGAAAATGACGAAACTTAACGGCGTGTCTTGTCATCGTATGCGGAGGCTGTGGTAAAAATTTGAGAAAGTTTCGAGCAAGTGACGACGTGTCTTGTTATCACATGTGGAGATGTCCAGGTTTTAGCCACCCAACATCGCCACTTGCTCGAAACTTTCTCAAATTTTTACCATAGCCTCCGCATGCGATGACAAGACACGTCAAGTTTCGTCATTTTCGGACTCCGTTTCGATTTTATAAAATTTAAAAATACTTTTCGCGCGTGTGGCTCGACGTGTTCCGACACCAACACGGTCGAAATTTCACGTGAGGCCCCGCACACGGCCTCAACATGCTCCAAACATCATGAATATCATTTTCTGAATGGCCGGATTCCATTATTTCATGTACCTGCAGCTCAAATCTGGAGGTGCCGGAAAAAATCAAAGAAACAGAAAAAATCTATGGAATATAGCAAAATAAATCAAAATGATCCCAAACTTGGAATATATCATGTACTTACTGTATCAAGGCAACACAAAAAACTGGGATCGAAAATCAAAAAAAATAAAAATTCTTTGCCGACTGCCAAGGAGGATGGCAGTTGGCAAAGCCTGCACCTTTGCCAACTGCTGACGGAGTGGCAGTCGGCAAAGGTGACGGTGTGGATGGCGTCAACCATGGCCTGCCTTTGCCGACTGCAATTCTTTGCCAACTACCTGGCAGTCGGCAAAGCCAGGCAGTCGGCAAATCCTGCTTTGCCGACTGCAGGAAATTCCAGTTGGCAAAGGGACCTCTTTGCCGAGTGTCGAAAAAAAACAGTTGGCAAAGAAAATTGCAGTCGGCAAAGAGCCAGTTTCCTGTAGTGGAGTGGACTAGCTAGATGCTGGCTTCCTGATAGATGCATCGGTGAATTTGTACTTCGTCTTCTTGATAGATGCTGGCTTCCTGTCTGTCTTCTAGATAGATGCACTGACGGTTGCCTTAAAAGAACCACGAGTAGAAATGTATTGACACCAGTGGTTCATAGCCATAGGACTATAATTCTATTTTTACTGGCTACTGTTCTTTATGAACCACATGTGAAAAAAATCACTAGCGTGGATAAAACCGTTTTTGTACTAGTGTATATTTGAAAGTAGAGATCTAAAGTACTTCTGTAGTTGCAACCAAATGGGAAACAGCTAGCAGCAGTGAAGTACTTTATCACAACAGAAGCATGGAGCAGTCCTGAAAGATTAGGTTTGCCGGTTAAGCAATTCATCATATATATAAGCATAGGTCTTGATGACATGGATTTAGATCACAGAGGGATGCCAAATCATGGTTGGAACCTCTATCTCTCTAATCGATGTTGGTGCTTTGGCTGACTAAAATAAATGCTCCTCGAGTTACCCTAGATTATTATGCAAAACTCAAATAAATGTGCAGGATCACTTAGGATACACTTCCCTTGCAATGAAATAATGACATGCATAAATGGGAGGCAATGACATCCAGTTAGCTTATATATACAAAATGTACCTCCATTGTGATGCACAAATTTCAGACCCCAATTAGAGGTAACGGAACTACAGAGTATGATGGGGACACAAGACAGCGCCCAAGAAACCCAGTAGCACCGTAGCTGCAATTCCATTGTGAAGGAAATAAAACATGCTCATTACAAAACAAAAGATATAGGGTACATAATAAGGCTACTTTAAAGTGCGATTGATAAAAATGGTTCAGCACACCACATGAATGTTCACTTACAATCTTGAATAAGTGACAATATTACTAACTTAATAAGTTTGACCTTTTCTAAAAAAAACTTAATAAGTTTGAACCAGATTGACATTAGCAGTGCTAACTATAAGTGAAGCAAAGTATACCACTGACATGATTCAGATCGTTGCTCCTTTGTTCATTTATACATAAAGATAAAGGAATAGAAAACATTGCTAGCATGAAAGATCAAGATCAAGAAACATAATAAAGGCGAGAGGGCAATCATTCATATATACCTGAATGTACCAAACTCTCAAAATGCATGTATAAAAAACCTGAAGTATCTATTACTTATTGTATATATTTTTTCCATCTTCCTTTAGCACTGACCCCGCAAAGAAATATCCAACAAAGATCAGACGATGACACACAATCGAAGTCTTTGCTCACAGCCTGCAGAGATCCTTCATCACATCTCACCAGCCTAGATCTCATTGATCTCTCTAGCTCTCTCATCTACCATGGGGAAGGGGGTTTCAGATAAGATGATGTTTCACTTGGTGAAGGCCTTATCCCTACAACTGCCTTTTACAAGATACCCTTCTTATGGATATTCCAATAAAAAATAAGGACAAGTAGAAATAAGTTGCATTTAATCATGTAATATAAATTAGCTCAATAGTGTGATGGCGGCATTAGGAAGGCACTACGGATACTATATGAGATGTATTTACCTTATTCAAGTTCTAACCAACCTGCATTTGACCCATGACAGTATGTAATGTGCTTCACATCCTAATATCTAATATAAAGAGAATTGATTGCTGAAAGCATTGAAGTTGTTCCCTAAACTATTTACTTTCTGTAATAGCTTGTACAGAACCAGGGACACGTAAAGTTTCTGGATGCATCATAATATAGGGTAATTGAGCTGTGAAATATAATCAAATCTCTCTGGAATATGCATGTGTCATTCTGCATGTTAGAAATAGATGTAAAAAATGGTAGATGACCATTTCGGGATGGCCCCTTGGGCTAAGTATGATGGCCCTATGAGTGTTTTTATCTTGAGCAACTAAATTTGTTGCAAATATTTCGGTCACCTTGGTGACTTTGCTTCATGCGAAGCTTATGCTGTCGCATTTTGCTCAGTAAAGACAAAAGTTGAAAGGTGATCTTAAATGTATTGACCATTTGAGGAAAATAAAATGTTGGTCAACAATTCTCTATGTGATCCCACCTTTTCCTTAGCTTGGAGTGCACTTCAGGCCTCTGCTGGCTGCTGCCTGCCGGCCCTCCTCATAGATCTCTCTCTCTCCCTCTCTCTCTCTCTCTTACACAATGCAACCCTCCACCAGCTTGTACATCATGCATACCAGTACTAGCTAGCACACTACACATGCCCTCCTCTCGTTCAATTCTTCCTTTGATGCTAGCTAGCTTCTCTCACACCTACTTGCTGCATTGCATGCAGCAGCTACCAAGCGTTGCATTGGCCACATATATATTTCATTCATATAATCATCATATTATGTCGTTGGATACATAAAAATATACAACGACTATACAAGTATAGATAGCATCCTTGCATCGTGGACAATAACTTTTTGCTCTACTCAATTGTGATCTTTATGAGCACTGTAATATTAATGAAGCACAGTTTCTTTCTTCTGTAGTCATGTGTTAAGAGTAGGATTAACCAGGTGCCACCTAGCATCCGTCATTTCTGCACATTGTCCTCGGACAAGCTTGTAGCCTGCGAAACCCTTCCCATCCAGCTGCCATTTGCTAGTCTGTAGATCAGCAAAAATACAGTGCACTTTCTCATCTTAAGTTGTTTTAGAGTTTTCTAATAGCTTTCTGTTGATAACTGTAGTTGCAGGATCGTCCACTGCGGGTCTGCCTGCACCGCTTCGCCTCGCCACTGCACCGACTTGTCACTGCGCCGCTAGCTTGACTCCGCCGCCACCCTAGGTATAAATAACCTCTCCTCCCGGATAAGGGTCGTAGGTCATGAACCCAGTTATGCGTCTCCCGTCCGAAAGAGATACGGTTGGAGGTATGCAGATCTCTGCATGTCGATAACTGTATCTGTTTCGGATTGTCCACGTTACTTGGACAGCCCGCGGATGCGTAGATGAGGCTAGCTCCCATTGTCTGCCCTGATTCGAGACGGAGTTTCGGCATTACCTCCCTGTTGTTCTTCGGATACACACTCTCCCTACAGGGACATGTATCGGGAGAACAGCGGGGAGGTGCTGCCGAAATTCTGTCTTGGGTAGGGGTAGAAAATGGGAACTAGCCTCGTCTACGCATCCGCGGGTGGGATTAGGACCTATCCTCACCTATTAGATGACAATAGGATGTAAGTACTTGGATGTAGATGTAAGTACTCGGATGGATGACAGTAGGATGGATGACCGTTAGTGGATGTACTCGGGCCGCAGAAGCTAGAGTGATTTCAGTGATGAATGGTTGCACAAGACAGATGCCTTCTTGAACCATGCATTTGGTCCGGCTCGGCGAGGAGAGATGAAAGTATTATACCCGTGCAGCAGATGTGGGAACCGGTGAAGGCAAGACAAGGAGAACATGGGTAAACATCTTCTGAACCATGGATTCACGCCGAACTACACCCGGTGGATCTACCATGGTGAAGTACATCATTTGAGAGAGGAGGCGGTGCGACCACGTCTGCAGGACTTTGATGCTGATGCTGGGGTAGCAGACCTGTTAGATGACTTCCAACAAGCACAGTACGCTGCAGGACGTACGGAGGAGATGGAGAAGACCGCAAAGACGTTCTACGACATGATGTCTTCGGCGCAGAAACCCCTTCATGATCGAACAACGGTTTCTTAACTGGATGCCATTGGCCGTGTGATGGGGTTCAAGTCCCAGTTCAACCTGAGTCGAGAAGTGTTCGATGGTATGTTGGCCCTATTTGGTAGCATGCTTCCGGACGGCCACATATTGCCAAAGAGCTTGTACGAGTCACAGAAACTGCTTCATGCACTGAAGATGTCGTATGAGCAGATACATGCATGTCCAAATGGGTGCGTCCTCTTCAGAAAAGATCTCAAGGATGCAGGTTACTGTCCGAAGTGTAAAGCATCGAGATACATGGAGGTAGACGATGGTGAAGGCCTGAAGAGACAACTTTCCATCCCCATGAAAGTCCTGCGATACCTGCCGTTCACACCGAGGATCCAACGTCCCTACATGACCGAGGAATCCGCAAAACATATGAGATGGCACAAACAGGGTACACGATACAGTCCTGAGAAGATGGTACATCCCGCCGATGGTGAAGCATGGGCCCACTTTGATCGCATTCATCATGACAAAGCTAGAGAGGCTCGTAATGTTCGTGTTGCGTTTGCTACATACGGTTTCAACCCCTAGGACTCATGGCTGCCCTCTACACCTATTGGCCCGTCTTCGTTATCCCCCTCAATCTTCCCCCCGGCGTCCTATTTCAACATCATACTGTCTTCTTGTCGTTGATAATTCCTGGACACCTGGGGAATAACATGGGTGTGTACATGGAGCCTCTAATTGATGAATTGGAAACTGCTTGGAACGAAGGGGTATTGACATACGACCGAGCTTCAAGGTCAAACTTCACAATGCATATCTAGTACCAGTACTCACTGCATGACTACCTGGCATATGGGATATTCTGTGCCTGGTGTGTCCACGGCAAGTTCTCATGCCCGGTTTGCAAGACAGCTATGAGATTTATCTGGTTGAAGAATGGTGGCAAGTATTCGGCGTTCGACCAACATCGACAATTCCTGCCTCTTGACCATCCTTTCAGACAAGACACCAAGAACTTCACCAAAGGGGTCGTGGTGACAGATCCTCCACCCCAGATGCTGACCGGTGCCGAGGTTCATGCTCAGATAGATGCTCTCAAGTTCAATGAAAGAGACGGTCGTTTTGCGGGGTATGGTCAGGAACATATGTGGACGCATAAGTCAAGCTTGGAAAGGCTCCCCTATTACGATGACCTTCTTCTGCCACATAATATTGATGTAATGCACACTGAAAAGAACATCACCGAGGCACTTTGGGGAACACTCATGGACACTAAAAAGTCCAAGGACAACCCTAAGGCTAGACTAGACCTGGCACTCTTGTGTGATAGACCAAAGCAAGAGATGCGGTCTCCTCAACCCGGTAGGAGATGGACACGGCCCAAGGCCGATTTCGTCTTGAGCAGGCCACAAAGGAAAGAAATACTTCAGTGGATCCAGACATTGACGTTCCCTGATGGATATGCAGCGAATCTAAGGAGAGGAGTCAACTTATCTAGTCTGCGAGTCCTAGGAATGAAGAGTCATGACTTCCACGTATGGATCGAGTGCCTTCTTTCGGCGATGGTTCGAGGCTATGTTCCTGAGCCTATGTGGGTTATCCTGGCAGAGTTGAGCTATTTATTCCGCCAACTTTGTGCCAAGGAGATATCTCGGTCCGTCATTGATGACTTGGAGAAAGCTGCACCTGTGTTGATCTGTAAGCTAGAGAAGATCTTTCCACCAGGCTTCTTCACTTCGATGCTGCATTTGATCGTACACCTTCCTAATGAGGTTCGAATGGGAGGGCTTGTGCATTGCCGTTGGTGCTATCCAGTCGAGAGAAATATGAAGGCTCTTCGCAAGAAATGTAGAAACAAAGCCAAAATTGAGGCTTCCATTGCAGAGGCATTCATTCTAGAGGAGGTGTCAAACTTCACTAAACAATACTACTCCGAGAACCTTCCTAGCGTGCATAATGCACCCCCTCGTTACAATGCTGGAGAAAATGAATCAAGTCTTAGCCTTTTCCGAGGCCAGCAAGGCGCGGCAAGTGGATCCACAGTTAAGCAGTTGAACTATAAAGAGTGGCGAAAGATCATGCTATACGTGCTTACCAACCTTGATGAGGTGCAACCGTACATGGGGTAAGTTCTCAACTATGTTCATTCAATTCGCCAACACTATTCTGCATCAAACACCCTTGTTTTTCTTTCGTACAGGGAATTTCTTCATTAGTTCTGGAATGGGCCAAGACCTCCTTCTGACCCGGTAGCCGAAACCCTAATTGCAAACGGTGCGGGGCAAGGGAGGTCCGATTTCATTTCTTGGTTCCGACAGAAGGTCCTGTCCAACCAAGGTCATACTTAGTCCGACGTTCCAACTTGCTCCTACGTTCGGACTTAATAACGTTATACCTTGCTTCACCTTGTAGGCTCAGACCGATGCGTCTATGAGTCAAGAGCTGAGACAGGTTGCAAACGGCTTTGACCGTAGGGTCAAGTCATTTAACGGTTACGACGTGAATGGATATCGCTTCCACATAGCGAGATACGAGCAGAGTCGGCCCAATCGGAAAACCACAAACAGCGGAGTTTGTACTCCAGGCAATGACAACCGTGACTACTATGGAAGAATTGAAGAAATATATGAACTTTCATTTCACGGTGACAAGCCTCTGAATCATGTAATGTTCAAATGCCATTGGTTTGACCCTGGAGTAACGAGGCTCACACCGAATCTTGGGCTAGTTACAATTCGACAGGATTCTGTCTATCCAGGAGCCGATGTGTATATTGTGGCTCAACAGGCCACGCAGGTTTATTACACGCCATATGCGTGCAAAAGCAAAGAGCATATCTTGGGTTGGTATATTATGCACAAGATATCACCACATGCTAAACTACCTCTCCCCAATGATGAGGATTATAACTTCAACACAAACATGTATGATGGGGAGTTCTTTCAAGAAGCTGGGCTACAAGGGACGTTCACGATAGACTTAACCGAAGCGATGGAAATGGAAGTAGAGAATGATGACGAGGACGTGTTGACGGTTCTTAAGTATCAATTATAACCATCAAATAAATAAAGAAAAGGACCTATATGCAAGCAACACCTAGAATTAGGGTTTGATCTAACAGAATTCCACGAGTTTTGCTGTTTATCTATTTCTGCAGGGGGTTATCAGGAAATACGGAAGAAAGGCCCACATGTCGGATTAATGACAGGATATTAACCGAACACGTAATTATCTTACATCTAGAAGATTCCAGAAGCCACGGGAACGAACGGGAGCCGTAACGGGGCCGGACACAGGGCGCCCGCTCTGTGCCCTAGGGCGCCCGCCCTGCCCCCGGGACCAATCAGGTCGAGTCTCGCGGATTATGCTCCACCGCCTTTGAGGATCAAGGAAAACCGTAGGATGAAGGTCGGTTTGATCCGACGGTCCAGATTCATCCAAAAGGGCTATATAAGCAAGGCCCCTGACCCCTGGTGGAGGAGACCCCAATTCATTATTCAATTGCATATCTCTAGTTAGGGTTTAGAGAGAGAGGTTCCCTCTAGGGTTCCCACCTCTTAGGGCTTAGCATCCAATGTGAAAGTAGAATTAGTTCTACTAGATTGAGAGAGATAGAGTGGAGGTGTAGATCGGAGGAAGCCGGCCTGTCGGTGTCTACTCCGAGGTTGTACCTGCGGGAGCAAGTTCTTCTAACCCGAGGCTTGTTCTCAGGATTCTTCAGTATTTCGACTTCTAAATTCTAGTAAGTTCTTTGTATTATTGTTCTTTGGTTTATGAGTTTACTTTGATCTCTTCGCGTAGAGTTTAGAGTAATCATCTCTAGCGTAAACGTGGTGTTTAAGCTAGGATACTCATAGATATCCCCTCGTCTAGCCGGACCGTGGTAGTAGCGAGGAACGTGACAATTCCGAGTTACCTTTGTATTCCATATCCCGTTAGCAGGATCGATAGGGTTTATAGGTGCGGGTTGAACATCCTTTGTGGTGTCTAGATTTCGTAAACCTCCCCAATAGAACAGTAGATCATCCTTACCAAGGTTAGAAGAAGAGTGCGGTTGTAGTCTTCTCTATACATCACTCACATCGAATCATAGTGGTTGTAGCCTAAAGGTTAGTAGTAATAGATTTGGTTAGTCAGATGCACTCTTTCTCCTAAAGGTAAAAATATAAATACGATACCCAGGATAACATCTCGGGTGAAGTGCTCACCGATATCCGTGCGCTTGCGGATCCTATTTCCTAATTGCATTACCAAATATCAACAAGCATTTCTGGCGCCGTTGCCGGGGAGAAAGACGGTTTGCTGAGATAACCTTGAGTCTTACTACTAACTTGTATTCATACTTTTTATTTTCTTATCTTTTTCATTATTTCTTTTTCTTTTTACCAAAAATGGAAAACCAAGGTTCTATATCTATCTTTGATGCCGCAACACCTTCAGCAACTGACCTTTTACCATGGGAGTCATCACAGCCTATCCAAACATCCCAGTATAAGTTAAGTTCAAGGTTGATTGCGATGATTCAAAATTTATCTTTTTCGGGAAAGGAAGACGAAAACCCTTACCTTCATATTAGAGATTTTGAGCAGACATGCGATTGTCTTCGCATTGATGGCATCTCTGATAAGACTTTACGTTGGAAGCTTTTTCCTTTTTCTTTAAGAGGAGAAGCGAGACGATGGTATAGTCAGAAGGTAAGTCAACAGCAAGGTGAATGGGGAGTTTTAAGAGCCAACTTTTGTCTAGATTTTTATTCCCTTGACCGTACTGGTGACCTTAGACTCGAAGTCCTATCTTTTAAACAAAAAGATAATGAAACTTTGGGGAAATCCTGGAAACGTTTTTCTGATCTTTTAGAATCTGGTCCAAAACTTTTGCTTGAAGACATTGTTCTTTTATTTCATTTTTTTCGAGGTCTTCAGAAAGATAATAAACAAATGTTGCATACTATGGCTAGAGGTTCTTTCTTTCGTATCCCTACTGATGAAGCTAAGGGGATCTTGAATAGAATCCTAGAAGCTGAGATGGATAATGCCCTCCATGATAAAACCTACGAAGCCGAAGTAGACACTCTGCCAAATTTTTCATCTACTTTAGCTATCCCAGGTTCTGAGCCACAAAAGGAAGAAATTCTACCATCTGATTTCATGCTAGACATAGAATCCGATCTCTTTGCCGATTTTGGAAACATTTCAAACTACCATTCTATAGACCGACCCCAAAACGGCCAATTTAGCATTTGTTTATCAAGTGAACGTCAATTGAGAGAGCTTATCTCGGTTATGAGTAGCGAATGGTTAGAGGAGTCAGAGCTTTCCTCTGAAGTAATCTGAGTGGACACACCTTCTATAACTATACGCTGTGCTTATAATTCTGATCAATTTAATGCTCTCTATAATCCTGTTGTGGGGATCAATATTATGTCCGAAGCTTTTGCACTTAATTTATTTGAGAAACTTGTTTTAACCCCCACAACAAAGGTCATAAAGGAATCTTCGGGACGATTAGTCCCTAGTCTTGGAATTATTAATGTCCTACCCTTTATGGTAGAAGGCTCCATGGTTCATTTGAACTTTTATATCTTTGATATATGGGGTTTCGACCGATTGATTGGACAACCTTTTAGAAGACTCCTTTATGAAGGTCAAACTGGAAAGCTCCACATTTCCTTAGGAAAGGATTTTAAACTTCCAATTATAATAACTCACTCCTTGAATAATAAGACCGAGCCATATCTTTTGCCTGATCCTATGGAGGAGGTAAAGGCTGCATCTCTAGAACTTTTAGATGATCCAGACTTAGAAGAGGAAGCCCCCTTCTTCACTGAAGAAGAGGCCGAACCTTCTGAACCTGAACCTTTAGATGAGTTTGCAGAAACACCTAGACCCCCCATAGAACTCAAAACTTTACCACCCGGTCTTACCTATGCTTTTCTAAACAATAATCCAGAGTTTCCTGTGATCGTTAGTAATAAATTCACTCAGGAACAAACTCTGCGATTAATGACCATTCTTGAAAAACACCACTCTGTTTCGGCTACTCACTTCAAGATCTCACAGGAATCAGTCCTATGATTTGTACCCATCGTATTCCGACAGATCCTTCTGTTACACCCTCTCGAGAGCCTCAACGTAGACTTAACAACGCGATGAGAGAGGTAGTTAAAAAAGAAGTTATAAAGTTGCTGCATACATGGATTATATATCCTGTGCCGCATAGTGAGTGGGTAAGCCCTGTTCAAGTTGTGCCTAAAAAGGGAGGCATGACTGTTGTTACTAATGATAAGAATGAGCTAATTCCGCAACGCACCGTCACAGGGTGGCGGATGTGCATAGACTATAGAAAACTTAATAAAGCCACGAAAAAGGATCATTTTCCTTTGCCTTTTATAGATGAGATGTTAGAGCGGTTAGCGAACCATTCGTTCTTCTGTTTCTTAGATGGATATTCAGGGTACCACCAGATCCCGATCCATCCTGATGATCAAAGCAAAACCACTTTTACATGCCCATATGGAACGTATGCTTATCGTAGAATGTCTTTTGGGTTATGTAATGCACCAGCTTCTTTTCAAAGATGTATGATGTCTATATTTTCTGATATGATTGAAGAGATTATGGAAGTTTTCATGGATGATTTCTCAGTTTATGAAAAAACTTTTGATAGTTGTCTTGAGAACTTAGATAAGGTTTTGCAAAGATGTGAAGAAAAGCACTTAATCCTTAATTGGGAAAAATGTCATTTTATGGTTAGAGAAGGAATAGTGCTAGGACACCTAGTGTCTGAAAGAGGTATTGAGGTAGATAGAGCTAAAATTGAAGTAATTGAACAACTACCTCCACCTGTGAATATAAAAGGAATTCGAAGTTTTCTTGGCCATGCTGGTTTTTATCGCAGATTTATAAAAGACTTTTCATTTATTGCGAGACCACTTACTCTTTTGCTAGCCAAAGATGCTCCTTTCGAATTTGATTTTGCATGTCTAAATTCTTTCAATTTATTAAAGCAAGCACTCATTTCTGCACCAATCATTCAACCCCCTGATTGGTCGTTGCCTTTTGAAATTATGTGTGATGCTAGTGATTATGCTGTGGGGGCAGTTTTGGGACAAACAAAAGATAAAAAGCATCATGCAATTGCTTATGCAAGTAAAACTTTGACAGGAGCTCAACTTAATTATGCAACCACTGAAAAAGAGCTTCTGGCTATTGTTTTTGCCATTGATAAATTTAGATCTTATTTAGTTGGAGCTAAGATAATTGTTTACACTGATCATGCTGTACTAAAATATTTGCTCACTAAGAAAGATGCTAAACCTCGCTTAATCAGATGGATTTTATTACTCCAAGAATTTGACTTAGAAATAAAAGATAAAAAGGGAGTAGAAAATTCTGTTGCTGATCACTTGTCTAGAATGTACTTTAAGAATTCACAGGAACCCCCCATTAATGACTCACTCTGGGACGACATGCTTTACAGGATTAACAGATCTGACCCCTGGTATGCAGATATTGTTAATTTTATGGTTTCAGGTTATGTACCACCCGGAGCAAATAAGAAGAAGCTTATTCAGGAAAGTCGTTCACATATATGGGATGAGCCATATCTCTTCCGAGTATGCGCTGATGGCCTACTTAGAAGATGTGTGACCACTGAGGAAGGATTGAAGATCATCGACAGATGTCACTCATCACCATACGGAGGTCACTATGGAGCATTCCGTACACATTCAAAGATCTGGCAATGTGGATTCTACTGGCCTACGATGTACGATGACACGAAGCAATATATCAGAAGATGTGGGCCATGTCAAAGGCACGGAAACATAAATACAAGGGATGCCATGCCACTCACCAACAACCTTCAGATTGAACTCTTTGATGTCTGGGGAATAGACTACATGGGTCCATTTCCCCCATCTAAGAAGTGTGAGTTCATCTTGGTGGCGGTTGATTACGTCTCCAAGTGGGTAGAGGCACTACCTTGCAAACATGCCGACAATATCAGTTCAAAAAGGATGTTTGAGGAAATCATATTTCCAAGATTTGGAGTCCCCAGGATAGTGATAAGTGATGGAGGATCACACTTCATTGACAAGCGCTTCGAGCACTATCTATCAAGACATGGAATCCGTCACAACGTCGCTACTCCCTATCATCCTCAGACAAGTGGCCAAGCAGAGACTTCCAACAAGCAAATCAAGAACATTCTTTAGAAAACAGTAAATGAGATGGGAACAGCATGGAAGGAAAAGTTATCCGATGCACTCTGGGCATACCGGACAGCATACAAGACCCCAATTGGAATGACCCCATACCAATTGGTGTACGGGAAGACTTGCCACTTGCCTGTTGAACTAGAGTTCAAAGCACACTGGGCCATAAGAAGATGGAATATGGACCTAGATGTTGCTGGAGATCATAGAAGAATGCAACTATCAGAATTGGAAGAATGGCGAGAGAAAGCATATCACAATTCGAAGATCTACAAAGAAAGAGTCAAAAGATGGCATGACAAGAGGATCAAGAAGAAGGAGTTCTCACCCGGAGATAAGGTATTACTTTTTAATTCCAGGGTGAAGTTTTTCGGGCATGGAAAACTCCGGAGTAAATGGGAAGGACCATACAAGGTAGTCAATTCATCATCCCACGGAGCTATTACACTTCAAAACGACGAAGGTACGTTATTCAAGGTAAATGGTCAACGTCTTAAATTATTTTTAGAGCCCAATAAAGAATTTGAAGAAATAGACGTGATCAATTTTTACCTTCCAATTAAAAATTAAAGCCCGACGCCAACAAGAGGATCGATGAGTTAGAGCATAGTCTTAGGAGGCGTAAGCGTCGCTGAGCTATCTAGATTAGATCTTGAGGCTATATATGTCTTAGTTATTATTAGATTCGATTAGGTTCGCTTATAATCAGTTTAGATCTATTATATTCGGTTATTATTATTATTCGGTTGTAATAAATGCCTCAAGATTAATAAATATTATTATTAGTATGTCTTGTGTGTCTCTACTTTACTTTTGTGCAAGAAAGCAGAAAACAAGTATGGGGGAGATTCCCTGACATGTCACACACACTTCGATCGCACCACTCCATGAACCAGGTACACACTCTGCACACTTTTATTACACACTTACACACTCACCTTAGTTTGTGCAGAATTTTATCTCTCTAAACATGATAAATTAAAAGGATAAAAATGCTTATAATCATGATCAATCTCACTCTGTGATATTTCCTGGAAACCTGCAATTATTAAAATTATTTCAAAACCCTGTGTTGCTAAAAGTCATTGTGGAATAAGAGATGGTAAGGGTATGAGTACCTTATTCTTAGTATCTTTATTGCTTGGAGAATTTGTTTTAAAAATCTCAAAATTATAGCTACCATCCTCAAGTTTTATATGCCTGCTAAACATGAAAATATTAATTAAAGCTATCTGCTTTGTATTGAGTTTGTTCAAAACAAGTTAGACCCTTGTTGAGAGATTTATCATACTCCTAAGATCAAGACATTTTTATTCAGAAAAATTCACTCTTCCGAAGTATTATTGCGTTAGAGGCATGGGCTATGCAAAATTATGAATATATCGAGGAAATAAAAAGGAGCAAGTGCTCGATAACCTCGTGGAAAAAAATAGACAAGTGTCCGGTAGTAGAATTAGGGGTACCTCGGTATCCACCCAAAATGAAAAAAAATGAGATATGATAAAAATATGATGAAAAGAAAATGATAGCCCATGGTCCCTCTAATAAGCAATATGCCAGTAAGAGTGACAAGTTTTTAATTTTCAAAGTCTTTGATCTAAAGAGTATGGTATTCTTCTCCTCGGATCCGGTTTTGACCATACAATAAATGCAAGGTATGCATGCTTAAAGAATTATTTTTGCAAAATCAAAACAGCCTCAGAGAGAAATATAAAAGATAATGAGTGACTCTGAGAGCACCTATGAGGATAAATGTATGCTAAGTTTTTCTTTTCAAAAATATGTAAAAACTCCAAGTGATAGGGATTAAGAAGAAGAAAGGCTCTTTACTCTGACTATATATTTCCCTGACTATAAGTGCACATTAGATTTTTACAACACCCTGCAGGTATGAAAGAATGTTTCAACCCCAGATGTTTTATTAACCAACCTTTTCTCGAGGACGAGTAAAAGCCTAAGTATGGGGGTGTTTGTTGACGGTTCTTAAGTATCAATTATAACCATCAAATAAATAAAGAAAAGGACCTATATGCAAGCAACACCTAGAATTAGGGTTTGATCTAACAGAATTCCACGAGTTTTGCTGTTTATCTATTTCTGCAGGGGGTTATCAGGAAATACGGAAGAAAGGCCCACATGTCGGATTAATGACGGGATATTAACCGAACACGTAATTATCTTACATCTAGAAGATTCCAGAAGCCACGGGAACGAACGGAAGCCGTAACGGGGCCGGACACAGGGCGCCCGCCCTGTGCCCTAGGGCGCCCGCCCTGCCCCCGGGACCAATTAGGTCAAGTCTCACGGATTATGCTCCACCGCCTTTGAGGATCAAGGAAAACCGTAGGATGAAGGTCGGTTTGATCCGACGGTCCAGATTCATCCAAAAGGGCTATATAAGCAAGGCCCCTGACCCCTGGTGGAGGAGACCCCAATACATTATTCAGTTGCATATCTCTAGTTAGGGTTTAGAGAGAGAGGTTCCCTCTAGGGTTCCCACCTCTTAGGGCTTAGCATCCAATGTGAAAGTAGAATTAGTTCTACTAGATTGAGAGAGATAGAGTGGAGGTGTAGATCGGAGGAAGCCGGCCTGTCGGTGTCTACTCCGAGGTTGTACCTGCGGGAGCAAGTTCTTCTAACCCGAGGCTTGTTCTCAGGATTCTTCAGTATTTCGACTTCTAAATTCTAGTAAGTTCTTTGTATTATTGTTCTTTGGTTTATGAGTTTACTTTGATCTCTTCGCGTAGAGTTTAGAGTAATCATCTCTAGCGTAAACGTGGTGTTTAAGCTAGGATACTCATAGATATCCCCTCGTCTAACCGGACCGTGGTAGTAGCGAGGAACGTGACAATTCTGAGTTACCTTTGTATTTCATATCCCGTTAGCAGGATCGATAGGGTTTATAGGTGCGGGTTGAACATCCTTTGTGGTGTCTAGATTCCGTAAACCTCCCCAATAGAACAGTAGATCATCCTTACCAAGGTTAGAAGAAGAGTGCGGTTGTAGTCTTCTCTATACATCACTCACATCGAATCATAGTGGTTGTAGCCTAAAGGTTAGTAGTAATAGATTTGGTTAGTCAGATGCACTCTTTCTCCTAAAGGTAAAAATATAAATACGATACCCAGGATAACATCTCGGGTGAAGTGCTCACCGATATCCGTGCGCTTGCGGATCCTATTTCCTAATTGCGTTACCAAATATCAACAGGACGCTGGGGATGAGGTGGTAAATGAGAAGGACATACAAATGCTAGAACGATTCCTTTTAGGCGAAGCAAATGAAGACGACCTCCCGTCTTCGGATACTAAGGAGTACTTAGACATGGTTGACAGCGATGATGACACTTATGCTCCGGCTAATCCCGATGATGCAGATTATTTCTAATTCACGTAATATTATGTTATATTCTACTCCTGTTATGTTTTTTCTTAGGATCTAGGGTTTTATTTATTTTGCATATATTTCATTATGTTATTTCTAATACAATATTGTTTGTTCTGTTTAAATGCAGGAGGTCGAGCCAAGATGTCGGGCGGATGTCAAAGGTCGATGAGCTCCCTGTACCGGGCCTCGCAGGACGACAGGCCATCTCGGCAAAGGAGGGGTCGCCGCCGGAGGGAGCCGACTCCACCGGAGGACGAGGTGCCGGCCACACCTGAGGCCGAGGCTCAGGCGGACGAGGGGCAGGAGGAGCCCAAGCAGGAGGATGAGCCGTCGGCCGAGGCAGACGAGGGTTCGGCTGCCTCAGGGGTGTCCACGCCCTACTTGCGAGGTCCTGCCAGCCTCCCGGCCCGACCGATACCACTTCACCAACGCCCAATGATCTGCCCCGTTGGACAAAGGTACATGTTTTAACTACTCGTTCATATGATATGTTCAAAATTGAAATAGAAACTAATAATCTTTCTGTATCACTTGTGCAGGCATTGGGAGTTTGTGGAGGGTCGCGGCCGCAAACCCAATGACATCCTGGGTCTCTTGTGCCGCGAGCATTACCCCGGCATAGTACAGTATGCCGGGAAGACAGAGCCGGCCTACACCTTTGACCACTACACCGTCGCCCCAGACCCGGACTACCCAAACAAGGCGGCGAGGGTCAGAGCGGAGCTGTGGGTAAGTCTTCATCACACAACATCGCATTCATCGTACTTTTCTTGAATTACTTAGAGTTTGTATTGCATCTGTATGCAGGACTTCTATAGGTGCGAGCAGGGGAAGGAGGCACAAGCGGAGGTGGTGAGTACAAGGGCCTGTAGGAAGCTCGTCACCGACATCATCTAAGAGGCGAGACTTCAGGCCATCGTCAACTACAACGCCACGGTCGAAGGACGGAGGGTGTCGAAGGTCGAGGCGAGAGGCATGACGCTGAGCCGGGCGCAATACATTCAGGTAAGTGATTCCTTTTGAGATTAAGCTATGCTCATTTCATCTGATGCTTATATGTGAAATACTTGATGTGCAGATGGTCCCCCAATGGTGCCAGTCGTTTCACGAGTGCTGGGAGATGATCGTGGACCGGTGGCTCTCTGAAGAGTGGACCGCCCAGCACGCCGAGGCCCGGGAGGCGCGTCTGCAGATGCCAGGTGTACCACACCACCAGGGCAACCGCAACCTCGCCGAGTATGCACAAGCTTGGGTACGTGAAACACTTTATGTATTGTAACGCTCAAATGTTGCCTAATTACTAATCATCTTGTTGTCTTCCTTGCAGACGGCGTCACACGGTGGCCAGCCTTGCAGCACGTTCACGGCATACGCCATGTCCCACAAGGGCAAGGCCACCGCACCGGAGACCTCCTACAACCCCGACGACCCCCCGAGGCATACTCCAACTCCAGCGTCCACACTCGCCTCACTGACTACACAGAGGCGGCAAGGGCGGTCCATGGGGCCGACTTTGATCCGACCAGCGAGGATCTGGACGGA
Organism: Saccharum spontaneum; assembly: GCA_022457205.1. NCBI lineage: Eukaryota > Viridiplantae > Streptophyta > Magnoliopsida > Poales > Poaceae > Saccharum > Saccharum spontaneum. The sequence continues at coordinate 691,298 of CM039605.1, read as the reverse complement.
AGCATCGTGATGAGGGTCGGAGGAGGGAAGAAGCACAGGCGGTATTGGCTTGGCGACCGCGTCATCGACTCGTCCTCCACTCCCACTCTGGCCCAGCTCCGAGCACAGACCACGATCGGGAGCGTCCCCATACGCCCACGCCCGTTGCCTTCGCAGTAACGGGTCGCCGAGCTCGAGGTTATTTTTGTTTTACTCGTCGTACATTGATGTTTAAATGTTTGCATTGTTCTAACATTCCCTTTGTATTATCGCAGGCCCGCCTGGAAAGAGAAAGGGAGGAGCGCCAGATGTGGTCCCAGATGGAGGCCCGGTTGGAGGCCCAAGCTAAGCAGATGCAAGATCTCATCACGTTCATGGCCTCCTAGGGCATGCAGGTGCCCGCGACGCTCATGGCTCCTCCACCGCCGTCTTAGAAAGCGGATGCTACTCCTGTGAGTAACGATTCCTCAGTGTTTTGTTTCTGCATTTGCTTGTCTGACATAGACATCTATTTTTTACAGCCTCCGTCGGCGGGTTCGAACAACCCGCAAGCGCCTGGATGGAACACGCCCGGGGGTCAAGGCGGGACTGCTTCTCTGGGGTGGCCAGGGCAAGGTTGGCTATGAGTGTGTTTAGAGTGTCGTCTCTAGTAGATTGTGAACTTTAGATTGAAAACTTATTATGTTTCGATGATACATTGTGATGGTTAACTTTCGTTTGGTTCAAATATTGTGATTAATGTGCTATATGCGTGGTGTATGTGAACGTGACATATATGTGATGAATGTGATATGTACATGTGATATATGTGTTATACGTGATGAATGTGATTTATATGTGATGAATGTGATTTGTATGTGTAATGAAATGGAAAATTAGAAGAAAAAAAATAAAATTTCCCACTTTGCCAAGGGTTGCTCTCGGCAAAGGCTGCATTTGCCGAGTGCAACGGTCATTGCGCTCGGCAAAGCTGGGCCAGCTTTACCGAGCGCAATGACCGTTGCACTCGGCAAAGGATAGGCTTTGCCAAGAGCCTGACCAGACTTGCTCTTAGCAAAGAGTTTTTTTTTTAAAAAAAGAAAATATTTTGCCGAGAGCCAGGACAACAAGACTCTCGGCAGAGATTTTTTTAAAAAAAAGAAAAATATTTGCCGAGAGCTTGGCCAGACTGGCTCTCGACAAAGAGTTTTTCCAAAAAAAAGAAAACTCTTTGCCGAGAGCCTGCCCAATGGGCTCTCGGCAAAGAAGGCGGGCCTGTTAACGGCGCCTTTTCTTTGCCGAGAGCCGCGCTGTCTCTCGGCGAAGCCTTTGCCGAGAGCCCGATAAACGGCTCTCAGCAAAGAAGGCTTTGCCGATCGGGTTTTTACCGAGACAGCTTTGCCGAGAGCTGCGCTCGGCAAAACCTTTGCCGAGGGTCTGAGAGGCTTTGCCGAGAGCCTGGGGCCCTCGGCAAAGCCGCCGGCTCCAGTAGTGTATTCTTATGTCTACTTGGTATCGAGTCTAGGGTGCATATCCTTGATTGAGTGGGGGTGCACACTTGATTATTGAAGCTGTGCTGCGACTCTTTCTTGCAGACCTCTAGGTTGCACGCCATGGCGTGCTTGCAGTTGCAGCACACACCAAAGACAAATAAGCGTCCGAGCGTATGTAAAAACGGCACCATGTCGTCCGTACCTACATCCACCAAGCACGCAAGGAAGAATAAGGTAGAGAGAAGAAGAGGGCTTATAGTTTTCATAGTAGTAGCTACTCGATCAAATTATAATACATTTTGATTTTTGTAGATTTATAAATTTTGCTACGCACTTAGATATATATGTATAGTGAAAGCAATGTATCTAGAAAAGTCAAAATATTTTATAATTTGGAAAGGAGGGAGGTAGAAGTTGTGGCGTTTGCCTGGTTGACGGGAAAATCAAAGGAAAGGAAGCGCGCGGGCAACGTAACTAGAGATGTAGTGGTAGTATATTATACGTGCATGTGTTTCTTCTTCTTCTTCTCCTTCTTCACTAGCTACCTAAATACTCCTTCCATATTGGATTTAGAAGTTGTTTAGGACAGCGACACAGTCTCCAAAATACAACTTTAACCTCTTGTTTTTATAAAAAATTTTATGGAAAAGTGATATATGTATACTTTTATGAAAGTATTTTTCAAGACAAATGTATTCATATCTATATCTATACCACCTAATAATAAATTATGAAAATTTCTGCACATTTTTTAGTTTTCACCGTAGATTTCTGTCTGTCGGCTAGTTTAGGCTTTCTTACAGCCCAATTTAGCCCGCCCAATAGCCCACCTAGAAAGGGAGAGGCGGTTTCGTGCACTTCATGTGCGCGCCCGGCCCCGAGAGGCTACGGCAGGCAGAGTCCGCGCTCAGTTCAATCGCTCGTTCATGCTACGGAATCCGTCGTCCAATCGTATGCGCATGCGAAACAGAGACCGGATCGGAATATGCATGTGCGCCTTGGACCCCAACTCGATTACGACCTGCGCCGGCTGGAATTAAGGGCTTGTTTGGCAGGGCTTCGGCTCCTCCAAAAACGGTTCCGGCTCTGGCTCCTCCGAAGGAGCGGCTCCTCTAGAGGAGCAGAAGCCCTTTTGAAAAACATTTGGCAAAATGGCTTCTCATGTTTTGGTTCTTTGATGTGGTCTATATTTTGGCTATTTTGCGTCACGTGTACGTGGAAAATTAGCACAAAATTTGTCATGAGAATAAAGAAAAATATTTCAAACAAAAGAGAAAATTTCCATAATTGTATTTCTAAATAAAAATATTAACTTTTTAATAAAAAATAAAAATATTATCATGTTTGAGCTTGTTTTATTCCATTAATTGTAAATAACATCATGGTCAAAACGTGTTTAGAAACGGATAAACGGTTTAGAAGGAAATTGCTTTCAAAATTTCAAAACCACACTATTGTTTACGTCATGGTCCACTGCCTTTCGCATTTTCTCACAGACACCTGACTCAGCCAACCAACCATGGCTTTGCACGTGGCCAGAGAAAAGGAGCGGAGCCGTAGGAGCCACAATTTCGAGCTCCGTCTGCGTAGTTCATTTTATGGACCGGCTCCGCCTGGCTCCTTGGCCGGAGCCCTTCTGAATTGCGGCGTTTGGCAGGGCTTCAGCAGGAGCCAGCGCCGGAGCCGCTCGCGGAGCCCTGCCAAACGGCCTCTAAATATGCAAGCGTGCACATGCACACCTCAAGGAGAGACCACGCTTGCGAGCGCGCACATGGCCACGCCACCGAAATCACCTGCCACGCCACTTCTTTCAATCTGGCTACCGGCGCATGGCAACAGTAAATAGCTAGCAGTTTTTTTTTGAACGCAACCATCCCTGTCCGTGACGAGCAACCTGGTGAGCTCTCTGTTGATTCATGCTTGACCTGTTCAGTAACACTTATTCACTTCTACATTTGTGACCCTGTTAGCATAGGGTATATGTGAGAAACCTTAGATACCATACAAACAAAAACATTTGATGCAAGTGGTTGTTATAACGATATATAACAATGCAAGTGTACAACACTGCTCAAAACTCAAAAGTCAGTTTGAAAAGCCTAAAAATTGTTAACTCCAAAGTCAGGAATATAAGTATGCATGTGCGGACCGGAAGAAGCTCGATGTTAGGGCTGTACTTGCTCTAGAACAAAAGAATTGGCATGCACATGGATTATTTTGAATATGATCAAAAAGCCTAAATGCATTTGAATAGTTTAGGTTCCCAATGTAAAATCATCTCATATTGGTATTATTTTCTAAAAATAAACAAATTTTTTGCACTAGACATGGACAAAAAATCGTGGCTTCCATGCAACGCACGGGCATATACCTAGTAATTTTTGCATTTGTAAACTTAACAACTTAAAAGTTATTGATGATTTATATTCCCAATGTTTGAGTCAAACATTGTTCAAAACGACTTCTAAATCCGATACGGAGGGGTATATATGTTTAAGTAAAGACCACGCAAAGGGGGTTCTTCTTTGCCGATTAACACGCAAACGGAACTAGCCCTCGATCTGCGTGCGCTGACTTTTAGTGCAGTGCGGCCCGGCCCGGCGCGCGCGGCCGGCCGGTCAAATAGCCCTCCATCCATCATCCATGCGACCATGCACATAAATTAACCTAGCTTGGCTAGTCCAAGGAAAGCAAGCAAACTAATAGCTAGTTAGCCAGCATCCATCATCGTTCCATCCATCCATGAAGAGCTTGGAGGAGCAGCGCGACGACGAGGAGGGGGCGGCGTTGGTGCCGCCGCCGCAGGTGGTGGAATCATCATCAGCAGCAGAGCGGCAGCTGGTGGCGGCGTCGTGGAGGCGTCGGGCACAGAAGCTGGTGCCCACCAGAGGCGTGGCCATGGTCATCGCCGGTCTCCTCGTGCTGGCCTTGCTCGTCGTCGGCGGCGGCGGCGGCACCAGCCGCTGGATCCACCTCGACTACGCATCGGTACTACATACACCTCTAGCTAGCTAGGACAGGATCCTCATGTGCATACATGCATCATGTCCTTAATAATATCGGAGTCGCTAGTGCTGGGACGTTCGGACGCTACCCGTCCCAACGCCGTGCCACTGCCCGCGTCTTGTGTCCCGTGCCTGTCCGTCCACATCTCGCCGGCTACGCCCACCTGACAAGCAGGGGCGGATCTGGGCCCCGGGCTGCCCGGGCTGCAGCCCGGGGCGAGGCCCAAAACCTCTGGGAACAAGTTCCATAAAAAATCTCATAAAATAGCCGGCCAGCCCAATAGCCCACCTGACGCGAGGAAAGCCCAGCAGCCTGCCAGCCTCCCATCCTAGCCTTCCGCAAGCGCAACCCCAACTTGGCTCTTCGCTATTGCCCTCGACGCGGAGACGGAGGCCGCAACCGCTCGAGTCGCGACGGCCGACGGTGACCGCTCGGTCTCTGGCCACCTGCCTCCGCGCCCTCCTGCCTTGGTTCCTCCTCCTCCTGTGCTGTCCGGCATTTGGCTCCCGCGTCCCGGTCCCTGCCGCCTGCGCACCCGCCTGCCGCCGGTGACCCGGCCAACGGCCGCCCAGGCTCCCGGCGCCCCCCACTCTGCGATAGCCGGCAGAACCTACGGCAGGTCACAGCCTCACAGGTGACTGAGGCGAGATCCATAACTCTAGTCTCCAGATACTGACTCCCTACTAGTACTCGCTACTTCACTGCTATTTGTTTGAATATTTTAACTCCAGTCTCCAGACAGCATGGATCTCTATTGTTCATTGAATCTTTTGCAATTGCAACATTTCATATTTTAGGGTACAGAAGTTAGAACGCTAGAATGAAAATCCGCCACTAACGATAGTCTATGGCTATTAAGATTTCTAGCCTTGTATTCTAGCCTTGTATTAGTTAGCCCGGGGCGCGATCCTTTTCTGGATCCGCCACTGCTGACAAGCACATGGGAACTGCCCACACAAGTGGGGACCACCTCCGTCTTCCTACGCTAGGCACCGAGGCGAGAGCAGGAAGACGACAAGGGAGATACAATACTCGATCTAATTTTGAGACATCGAGATAGAACAATTACAACATACGTCTGAAAACAACTAAAACAACTGAAACATACGTCTAAAGCACTTGAAAAACACCTGAAAAAAATACTTGAAACCATTGTAAATATACACAACATCTAGATAAAACAGTTGCATCATATGTGTGAAAACATATGCAACATCCAGATAAACACACTTGTAATATACGTCGGAAAAAAACAGATGAAGTATTGAGAACAGGAGCTTGCAACATACGTGTACAACCATTGCAACACATGCAATATCTCAATCTACTTTTGCAACATTAGTATGAAACACTTGCAACATACCTCTAAAACATTCGAAACACTTGAAACAAACGCTTGCAACATGCGTTTTTCATCCTTCTTCCGTAACGCAGCGCAAGAGCGGGGGACGACCGGTTCTAGCCAGCCGGCAGTCGAGGATGCTGGTGCGGCTAGTTGTGCCTGTGCCTGGCCAGCGACGCCCCCTCTCTTGGCCGCTAGTCCTGGGCACGACGAAGGACGGAGCACGGTAGCGTGGCTGGGATGGAGGCGCTGCTTCACCCAGCGAGCAAGTGCATGGAGCTTGGAGGCAGAAGCGAGGCATCGGTGACTAGGCCCGATGGCAACTGCAGCACGTGGAGGATTCCTCCTCTCTGCGAGAGCCGAAGGTGCCACAGGGATGGGAGGTGCCGCAGGAGATAGCGGCGGCGGTGCACCGTAATGGGTGGCGGCACAGGATGAAGACGGCGATGTGGTGGATTGGGACAGTTGGACGGCCGCACGGCGCCGTGAAGCCATGGCGCACGAGCGCGGAGTGGGGGAGACAAGCTTTTCGTGAGGATTTGATTGTTTTTTATGCGAGTGAAGCATGCAGCAATGAGTGGAGTGTGACATACAGCCATGCGGACATTTTAATGGCAGCATTATTGTAATAGTGTATATCATACGATGACGTACAAGATATATATGACAACATCACAAACAACTTGTGGTCGTCGTTATCTACCGTATATATATTATAGGAGTACTCCGTATGTCCTATCCATCCTACCTGCCTACTGTATAGTATACTACTCTACATGCAGTAGCAGGAGTCGTAGAAACTAATTAACCCAATTATACTGAGGGTCTGTTTGATGAACTAAGAATAGTGCTTAGTTCAACTAGTTAGATTCTATGAACCAGTAAACTAACAACTAGTTGAGACTTTTACTAGTTGTTAGACCAACCACTAGTCCACCTATTTAGATCCTCAAGAGCTAAACTTTAGTCAACTAGTTGTTAGTTCCTGAGACCCTAATACATAAGTCAACACTCGCCCGGCCCCTTCATCTTTTTTTTCCCTTGGAAATGGAAACACACACTAGCTAGCTGGCTAGCAGAAGCAGAATATAGGACTGCCTAGCTGACACAGTGTTCAAAGTGCTTCATGCATGCGGCCATGCACGCTTGCTGCTCCGAGATTTTTCCTTTTCCTTTTTATTTTGTCATTTGATGTTTTTCCTTTTTTTCTTTTATTAAGAAAAGAAAAAATTGTGCGTGGGAGCTGCCTGCTATAGGCTGAGGATTTTTTATTTGTATTTAATCTTATTATTTAATATTTTAATAATAACTGCCTAGAAAAACTTTTGCACATCTTACCTATTTTGTCGTGCTAATGTCGCTGGCATGACAAATAACGTTGTCACACCACATGTATTGGCGCGGCAAAATCTCACACGGTAGATGGTGTTTCTGATATGAAAAACCTTGTCACGCCACGCGACTCCTGTACGTGACAATATAGATTTGTCACGCCAGTGAGAATAGCGTGACAACACTGAATCTTAAAAAACCCATAACTCTTCGATATGATATCGGATGAATGATGAATTTTATATGAAAATAGTAGCTCTTGATGACATCTACAACTTTCTAGTTTTGAGTTTTTTTTCATTTGAGGACGTTAAGTTGCTCAAAAAATAATATAAAATTTAAGGAGCATAATAATCGTATATCAGTGCTTGTCGTATTAGAAAAATAATATCTTTTCTGTATGGTGCCAAATGAAGGTACTCTTTACATCAAAGTTGTAGCTCTCAATAAGATCTGCAACTTCATAATTTTGAGTTTTGACATTTGAGGTCGTTAAGATGCTCAGAAAAATAAAAAAATTCAGCAGCATAGTAGTTGTGTAGTATAGCGTTTGTCGCATTAGAAAAATAATAATGTTTTTATAATGTTAAATGAAGATATATTTTATATCAAAGTTGTAGTTCTCGATGAAAAATAATATTGTTACATGTTGTAAATGTGACAGTATACTTGCATGCATGTTTGGTTGCAGACGTTTCTGCCTGGGAGCGGCGGCGCCGTGAAGCAGCGCCGATGGCTTCCTCACCTCCCTCGATCTGCGTGTTGGCGCCGGGTGCCTGAGTGGCTGCCCCGACGGCGATCTGGAACGCTCGCTCCGGCGAGCACGCGGTCACGACGGTCACCGCGTACCGGCCGACGTCTCTCTCGTGCTCTCGTCTCTCGCAACCGCAAAGACAAAATGAACACGCGAGTTTTACGCTGCACAAACGTTGCAGCTCTCCAGAGACTCTCTGGACCTTTTATTTTGAGTGGGTTACATGGCGTCGTGCGCCCGAGATCCCCGCCCCACGACTCACCAGCGCTGCGACACGCCTGCCTTGCGCAGGAGCCGATGTTTCTGTGGTCGTGGGGAGGTTACAAACTTAGCTTCGCCGTGAACGCAGCACGACTCAAGCTACACCACTCAACACATGCAGCTAGCTAACAATAGAATGTAAACATGCTGATGCACTAACTATTTACATCATGGATATGCACAGGATTTGATCAACATTTCACCCCCTAATCCTGCTGCACTTCAACAACGCCTAGCTGCTGACGAAGTTCTGCAAATCTGACACGCCCGAGAGCCTTTGTCAGTATGTCTGCAAGCTGCTCATTTGTACTGACATGATCAACGTCGACTTCACCAGTTTCAACACACTCTCGAATGAAATGATACCTTGTATCTATGTGTTTACTCCTATCATGATGAACCGGATTCTTACTCAATGCAATTGCAGCTTTGTTGTCAACCAGGAGCTTCACTTTTGGCTGTGGAATGCCCAGCAATTCACCTAAGAGCCTGCTAAGCCAAACACCCTGACAGGCTGCATTGGCGCTAGCTATGTACTCAGCTTCGCATGATGATAGTGCTACCACCCTTTGCTTCTGAGACACCCAAGTCACTAGGTTTGAACCCAACAAGAACACTGAACCACTTGTGCTCTTTCTGTCATCAACATCTCCAGCAAGATCGCTATCACTGTAGCCGATCAGCTTCTTTTCACATGCATTCAGTTTCTTGTAAATGCAGCCATATCTCGCAGTACCTGAAAGATACCTGAGGATTTGTTTGACTGCTGCCCAATGACTTGTTTTAGGATCCTCCATATATCTGCTCACAATCCCCACAGCATAAGCAATGTCGGGTCTAGTATTAACCAAATATCTCAGACTACCAATAATGCTCCTGTACTTGGTCTTGTCAAAAGGTGCTGACTTGTCATTCTTACTGAGCTTTAATCTATTCTCCATTGGAACAGTACACGGATTGCAGCCACTCATGCCTGCTTGTTCCAAAATCTTCAGAGTGTAGGAGCTCTGACACAAGGTAGTCACACCTTCCTTTTGATCAACTTGAATGCCCAAGTAGTATGTTAACAGTCACAAGTCACTCATAGTGAAGCTCTTCATCATCTCCTTCTTGAACTCATCAATCTTGGTTTTGCTTGGTCCAGTGATTATTAAATCATCGACATACACGCCCACCAAGAGGTAGCCAAATTTATCTGCCCTCCTGTACACGGCATGCTCCAGGGGATTCCTCTGAAAACCAAGCTTCAACAATTCACTGTCAAGTCGAGCATTCCAAGCTCTTGGAGCCTGACGAAGTCCATACAAAGCTTTCTTCAGCTTGAGTACTTTACCACTGCTATTCTCTACAACAAAGCCTGGAGGCTGCTTGACACAAACCTCCTCCAACAGATCACCATTCAAGAATGCCGACTTCACATCCATATGATGCACTTGCCAACCACTCTGTGCAGCTAATGCTAACAGCAATCTCACTGTTTCTATTCTTGCCACTGGAGCAAAAACTTCATCAAAGTCCACCCCCTCTCGCTGAGCATACCCCTTTGCCACCAACCGAGCTTTATGTTTAATGACCTTGCCATCTGGATCTTTCTTCACTTTGAAAACCCATTTTAGCCCGATTGCCTTGTGACTAGTAGGTAATGTTGCTAGCTCCCAGGTCTGATTGTCCTCAATGGACTTCATTTCAGCCATCATGGCCTCCCTCCAACACTGTTCACCTAGTGCCTCCTCCACACTCCTTGGTTCTTCTGCAGCAATAAAACACACTCCACTGTACTCAAAATCGAGGATCTCATCGGTAGTGTCATTGATGTTCTCCAAAGTTCTAAACCTCAATTGCCTTCCGCCTGAATCCACTGTATTTTCAGTCAATGGAGTGACAAATTCGACTGCTTGTGCAGGTAGACTCCCTCCCTGTGTAGGTGGGCTCCCAGGAGGTGTTGCATGATTTGATCCAGCACTAGAACCAGTATCGATCGACCACTGAGCCTGTGGGGGTGACTCTAGATCATGAGCCACTGAATCTGCATCTTCTCCTATTTCTGCTGCATTCTCATTTTCAGTTACTGTTCCTTGTCCGGCAACTGTATAAAACTCCACATCCAGCACTGATGTCACTGGCACCTCATGAGCATTCTTGCTCCAGTCCCATGCCTTGTTCTCCTCGAATATGACATCTCTGGAAATATGCAGTTTCTTGGTCACAGGATCATAAACCCTGTACCCCTTCGTTCCTGTTTCATACCCGACAAATACCATTTTCATTGACCTGTCCGACAACTTGGAAATGCCTGGCCCAACAGTCTTCACATTTGCTATGCAGCCAAATGTCCTCAGATGACTAACATTGGGTTTCCTACCATGCCATGCTTCATAAGGTGTTATCCCTTTCAAACTTCTAGTTGGGGCTCTGTTCAAAAGATAAACTGCAGTTGCAACTGCCTCTCCCCAAAATTCACCTGGGACACCCTTGCTCTTCAACAGGCATCTGGCCATCTCCACAACCGTGCGGTTCCGGCGTTCAACAACGCCATTTTGTTGTGGAGTGTATGGTGCTGTAGTGAAGTGCTTCACTCCTCGTTCATCACAGAATTGCTTGAACTCGATGGAGTTAAACTCACCACCCCGATCACTTCGGAATGCACGAAGCTTACAACCTCGTTCATTTTCTGCCAAAGCCTGAATCTTCTTGAAACATTTGAAGGCTTCATCCTTTGTTGCCAACAGTTCAATCCACATGTACCGAGTATGATCATCAACCACCAACAGGAAATAATTCTTGCCACCAGCGGTACTGGGCTTGATCTTACCACATAAATCAGTATGAAACAAGTCCAATGGCTTGCTTGCATGATAATCAGCAACTTGAGGAAATGGAAAACGCTGCTGTTTGCCCAACGCACAGCCATCACAGAACTCTTCTACCCTATCAAGCTGGGGCATGCCATCAACCATCCCTTTTGTTCCAAGTTCACGAAGAGCTCTAAATTCAAATGGCCGTAACGACCATGCCAGAGCCAACCTTTATCATCTGTCTTCGCCATAAGACAAACTGGAGCAGAAGCTGTGTTGTCAACAGGTATAAACGATTCTTGACACGCGGTGCTCTAGCAAGTAAAGCCCGCTCAACATCATACACCTCACAGAAACCGTCTTCAAGAACAACTTTACAGCCCCCCTCTTCTAGTTGACCTATACTAATAATATTGCTCTTTAACTTTGGGATGTAATATACTTCAGAGAGTACCTTGTGACCACTCTTCTTGGTCTGGAGCAGCACCGAGCCGATGCCCTCGATCTCGACAAGAGACCCATCTCCAAAACGTACTGTGCCACCCACCGACATGTCCAACGACGAGAGCGCCTCACGGCGCCCTGTCATATGGTTGCTGGCACCGGTGTCGAGGACCCAGACGTCCTCCTTTTCATCACCGTCGGCCGGGAACACCTTCTTCTCATTGAGATGCACAACCTGATGTGTCATGCATCCCTCTGACTTCTTGACGTCACGCCTGTGGATGTGAACTGTGTTCACCGTGGCCAGCAGGATCGCCGGCTGTTCATGATCCACTTGCGCGTGATGTGCTTCTTCTTTGCGCTCCTTCTTCGGTGGTTTCTTGCAATCTTGTTTCCAGTGACCCCATAGGCCACAGTTCTTGCAAAAACCTTTGCGCCTTGGAGTGCCTTCCGACGTTAGTTTGATGCCGGGCTCCTTCTTCTCGCCGTGCCCACTGTCACCGCGCCCACTGTTCTTTGGTCGATAGTGACCTGACTTTTTGTCACCGCCGCGGGACGACGATAACTCAGTGACGAGCTGATGGCGATTCCTCGACGCCCACTCCTCCTCTGTGAGCAACAGCTTGCCGGCTTTGTCCGTAACGGACTCCAGCTCCATCCGATCTTTAGCCAACCGCAGCCGACCGACCAGATCTTCTAGCGACACCGCCTTGAGATCGAGCAACGTCTCAATCGAAATTGCGATCTGCGCGTACCTTTTAGGTAGCACACGCAACATCTTCTTCACAACCTTGGTGTCGTCGAGAGACTCCCCCAAGGTGCGAAGATCCGCCGCAAGGGCATTGATGCGCATCGCAAAATCATCGACTGTCTCCCCATCCTTGAAGGAGATATTCTCGAAATCTTTGAGCAGGCGTTGGGCATTGGCTTCCTTGATGCGATCTGCCCCAACCCTCATGCTCATCACCGCCTCCCACGCCTCCTTAACCGACTTCTTGGAGCCAAGCAGCTGCCACATCTCCTTGGGGACAGATCGGAGTACGCACGCCATCGCCTGCCTGTCTTGCGAGCGCTTCACGCTCCCGCCGCCGGGCTCGATCGTCTCCCAAATCTCCATCGCCTCGAGATTGCACTGCATCAGCATACTCCACTCGGCGTAGTTGGATCGCGTCAGCATCGGCCACATCAAGGTGCTCTCCTTGACGCCGCCATGCCCAGAGCTCGGTGATGCATCGTCGCCGGCCATCGATGTACTCGCGGCTCGAGCGGGATTGCCTGGAACCACCCGAACTTTCCGAGGACGTTCACCGGCGGGGAAGCCGGGGAACATTCAATGGCTTTGATACCACGTGTTGGCGCCGGGTGCCTGAGTGGCTGCCCCGACGGCGATCTGGAACGCTCGCTCCGGCGAGCACGCGGTCACGACGGTCACCGCGTACCGGCCGACGTCTCTCTCGTGCTCTCGTCTCTCGCAACCGCAAAGACAAAATGAACACGCGAGTTTTACGCTGCACAAACGTTGCAGCTCTCCAGAGACTCTCTAGACCTTTTATTTTGAGTGGGTTACATGGCGTCGTGCGCCCGAGATCCCCGCCCCACGACTCACCCGCGCTGTGACGCGCCTGCCTTGCGCAGGAGCCGATGTTTCTGTGGTCGTGGGGAGGTTACAAACTTAGCTTCGCCGTGAACGCAGCACGACTCAAGCTACACCACTCAACACATGCAGCTAGCTAACAATAGAATGTAAACATGCTGATGCACTAACTATTTACATCATGGATATGCACAGGATTTGATCAACACTGCGTGCGCTGACTATTAGAGAGTGGAGTCGTTTAGTGCAGTGCTCTGCAGCTTAATTTCTTCTTCAATTAATTGTCCCCCGGCCCGGCCGGTCAAATAGCTAGCCCTCCATCCATCATCCATGCGACCATGCATATAAATTAACCTAGCTAGCTTGGTTAGTCCAAGCAAAGCAAAGCAATAGCTAGTTAGGCATCCATCATCGTTCCATCCATCCATGAAGAGCTTGGAAGAGCAGCGCGACGACGAGGAGGGGGCGGCGTTGGTGCCGCCGCAGCTGGTGGAATCATCATCAGCACCAGAGCGGCAGCAGCTGGTGCCGGCGGCGTGGTGGAGGCGTCGGGCGCAGAAGCTGGTGCCCACCAGAGGTGTGGGGCTGGCCATCGCCGGTCTCCTCGTGCTGGCCTTGCTCCTCGTCGGCGGCGGCGGAGGCACCAGCCGCTGGATCCACCTCGACTACGCATCGGTACTACGTACTCCTCTACCTAGATAGGAATGGAGAGGATCCTCACGTGCATGCATGCATCATATATGCCCTTAATAATATAGCCGTGGCTAGCGCCCGGAAACCGCGCTGCTGCCCCCGCCCGCGTCTCACCTGCTGCGCCTGCCCACAAGCATGTGGGGCTCGCCTGCACCAGTGGGGACAGCCTCTATCTTCCCGCGCCTGGCACTATGGCGAGACAACAGAAAGGCGAGGAGAGAAAAGCAACACTCGATTTAAAACATGTGTCTGAAACACTTGAAAAAACTCCTGAAAAAATATTTAAAACCATTGTAAACATACGCAACGTCCAGATAAAACACATACATCATATGTGTGAAAACATATGCAATATCCAGATAAACACACTTACAACATACGTCAGAAAAAACAGATAAAGCATTGAGAACAGGAGCTCGCATCATACGTGTACAACCATTGCAATATGTGCAACATCCTGATTTATTTTTATAACATCCGGATGTCAAACACTTGCAACATACCTCTGAAACATTCGAAACACTTGAAACAAACGCTTACAATATGTGTTTTTCACCCTCCTTCCATACGACGCAGCGCAAGAGCGAGGGACGGCTGGTTCTAGCCAGTCGGCAGCCGAAGATGCTGGCACTCCCTTGCAGCGGCCAGTTACGCCTGCGTCTGGGTTGGGCCTGGCCAACGACGCCCCTCTCATCTAGCCGCCTAGCCTGGGCGCGGCGAAGGACGAAGCACAGGAGCGCAGCGGGGGACGGAGGCGCCGCTGCACTCGGCAAGCACGTGCATGGAGCTTGGAGTCGTAGGGTGAGGCACCGGCGATCGGGTCTGACGGCAGCGGCAGTCAATGGGGCGGCTAGCAGCGTACTTCACGCGGAGGATTCCTCCTCTCCGTGAGAGACAGAGGTGCCGCGGGGATGGGGGACGCCATGGGGGATGGCAGCGGCGGTGCGCCGGAGGTGCGCCGGAGTGGGTGGCGGCACAAGATGGAGACGGCGGCACGGTGGATTGGGACAGTCAGACGGCCGCACAGCGCCGTGAAGCCACGACGTACATACGAGCGCTGAGTGGGGGAGACGAGCTTTCCATGTGATTTGATTTATTTTCTTTTAGACGAGCGGCGCATACGGTAGTGAATGGAGCGTGGTGTCCGACCTTCCAGACATTATCATACCATGACGTACGATATGACAACAACACAAACTAACTTGTAGTCGTCGTCATCTACGTGTATATATATAGGAGTATGTCCTATCCATCCTACCTGCCTACTATATAGTATACTACTCCTACATGCAGTAGTAGGAATCGTAGAAACTAATTAACCCAATTATACTAATACAAGTCAACACTCGCCCGGCTCCTTCATCTTTTTTTTCCCTACCTTGACTTGGAAATGGAAACACACACTAGCTAGCTAGCAGAAGCAGAATATAGGACTGCCTAGCTGACACAGTGACACAGTTCAAAGTGCTTCATGCTAGCGGCTGAGGATTTTTTTCTATTTTTATTAAATCTTTTTATTGAATATTTTAATATTAACTGTCTCTAAAAAGCTTTTGCAGATCTGACCTTTTTGTCATGCCAATGTCGCTGGCGTGACACAATAACGTTGTCACGCCACATGCGTGCATTGGTGTGGCAAAATCTAGCACGTTAGACGGTGTCAAATGAAGATACTATTTACATCAAAGGTGTTGCTCTCAATAAGACGTACAACTTTATAGTTTTGAATTTTACATTTGAGGTCGTTAAGATGCTGGAAAAAATAATAAAAATTTCAGCAGCATAATAGTTGAGTAGTAGCGTTTGTCGCATTAGAAAAATAATAGCATTTTTGTATGATGTTAAATAAAAATATATTTTATATTAAAGTTGTAGCTCTCTCTGAAAAATAATATTGTTACATGTTGTAAATGTAAGATGTAACAATATACTTTGCATGCATGTTGGTTGCAGACGTTTCTGCCTGGGAGCGGCGGTGGCGTGAAGCAGCACCGATGGCCTCCTCACCACGTTCCTTCACCTGAAGCGGACCTCGTGCCCATACCCTTCAGCTGCGGCGACAATGACAATAGTTCCTCCTTCTTGACATCGGCATGTCCCCGCCGCCGGACAGGCACAACAGCAGTACAATCCCCCTCTACGTCGCCATCAGTGGCCTCCAAATCATCATCAGCAGCATCGAAGAAACAAGCCCCTCCCCCTCAGTGCCCGGAGTACTTCAGGTATATCCACTCGGACCTGAAACTGATTGGTGAAGGACTTTATGCTAGAGACTACATGAGCAATCTTCAATTCAAGTGTGTGAATCTTTAAGTGGCTGAGTTCATGGATTTCGACAGCAAAAGTGTCCTCAAGAAAGTTCTTCAATGATATTAGTGCTTTGTGTTTAGCAATTGATGAATTTTGAGGATCATCGCCAAAGAATAAATACTGATCATTGGGAAGAACAGATAAAGTGGGATGAGGGATATTGCTAACATCCAAACAGATGACGAAATTGTTCTTCCCAGGAATCGACTCTTTCAAAACAACTTCAGGTGCATGGCCACCAAGTACTTCAATCAGCTTGTCTAGGTGCCTAAACAAGATGATTTGCAGCTTCATTGCAACTACCACGACCAAATAAAGCCGACCAAGTAATGTGCTGTAAAATTAACAACAGAGAGAGAAGATAAATATGTGAAATGGAAAACTTGTAAAAATAAAACCAAGGCAATACATATAATCAACCAAGCGTAGGAAAGACTGTTGAGAGAACAGCAGATAAGAAAATCAAAGATGACGAAAACGAAATCGAATCGAGCAATGGACGACAAAGACTGTGCAAATGAGGGCGGCAGCAGAGAGTAGAGGAGAGAGATGAATGGAGAAGAGCGAGATTGGGGAAGAGAATCGTCGGCGCAGAGGAGCTGAGAGAGATTGAGAGAGAGAGCAGTGGCGGCGGAGAGGAGCTGAGAAAGAGAGGGGAACAGTGCCGGTGGATCTCAAAGAAATCATAACTCTATTGGACTTGAATGGCATGTCCGTGTCCGTGGGCGAACGAGGCAATTTTGCTCTATCGAGGCACAAACAGAGTTGGCTGTGAGAGGAGAATAGTGCCGGTGGATCTCAAAGAAATCATAACTCTACTGGACTTGAATGGGCATGTCGCAAGTTTGTCAGGCAATTTTGCTCTATCGAGACACAAACAGAGGTGGCTGTGTGGACCCCATCCAAATTTATGTATTAGCAGTGTCAAAACTTTTGCACATATCTCGATGGAATCAAGTGCATGCGAGCAGTTGGATAACCTCCGCAGCCGCTACGGGTACAGGAATTTTTCCTCTGTTGTCGCCATGGCGCGAGACGGGGATCACGCGCGAGACAGTGGAGTGCGGCCGAGGCCGGGCGGCGTTCCGGCTGGTGATCGTGGACGGCCGCGCGTACGTGGAGGTGTACCACCGTGTGTTCCAGACGCGGGACAGCTTCACGCAGTGGGGCATCGCCCAGCTGCTGGCGCGCTACCCCGGCCGCGTCCCGGACCTGGACCTCATGTTCAACTGCGACGACATGCCCGTGGTCAGGTCGTCGGAGGCCGCGCCGCCGCCGCTGTTCCGGTACTGCAAGGACGACACGACGGTGGACATCGTGTTCCCGGACTGGTCCTTCTGGGGGTGGCCCGGGGTGAACATCCGGCCCTGGGCGCCGCTGCTAGAGGAGATGGCGGCCGAGACAGCGTCTCTGCCGTGGGCGGAGCGGGAGCCGTACGCGTACTGGAAAGGCAACCCCACCTTGCACGGCGAGCGCAGCGACCTCCTCCGGTGCTGGCCGAGTTCGCCGCCGTCTCTGGCAACGCCGGCGCCGTGGCCGGCCGGATCCTCGAGAAGCTGCCGCCCGACGCCGAGTCCAGGCGGTGCTTCGCGCAGAACCGGTACATCTTCCACGTCCTCCGATCCGACGCCGCCGGCATCACCTTCCTCTGTATGGCCAACGACACCTTCGGAAGTAACTACCCTTCCTTCCTTCCTCTCAATTCGTTCGTTCGTTCGTTCACAATTCACATACATACATATCTGGACTTTCTCTCCTATATATGCTTCGGTTTTAGCTGCTACTGATTGTTACTCCAGTTGGCTGATTACACTATGTTCTGCGTTCCTTGAGTTATGGATTTCCCTGCTGCTGTAGTCACCCAGTCTAATCTAGTACAACTCGGCACTCTCGGCCAGTTCTTCGCCTTACCGTATCTGATTGGACCTCCTGTGCTGAACAATACTGCAGCTCATCTGTTCTGTCCGTTTTCTTTCGTGATGCAGGAAGAATCCCCTTTCTCTACCTGGAGGACATCCAAATGAGGTTCATGAAAAACTACGGCAGAGTCGCCCACTCTGCGCTGGCTTATGCCATGAACGACGAGTTCTCAAGGGTGCTCCATCAGCAAATGGAGTTCTTCTCCAGCAACCCAAGCGCCGACACACTCAACCGTCTCCGCGGAGAAGTCAGTGAGGCAAGTACCTTCTCATCAAACTAAGTAAATGTTTGTTCCCCTGATGGCATCCCTTTGGGATTCAGGGTGCTCAACTCATCATCTCTCTCGTATGGTATCCAACTCAACCTTCTGCAGATACACACCGTCATGGTCGACAACATAGAGAAAATTCTTGACAGAGGCGATCGCATCTCGCTCCTTGTGGACAAGACATCCACCATGCAAGACAGCGCCTTTCACTTTCGCAAGCAATCCAAGAGGCTCCGCAGAGCTCTTTGGATGAAGAATGCCAAGCTTCTGTGAGTGCTGCTATTACCTTTTCCATCTTTCGTTCATATACTTGTGCTGTCTCTGCCTTGTATGAATATTGAAGACATTATAGGTCAATCATGTAAACATATATGTATGCTGCAACGAGTGTCATGTATATGCTATGGTTAGCAGTGTATGACAATTAAACGTGAAAAATGGATTGTGTCTCAGCTGTTATTGATGAGCTTGTCCAGAATGTGGGAAAACTGCAGCGATATGTGCTAGGTATTGTTGAAGCTGTGAATTGCACAGACCTGTGATGTGTTTCCTTTGCTCGCTTCAAAAGATACAAATTCTAGAGGCCTTGAACCATGACTGTTGCCTTTTGTAGAAGGACGTACCGTCAGTTAATTTAGTTACACCTAATCTATGTATAGCAGTGCGAAATGTGTTGGTGACACTTTCACCAAATCTTGGTGATGTACTTGTAGCACAAACAAGCTATCGCATTGGGTGTGTTTCCAAGGAACTGCTCTTGATAATGAATAAAAGCATGTAAAGCAGAGGATGTCAACGATGGGCAGCAGAGGCGTGGAGTTGCAGGGAGAGAGCAGTTAGCAGGAGCAGGCGCAATGAATGATTCGCAACCACTCCGGCGACGGCGAGGCAAAGCATGCAATTCCAATTCCATTTCCATGTACTTGTTCCATGATGTGATCTCCATTCGTGATCCAGATGGACGACGGCAGGGCACCCGTTGTCGCAGCAGCACCAGCAGGAGCCGCTGCCCCGTCTGCTCCAACAAGTAGCAGTGCTGCTGAACCAGCGGCGGCGGCGGGCTCCCGTTCCTGCTGCGCTCCGGTGCCGAGGGGTTCCGGCGCTGCCTGGCCGTGATCGACTTCCTGCTTCGGGTGGCCGCCTTCGGCCCCGCGCTGGCGGGCGGCGGCCGCCATCTCCACGGGCACCGCCGACGAGAGGCTGTCCGTGTTCACAACTTCTTCCAGTTCCACGCGAGGTTCGACGACTTCCCGGCCTTCACCGCCAACGCCGTCGCCGCGGGCTACCTGGTGCTGTCGCTGCCCTTCTCCGTCGTGGTCATCCTCCGGCCCAAGAAGGCCACGGGTGTCAGGCTGCTGCTCCTCCTCTGCGACGTGGTGATCATGGCGCTGCTCACGGCGGCCGGCGCCGCCGCGGCAGCCATCGTGTACGTGGCGCATTCGGGCAACTGGCGCGCCAACTGTGTACGTGGCGCATTCGGCCACTCGCGTGTGCGCTGGCTGCGAGCAGCGGGCCTGCGCCTCGCTGACCGGTCCGGTCCGACTCTGCCATCCGGCGGTGCAGGTACAGCCAACTGACCTGACACAACCTCTCCTCCTCCTACTCCGTCAGGTGGGTGTTCGGTTCGCCATCCTGGGGTTGGGGTTGTTAAGTTTAATTTCCGTGTCACACTGGATGTTTCGTAGGAACGTTTGAAGGGGTTTTTGGATGCTAACAAAAATTAATTACGGAACTTATCTGTAAACTGCGAGACGAATCTAATGAGCCTTTAATCCGTCATTAGAGCAACGTGCAAGTTAGGTAGGTCAGAGACTCAAGAAACATGGAGAAACGTGCAAGTTGCTTTCGCTAGAGCGGTAAACTTCCTTCCGTCCGAGACTCACTCACTCATGGCCCAAGGGAGTAACTAAGCTGGTGGGCCGACGACTGGACCGGGCCCCCACACCCAATCTGCTTCATTTCGCCGATCAGGTCGGAGCCGGCGACGAACAAGGATGGTGAAGGCGGTGGTCGGCGACGACGCGCGCCTTTGAGGAAACGCTCGCCTCGTCCTCCTCTCCTCCACCTCAAGCCCAGGTCGCCCACTCCCTTCCCTTCCCTTCCCTCCGCTGCGTACTTGCGGCTCTGATCTGGTTTCATCATCTGTTAATTCCCAGGTGGGCCTCGTCGTCGGCAAGCTCAGCGCATCCTCCCACCGTGCCCTCGTCTACGCCCTGCTCCCCACGCCGCTCACCGACGCCGCCGCCCCCAAGACCAAGCTTTCCAAGGGCGGCGGCAGAGGCTCTTCCTCCTCCTCCTCGGACGCCTCTCTCGACTTCGATGTCGAATGGATCGCCGAGCACGCGCGGCAGGTAGTACGGTACTATACGCTCCCTCCCATGCCACACTCACACCATCAATTCTTATTCTCCAGCAACTTCTTTCAATCTGTTGCATATTATCAGTAGTACATACATGCTTTTAGGTGTCTAGGATGCTGCTCGGTGGTATGAGTGTCATAGGTGCTTACGTATGGGCTTCCGAGGCATCGTTCAAGGCCACATCCCCTGCTGTCTTGTCGCAGGTTAGCACTATCAGCTTCTCCGTTTCATTGGTTCCCCCTTCAATCAACCGGTGGCAGTATGCCCGTCTTTCAGGTTATTCGCGCGATTTCCCAAGCTTGCTATGGCAGTGCAACCGGTGAGCGGCTGCTCATCCACATTTCTTACAGTCCCCGAAGGTGCTGCCTTATCTTCCTACATGTTAGTTTCGGCACTCTTCTTCACAAAATAAAATATGTTTTGTTTGTCCACTACTCATCTTCATAGCAGTTTATTAAGTAACTTGGTGTTCGATGCTTACAGCTGCTATAAATGAATGAAAATTCCATGTTTCTATATCATTGTCCTTTTGGATATCAACAGGATGTATTCACACCCCCCCCCCCCCCCTTGAAATCTTGTTTCTTCAGTCACATTTCATCCTTGTATGGAGTTATCAGCTAATGTTAATGGGCTGGGATTTATTTATAAAATAAATATATATTTTCTTGTGTTACAGATGGGCCTGTCGTATATGTGAGGTTGCATCAGGAAGTCTGCGTCCGTGTGATTTTAAATACAGCAAACTATTATCTTCTCTTCAAACTTTCAGATGCACATATAATTTTGAGACAAGGTACTACATTTGGCATTTCTTGTATCTTTATGACACAGACAGACAATACCAGTTTATCTGGTTTGAGTCTCTCTAATTATTACACTTATTGGCATAGGCTAACATCTGTTCAAGCTGAGCCGTTTAAGAAAGTTATTTTGAAGGCAATCACTCATCTCACAAAGGAAGGGCAGAATGCCAGAGCTTTGGTCGATGGGCATCTGGTAACTTATGATTCTTAGCCTCTATTGCAGATCTGCAGTTGGAGAAGTACATAGATGCCAATGCCACAAACTTAGGAATGCTCATCACCTAGATGAACACGGGCGGCTAGTTCCATGTAGTTTAAAAGGTTTGTTGACTTTCGTAGACCTGCTCTCGGAAGCTCTAAGGTCAAACTGATCCACTTCATATGACAATCAGCAATCTGAATAAAGGGCGCGTACCCAGTGTTGCCACACATGGTGCATTCTAGGGAAATGAATTTCTGAATTGAATTGAAGTTCCGATAGGCAATTCTTGAAGTGGACTGTCCATTACATAAATTAACATTCCATATAAATTATGCCATCCCCTTTAACCCATTGCCGATAATTCATCATATCATATTATGTAAGAACATCTAACATCTACACTCGAAATAATAAGATAAAATTTGTTAACTGAATGAGCCATAGCATAAAGGGCACAAAAGAGGCTACCCATTCACACCTTTTTTTACTTCTGTAGCTGACTAGCTTCCAGCTTCTAGGAGCCACTGGTATACATGCTTATGAGTTCAACACACAACTAATTAGAAACAGAGCTGCTGATTATATTTGAGAATACTGCTCCTTCCACGTCAGCTCGCTAATTATGCATTTTTGCACCTACTTTTTCCAAGCAGTTTTCAGAAGACATGAACATTAGTACAGAGGGCCCACACCAAATTGATTTTCTTGTGCCATTCAATAATGCTGCGCCTGTTGAAGGTGTGCCTCAGCTAATGCCGTTTCCTGTTCTGTTTGATGGCATATTTCTGTTGATGTCGTTACGAGGGCCTAACATTGTACGGTGGCACTAAAGAATGCAGTTTAGAGGGAGTTGCTGGGCTTATTCGCTTTGTTGGATCTGTCAGCACCTTGGCGTATTTAGGCCTGAAAGAATCTATTTCTGAAGCTATATCTGATCTTCTAAAGGTAGTTGAAATATCATTCTCTACTGTTTTGTCTTTTTCACCTAGTTGCATTGTTTTCCATGATGTGTGTATACGTAGTACCAGTTCCAGTTTGTTACAAGTGCTGTACAGGCTGTTGTCTTTGACAAATCTACTTCATATATGCATTTGTTTGAGTTCTCCAGGTAAGAGTTCAGAAGGGATTGTTGATGCATTAGTGATCAACACATGACATGATTTTTGGGTTTTTTCAGTTGAATTTGAATCTCAAGATTCTTGTTTGAAATTAGTTTGATTGGATTCAGTACATATGGTGTGTATATATATATATATAGATTTACTCTGCATTTCAGAAAGCAATAAAGGGTCTTACACGCTGGGGATACCAGCTACCATTCAGAACATATGATATTTTTATTTTGACTGTATATGTTATAGAGTGGGCATTGATTTGATTGATGTAGATTCTGGCAGAGGCAGAAGTTTAATTTGGCTCGCACTATTGCATAAGCATAGCTGAAGCCGATTCTTGTTTGAAGCATCATTTTAGTTAAGAAAACTAACAACTTTTTGTGTGTGCTGCTTCTCTTACTCTGTATCAAGGCGGACATCATTACAAGTCTGAAAAGCAGGTTGGATATCATCCTCGATGAGGCAAATGATGGCCCTGCCACTGATGAATTGGAGAAATCACCATCTCAGAAGGCTACTCAAGTTATATTTCATGAGTTGAGGTACTTGTGCTGTAGATAGCCTTTATTATACGTTGAAAAGAATTTTGTTTTAAGTCATTGCATAATGGCATTTTTGTATTGAGCTTAACAGGCTTCCTTTCCTTTCTTGATGATAGACAACAAGTCTCACAACTGATTATCCGTTTTCCCCTTCAAACAGAGAACCTTACAGTTTCTCATTCCCAAGAAGAGTTCTGATACCTTGGTTGAGTGGCACCTATGTTTGTGATTACTTGCAACAATCAGAGGCAGCAGAGGTAGTTTTGCAGTGTCCAGAATATTTCATTTCCTCTCCTTGAGTCCTACTCGAGTGGGAAGTGTGTAGCATTCGACACCCTTTTGTCTCACATGGCTTTCAAGATGCAATGGATCACTGCAAGGAAGTGTTAGCACTGGAAACAGCCGTGGAGAGCTCTTCAATCCTTGAATCAGAAAGTGCAGCAGCTTGTAGCACACTAGAATCCTTTTGGGATATGGTACCTGGATCTCGTAGCGGAGGACAAGGTGGATCCAGCAAACTGAAGGACAGTCATTCTGTACAGAACGATGATTCAAGCAAAAGACAAGGTGGTGGGAATTTCAACATCGTAGCTGCTCTGATCGTGCTACTGGTTGCTCTGATAGCTGGATTGGTATTCACTTTCTCTGCTGGTTCCAATTCCTGAACCCACCTGCACTATAATGTGTTGTACCACTAGTAGATGAGATACCAAAGATGTTAGAAACTGTTGAAATGGAGAGTTGAATTTATTTTATGTTAGAAACTGTGTTTACATATTTTGAATTGCCTGTTGCCCTCGTTTGCAGCTAAGCTAAATATGCTTTCTCGCTAATAGTAAATAGGACTATGTACTTATCTTCTCCGTTGTGCCTGCCTGAGAATGAATGCTATCTGTTTAGGCTGCCAATTGGATTTCCCTGTCCAATTGAAGACAGTTCAAAGGTTTGTTTTCCCTCTATAGTCATGGCAAGTACACTGCAAATCCCTATTAAGTGACTGAAACCAGTTACTAAATGGAAAAAAGGCAATGGTCGATGCCGCAATGCATGACAAATGTTATTCGCTTAGATTACCTAAGGTTATCACCTTTTCTTTTGTTCAATGAAATCCAACTGAAAACAAAATTGCATGAAAAATGAATCGAGCAAGGAAATGAAGCAAGCAAATCTGATGGACGGAGACGTGACGAGGTCTGCCGCCTATTTGGATCCTCAGGCACGAACCAAACCAGCCCACATACATATAAATCCAAGGTCTGCCTTGGACGCTTCTCTGTAGTGTATGCCAGGACAGGAAACGAAGCAGATGAATATCCATTTTCCAGCGTGCAGTCTAAGACATGCAGTAAACCAAACAAAGCCAACCCAATGCAATGGTGATAGAAAAACAAGCAGTAACTATGTGGCATCTTCCCCCTATTGGTTATATATTAAGTATGCAAAAAGAACAAGAAAAGGTAGCTACATTGTTTGCACAGGTTACAGATACATAGCATTCCAAGCACCACCACATATTCGATGCTCACATACAGTACATGCATCAGAGACATTGGTTCCTTAAGTTACAGGCACATAATGTTGCAGGCACCACCAAAAGTTTGGTACTCAAGCAGTCAAACACAGTACATGCATCAAGACAAAGCAATCGGCAAATGACAGTGCTCAGCTAATTTGCCCCAGCATCATCATCATCATCTCCCCAGTATGGTGTCACGGTTGTTCTGTCTGCCCTTGGATTTGATACTCTACACAAAACATACACAAATTAATAAGCTTAAAATTAGGCCGTCACCATAGCAAGCAACCGTAACGGTACAAATCAGGCATAAAAGATCATGCGCAAGTTGATGCTACTTACATGCCAATGAAGGCAGCACCATTCTCACCACTTAGACACCTTGCTAAGTTATAAAGGACAACCGGCAAGACAGTTTCAAACAGACAGGACACAGCAGCTTCAGCCAACTCCAATCCCACCTAACAAGCAATTTGAGTTAGTCAAAATGCAACATGTTCCAAAAAGAGGAGTTTCAAATATATTTAGGATTGAATATATATTAAGCAATTTTAGTTAAAAGAGGAGTTTCAAATATACTAACCCTAACATAAGTATGTCCAAGGAAGTTTCTACTGAGACGAAAGCATTGGTCAATCCCTTTTTGATAGACTGATACTTTGGGACTGCTCTTGGGGGCACCGTGGGGGCGTTTGGCACCACGCATATATGTCTTGAAGAAATCAGGAACATTCTGCACTCTTTGTTCCCATGCCCAACCCACTGTTGTTTGTATCCATCTTTTCAGTTCATTGACTTCAGATTGCACATTAGGATCAACAAATTGGGTTCGCAACAGCGTGAAAAGAAATGAATCTATCAAGCTGTATAGCTTCTGCTTCTCAGCAAACGTCAGCAGTGACGGGTGGTTAATCAGAAATGCAATGAATTCCTCTTTTTGCCTAAGAGACCCAGGCACATTACGCAACACCCAAAGTAAGTCTGCGACATGAATTGGGTACCTTCGTGTAGTGAAATCCACGAATGCCAAAACAATAAAGAAGAGACGCTGATAATCGGCTTCACTACCCTTTGCTGTATAAGGTTCTCTCCGGACATTAGAGCTGAATCTCACATGCCCACAGGAGGACACTAACACTCTAGACAAATCAAAACGCCCGTAGTAGCAATGACCACCAAAGTGTCCCTCCCGACAGACCAGTAGAAGCAATTGGTGAATGAAAAATTGAGGTAGGTGACTCAGAAAAGTGGCACGACCACCCTGTGGGCAAGTTGGATGTACCATACTTTTGGGGATCTGAAGTTGACTAAACAATTGATCATGGTTGTTATTTATGATAATATCTAGCTGAACATACACAACGGGCTGCTGGACAGGTCTGCACAAAGAGCTACGAGTATTTAATGTAGATACAACTTATATAAATAAAGAGACTGGCATGTATAGAGAGCTAGGAGTCCAATTGAGTGAATTAATGTCAACAAGCATAGGAACAAATAATTTCTCGTTGCTAACAACCCTAACATAATAGCAAAACACCAAGCTGGTAAGAAATAGATGTTCAGAGTACTTACGCCCCTCCTCTGAGTCGCGGGCAAACACAGATAGTTGATTCTTCAAGATTTGGGATAGAGTTTACCAATACTGATCCATCAGTCATCTTGAAATTCAGCATCAAATAAAAATCTTGAAGTCGGATTCTGATGTTCTGTTTAAGCAGTGCCAACTGGACCAGATCCAGCACTGTTGCACCAATGGCTGGAATTCGAATTCGGAAGCCACAGAAAAAAACATTGACCTAGAAAGTAATAAAAAAACACAAATTAAAACATGGTTTTGACTCCATTTCAAAACGTTATTGTGTTGGATTGTAATGCTTTACATAAGAAATACAGTGTCTAATGACATTGTTTTTACCTATAGAACAAAAGAAAATCATTTAATTCCCAAAGACAGTATTAGGGAAGATTCCTCCCTACCAGATTCAGGATATCTCAACAGATAAATAAATTGATTATACCTCCAAAAAAATGACAAAGTGATCATCGGACCCTAAACTTTAGCAAATAAAAGATGATTTAGATATTTTACCATGGGTGGGGGCAGTGCATGGGCTGCAACAGTCGTCACTAAGTCGGTGCAAACATTGCGGTCAAGCTCTTGGGAAGACTTGTCTTCTGCAGTCTTATCGGGCAGAGCCACCTATGTGGAGCATAAGACCAACTGTTATGAGAAATTATATCCAAGAGGAAAAAAAAAACAGTTCTTACAAATGGCCAGAAATAAATATATGAGGCATACATCGCATACGAGTTTTCTCTCCTGGTGAGGGTTGGTTGCTCTGAGTACGTTGTTCCCTTGTTTGTCATTAAGCTTCTTACAGCACCTCCGCCCTTCCATGTCATGGCAAACCTACAACCAGTTTTGGATTGAAATACTCGGCACGCATGTGAAGAACAATTCAAATACAACTAAGCAAATCAAGGATTTCGTACCTCCATAGGCTGTGGATGACTACCAGTCTGAAAATGAGGCCAACTACCATACTGTAATCTGCAGTTCTCCCCAAAGTACCGCACAAGAGTCACTCTTCTACCTTTCTCATCAACAGGAAATCTAATTGGCAAGAAGATACAGTAATTTAAAAAAGCCATGTTAGAATAGCTCAGAACATTCACATTGTGATAATTATAACACAACAAATTATTTAGGAGTTACTGTACAAGCACTTTACTGAGGCAATGTGTCAGATGACAACCCAACATATATTTCCTACTCCCAAACCTTATCTCAAATCTATCTCACATACACACATAAAAACATGTACAATATCTAATAAATCTTCCTCAAAATATAAATGCTACATAGAAAGCAAAAACAATATCGAATAAGTAACTTTCCAGATCATAAATACTGTAGAGAGAGAAAAGGAAAAGGGCGGAAGCAATTGCAGAAAGATACTTACATCAACTGGCTCATAGGGATGGGAGTAATCCCCGTCATCTTGCATCTTATGTCCTGGTCCTGTTGGTGATTGTAAATGTAAAGCGAAACAATGATTTCACAAAACACGTCATACAAATATGAACAAGTAATTCTGCATAACAGATTCAATGAATCACAATGAAGCTCTCATCCTAGATTCAGCTAACAAAACAGCATTTGTTGCTTCACAATACAGAGATAGTCTGGGTGCTGATATCCCCACAAAGGAGAATTTGGTACCCGTTAAGATCACAAGTTTCATTATCAAGTAACAAAAGAAAAGTTAAATACCTTGCTGCAAATGTATGAATAAAACTATCATTCTAGGTGGAATGACAAGGCAATTAAACTACGGAAGGGTGGAGAGCATATGCGTTTTACTAAAGAATACAAATGACTAAACCACATTTTACTAGTGAACCACAAAATAAGCCTTCCAAAATTTGTACATTCCAAATAGAAGTATGTCAAATAACACATCATTATGACACTGTAAAACAGAAAAGTTACTGTTATTGACAAGGACAGGGTAAATTCACCTATTCTTCGATCAAAATCTCCAAAGCCAAGAGACAGGACAGCAGAGCGGCTGTGTTGCTTAACTATCAAATCTTTTGGATTTAAGTGCTGCACTACATGGGACCCCAACAAGGTATGAGACTGAATAATAGAACCAAATGCAAACAAGAGCCAGAAAGAGAGACAGAGAAGCAAATGGTTCAACACAAAAGAAGAAAAAAAAAAGGTACCCAAAACTAAGCAGCAGAATCTGCATCTCAAAAGCTTCTGCTCAAAATGGGTGCCGACAAAACAATAAATCCCCTACGGGCTGCAAGGAAGAGACAACCGGCAGAAAAGCTGAAGCAGTATGCAAAAATGGCATTTGTGAAAGTACACGACCAATGGCACAAAAGTTGAAACATTCAGGAGCATGGCATTGGCATCCAAAGTTTCTACAGACCAGAACATTAAATCATTTGAACGGAAGCAGGGGATTAACTAAGGAGAAAGAAATACGTGCTCTGTATCAATTTAAACATGACATTGCAAATTCAAGCATAAGTTCAATTTTGAATTACTTTCATCAATCAATTTTGCTATGTGGAACATCACTACAGGTCTTTCCCTGGATTCATGAACAACTGGACACCCACAAACCAAGAAGTTTATTGTATAAATTCAAGGTGAACTTGGAACATCATTTACATAAAAATTTCAAACAAGCTAGTATACCAACATGGAGCGTCCATGTTCTATTTCACCCATGGTTCATCCGAATTCTGGAACTTAAGTGTACACTCAGGATCTTTCGTCCTATAGGGCTGGCTGACAAAGAGAAGATGCGAAGATGCACAAATCATGTAAGAAACACGAAGAATAAAACAGCAAGAAGCATAAAAAACATTCTGGAACATTCAGCAGAAAAAAAACACAATTTCCTTCTATTATGCCGCGTCGTTCTCTCTAAGCAAAATTACTTACAAAGGGCATAACCAAACAGAAGCACAAAATGTGTCGAGGCTGTGTTGGGCGACATGAAGATCACTGCATGAGGCGACTTCCTCAAGAAGCTGCACTCATTTTCAGGCCAAATGATATGGATCCCAAGAAAAAAAAAAGCCGCAGATCCAAAAAAAATATCAAACAGGCAGAAGCTGCACTAATTTTCAGGCCGGCCACTTCCTCAACAAATCAAACAGCCTAAAATTGAGAACAACTTAGGCACCCGTGCTGGGAGCTGCTGAATACAAATCAACGAGCAGGTGAATGGGACGAGGCCCTGCAGCACTTGGAAAAAACACAGCAGGAACGAGTAGCCAGCTAGGGTGCACAAGACTATGTTGCAAACGTACATTACAACCAAACATCCACAGGCAGGATGAGATCGAAAGCGCAGGTTGATCATGTGGCGCAGCAATGCTGCCAAAAACATTTTCTTCTTAACTGAAAGGCAGAGAAAGCAAAGCCAAAAAAAAACCCCTCTAAACCAGAATCTAGCTGGTTAGTAATAATTCAATACTTTGGAAACTGATTAAAATCATCTATAGACATATCATAAAAAACGATATATCATATCAAAGAGTTAGCTATGTCCAGATGTTCCAATCTATATCTGAACGTCAACTTACAGAGTATACTAATGGACATCAAACATTACCAAAATACTTATACAACTTAAAGGACAAAGAAATAGAACAGATGGAAAAATTAATTTCCAAAATCTATGTTCAGAAATAGAACAGATGGAAAAAAATTGCTCAAGGACAACTGAAGATTTTAACTTATATAAACATCTAATTGTGGGCCAACATGGCATGTACTCTAGAACTATGACAAAATATCATGATACATGTGGAACAAATTCTTCAAAAGTCTAGCAAAGAATCCAAAATCTGCTTGACCCTGAAGAACACAAATACATAATAAATGAATGAATAACTTACTCGACGGTTTGTCAGAGCTTGCGGGACATCTCCTTGAACAATCCCCTGAGCTAGCCTAAACAAGAAATAAAAATCAAGTTCAGGGACCTATTTTGATAATCAGTGATATATTGTGCAAAAAGCACTGTTTACCAACCCTTCAGCTATAGCCGTTTTTCCTACACCAGGTTCACCAATCAGAACTGGATTGTTCTTTGTTCTTCGTGATAAAATCTGTATACATCTTCGAATCTCATCATCTCTTCCAATAACTGGATCAAGCTTCCCTTGACGAGCCATAGCTGTCAAATCTTTTCCATACTTCTCCAAAGCTTTATACTTGCCCTCAGGATCTATTGAAAATACATAATTTTAGTATTTCATGTGAAAATATCTACTATTGTATCAGAGGGAAACAGGAGTTCAAGGTGAAAATTTTCATATCAACGTATTGCGTGAAAAGGTGACGTCTACTTCAGTACATGTTGCATTACTTGCCATTTTCTTTGTGCAATTTATGGGAAAATAGGTTACATCATGCAATCTTATTGGGGCACAAACAGAGGAAAAGGATAAAAGTTGCAAGCATGTATGTCAGGATTGCAATCTTTCCAAAACCATGGGGGAAAAGAAAAGAAAGCTCGTACCTTGATCAATTACATTTTCCTTCCCTCGGATCGATTCAATGGCTGATTTCAAGGTCTTCACAGTAACCTGAAACTCCTTGAACAGCTGTTTCCCAAACCGCTTATCTTCAGCAAAGCCAAGGACTAGATGTTCAACTGAGACATATGAATCACCATACTCTTTCTTAAAGTCCCTTGCTCTTTGTATCAGAGCTTCCAAGTCACGCCCCAGCATGGATCCAGGTTCTTCACCTAATACCTGAATCATTAAACAGAACATAAGAAAACTATGACTGGAAGATGTATTTTTTTGTCTCAGTGAAAAGCAACATATAGAAAGATATTGAAGAATGTTGAGTTTATTGCAGTGGGAAAAAATGCATTTTTAGTTTTCTGACATATTAGTCCTAGTAAGATGCATTATCTCAGGAAAGCAAACTGCATCTGGGTATCAACAGAATCAAAGTGTGTTGAGGATGAAGCACCTTAGGCTGCCTCTGGATGAACTTCTCCGTGGCATCGAGAAGCCTGGTATTATCAACTCCCGCCTTAGAAAAGATGCGGTGGGCAAGGCCATTCGGTTGCTCCAGCAGGGATTTCATCAGATGTTCCGTCTCCACAATCTGGTGTTTACACTCCTTTGCCACCTCAGGGGATGAGACAATTGCTTGCCACGCCATCTCAGTGAACTCTTGTTGTGTAATCTGGCAGCACAATAGGTTGATCATGTGGCGCAGCAATGCTGCCAAAAACATGATATAGAATGCAGGGCGAGAGCCGGAGACTAGATCTGAGAGATCCATCGATGAGTAACACAAAAACATGCATCTAGCAAACGACAGCAGCATCATGATAGACTCGAACGCTATGTATATGCACAACGAGAAGATGCAAGTAGATGAAGGGAGAGGGCGGGAAGGGAAGGGAGAGCTCACGTCGTAGACGTGCAAGTTGTTGCTTTCGACGTCGTCAAGGGAGGTGTTGACGACGTAGATCGTCCCGAGGCCCCGCCGAGCAGGTCTCGGGAGGAAGGCCGGCTGCAGATCCAGTGCCGAGGGGCCAGCTGCCCCCGGCGGCGGCAGCGCGGCCTCGGACATGAACGGGACATTGTCGGCCACGTCGCGTAGTCCAGCAGGAGACGGCGGCGCCGGCGCGGAGAAGACCCAGCCTGCCGGAGCCGCGGACGAGGGCGGAGTAGAAGCCGACGCAGCTGCTGCTGCCGCCGGCCCAAGCGCGGTGCGCGGCACGAGCAGCTTCCTCAGCGCCTCGGTTGCCACCGACGGTGCAGTGGGCACCGAGACCGGCGGCCGCGGAGAGAAGCCGCAGGCCGATGGCCGGTGCAGAACCGGCGGAGCGCCATACGCAGCGTGGTGCGGCAGCGCCATGGCCGCGCGGTGGAGAATCCCCGATCCCGGAGAGCGGCATGGCACCGGACGCGGAGTGGAGGCCGTCGGCGGGCACACGAATCCGTCCGGCGGGCGATGGCCGCCGCCGCGGCCTCGGAAGGTCATGGTGGCAGTGGCACAAGGATTTCCTTGGGGGTTTTGGCGAGCGCTCTCTTTCTTGCTCTCTCGGGTGGTGGTGGTGGGAGAAGGTGGAGACGGCGGCGCCGGCGCGGAGAAGACCCAGCCTTCCGGAGCCGCGGACGAGGGCGGAGTAGAATCCGACGCAGCTGCTGCTGCCGCCGGCACAAGCGTGGTGCGCGGCACGAGCAGCTTCCTCAGCGCCTCGGCTACCACCGAAGGCGCAGTGGGCACCGAGACCGTCGGCCGCGGAGAGAAGCCGCAGGCCGATGGCCGGCGCAGGACCGGCGGAGCGTCATAGGCGGCGTGGCGCGGCAGCGCCATGGCCGCGCCGTGGAGAATCCCCGATCCCGGAGAGCGGCATGGCACCGGACGCGGAGTGGAGGCCGGCGGCGGGCACATGAATCCGTCCGGCGGGCGATGGCCGCCGCCGCGGCCTTGGAAGGTCATGGTGGCAAAAGGTTTCCTTGGGGTTTTTGGCTCTCTCTCCCTCGCTCTCTCTCTGGTGGTGGTGGACTGGTGGGAGAAACAAGGGTGGGAAGAGAGTGGGGAGAGAGAATGAGAGAGGGGGAAGCAACAGAGCCAGGCTTATATATGGCTCGCGCTCCCTGTCCTGTCCGTGCCTCAGCGTTTTCAATGGTTTTTTTCCTATTCATAAATAAATACTAGTATGTAGTACTATACTCACGAGAGAAGGAGCAGTTTAGGATCCCAGTACTCTTTACCCGTATCTCTATCTCTATCTATTACACCTTAAATAAAATCTATTATATTATTATTGTTGACAACCAAAAATATTTATTTTATGAAATTATCAAAATGTGTAATGGACTTCACCATTACGTTCCTCTCGTCGAGATGGTAAAAAAAACATATATGGAACGTCCAATTTAGGGTCCAGATGAGAGAGTTATGCCTCCGAGAAAATCTCTATCTGGGCTACCGGTACTTCCGGTGACTGGCGGAGGAAGGTGCAGTTTTGCGCAAAAATGAACTACAGGAACTTTCGATCCGAGACCAGAACTTCCGGTGGGACTGGTACTACCGGTGGAGCCTGACTGGAAGTATCGGTAGGTGTTTATTCCGAATCTGACTTCCAGATCTCGAACCGATTTGTTTCTAGATCGGTTTTTGGATATGAGAAACTTGGAAAATAAGCTTTGGAGATGTTTACTACTGGGATAAGACCACCCCCTCTATATATATATGAGAGGATCATGACCAATTGAGTTCTCATCTATCTAATCGTCAAACACAACAAATCAATCTACTCCTTCCCCTTTACTCTCTTCTCCTACCTCCATGCTGTTCATCCCTTGATCCACGACCAAAGATGGCGTCCTAGGCTCGCCGGCCGACCTAGGGCAACCCGGCGACGTCCTTGCCCTGACGGGGTCCCTCCTGGGTGAGAGCTTCGGCGGTTCCTTTGCTAGTTTGCTTGAAAACTAGCTGGTTCTTCGTCACGTAAGCACGACCAGTTATCCTTTGGTGGTTTGCTTGTAAATCTCTCCGTGTTTCACCACGTAAGAGTGACATCCTCGCTGCGTTCTTCGGTCTGTAGCGGCCCGGGCGTCCAATGCCCTTTCTGGTGTGTAATTCGGACCACATCCGACGTCAACACACTTTTTAGCGACTTCGCTAGGGAAACCAAGGAGAAAGTTGAAGTTTCCATCAACCGGCGACATGGGATCAGATGGTGATGCTGCGAAGAGCTCGAGCGAAGTTCATAGCGACAACATTATCAAGCCCAAATCTATGGAGGAGCTTTCCAAAGAATTGCAAGCGCAGTTGCAAGCCAAGATTGCCAATCTCACGAACGCCTTCTTGGGGGTGTTCCAAAGATCGGCATAATCATGTAACGCAATTCAAGGAGCCAAGCGTTGCTGATTTCATGGCTTTCACATCATCGGCGCATGAGGTAAAACCTAATGGTCCCCCAAAGTTCGATGATGGTCCAATTTCACAAGCTAAAGTTGCTAAGTTGGTTTTAGATCAACAAGTTTCACTAACACAAAAATTGCAAGAATCGCGTGAAGCACTTGAGGCTAGATTAAATAAATTAGAAGGTAAAATAACTGATTCAGATCAATCGGGTGTCTTGCCACCACCTGAATTTGGTATGCCCCAAGGTTTCTTTAAGAATCAATCTTCTGTTAGTGAGGCTAGCAAATTAAAATCGGTTTCTTCGGCTTCTTTAGCCGATAAAACCGGTCATGTTGGAACAAGTGCAGCAGGTGGTGTTCAACAATCGGCTCAAACATTACGAACCGATTATAGAACATCGAGAGCTTTGGATGGCAATAATATTTTGCCAAACCCACCGAAGTCTCCTAGCAGGAATCCTATGCAAGAGAATATTCAGAATTCTCCTTCTACCAATTTTAACGATGTGTTAAATCAGTTTAAGGATGATTTTACCAAGTCTCTTGAGGAAAGTCTAGGTATTCACCTTAAAACTGCTAGAAACATGTACACCAAGCCATACCCTTTAGCAATTGATTATATGTGAAATCCTGATGGCTGGAAGGTACTGGATTTTCAGAAGTTCAATGGTAGTGGTAGTAAAACAACAACGGAACATGTCAGTACGTATCTTGCTCAATTAGGAGAAGCTAGTGCTCTTGATTACATGAAAATTCATAATTTTTCTTTATCTTTAACTGGCACTACTTTTGCTTGGTTTACTTCTTTACCACCATTGTGCATTAATTCTTGGGCTAAATTAGAAGAGAAATTTCATAGTCATTTTTACACTGGAACCCAAGAAACTAGATTGTCACATCTTACTTCTGTTAAGCAAATGCGTGATGAAACTTTTGTAGAATTCTTTAACAGAGTTAGAGAAATTAAAAACAAGTGCTTTCATTTGAGTATTTCAGAAAGAGATCTTATTGACATATGCTTTAATGGTTTACATTCTAGAATTAGAGAAAACTTAAAGAATGTACAATTTACTAGTTTCAATCACCTTATCGAGAGGGCCGTTTTTTGGGAATCGTGCCTTAAAGAGTCTCGTGATACATATAAGACACATCGTTCGAACACACATGCTTTTAGTACTTATTCGGATGGTTCGGATGATGAAAATCAAGAATGCATGGCCGCTGAAATTAGATGGCCAGCAGAGAATAAAATGGTTACATGTCCATCTCTCAAACCGATTCATAAGAATCGGGGTGAAGAGATGAAGTTTACTTTTGATTTCTCTAAATGTGACTGAATCTTTGATGAATTGTTAAAATTCAGTTACATTAGAATCAATCACACATTGCCTTTGATTGATGAGTTAAAGAAAAGAGGTTATTGCAAATATCATAATTCTTTTTCTCATGCCACTAACGATTGCAATGTTTTCTGTCGGCAGGTTCAATCGGCCCTTAATGAGGGGCGATTAAGTCTTTCTAATATGCAAGTTGATAAGGTCTCATTCCCAATGCATACTATTGAAGCAGGACCACCCGCTGTCTTGATCCGTCCTGAGCAAGCCGATTAAGTTCAAGGCAAGAATGTGATTATCGGCGAGCCACGTGCAACATCGAATGTCCAAGTGAATTCGGGGCGCAAGGTGATGCTTGAGAAGGATGAGGAAGGCAAGAACAAGTTGAAGATCACTGTTGGATCGGCACAATTTCTAAGAAGACAGCGGTGGCACGAAACGGTGGCGGCACAGTAGAGGCCGGCTAGGCTGACT
The DNA here is from genome assembly GCA_022457205.1 of Saccharum spontaneum. Taxonomy (NCBI): domain Eukaryota; kingdom Viridiplantae; phylum Streptophyta; class Magnoliopsida; order Poales; family Poaceae; genus Saccharum; species Saccharum spontaneum. The sequence continues at coordinate 655,338 of CM039605.1, read as the reverse complement.
GGAGTAGTCGGCCAAGCCGACTCCACCCACCAGCAGAGCCACTCGTCTGAGCTGCCTCAGGGTGTTGGCTTAGCTAACTCCTCCACCTCAGCCAAGTTGGCTGAGCCGACAGGGAACCGACAGTCCCTGTTGGCTTAGCCGACTCCCCTGGTTCCAGGAGCAATGTTTCTTCCGGTATTCAAGTTTTGCGTACATTTGTCTCATGTAGGCCAGAGATTGGTACTTAAAAGACTAATGAGAAGAAGAACCAAGGGAAATTCGTGCCGAAGCCACCATGCACCTTTGATAGGCTTATGGCCAAATACAAGCAAGAAAAGGCCAATTCCCAGAATCGGCCGTTAAAAAAAAAGAGAATCCACACTGTCCAAGCGAGAAGATGAGAAGAATAATCAATTGGCGGTGATGCAACCTGCAGTTCCATCTCAGAGGGTTGCACCTCATATATCTCGTTGGGGATCTCCGATCCCACCTCTAGTCCTACCACAATGGGGTCCCTATGGAGTTTGGGTGCCATATCCTCCATCGGCGCCCATCCAAGCTCAACAAAGGGTGGGAGAGCTTGCTGGTCTGGTTCCACGACCTTCTGTCTTTAGCCGATTAGACCATGGTCAATTGAGCTCTAACGGTGCTATTCAAGGTTCGACGGTCCCACCTAAGGTTCAAGCTCCTCGTGATCTAGGAAAGGCACCAGTGCAGCAAACATATGTGCCTAAGAAGGTCGAGGCTCCTATTGTTCCTCCACCAAGGGCTAGGCCTCAATCTGTGATCACAATCGGCTCTATGGAAGCTCCTATCAATAACCATGTTGGGCCGATTGTCATTGAGAAAGCTCCAGCACCTAAGCAAGATGAGGTTCCTAAAGAAGTTGCTAGAGATGAGAGGAAGGAGGGCGCTGAAATTGATTCCAAGTATCTACAACCTAAGTGGTGCCCACCGGGGTTGAATAAAACTCAACGACGCAAGTTACAACGTGCTCAGCACATGCAACAGAAGCGGGAGAAGTTCGCCAAGATGGGGGTGAAGTGGTGAACTCTGAACAAGTCAAGAACCCTCCGGAAGATCGATGTGCTGTTGCTACTGCTGCCAACCTGGCAAAGCCGGCACACCCTACTGCAGAGATAGCTAAGCCAGCCTCAGAGGCATGTAAGCCGGCCTCGTCTACTGCTACTGCTCTAGAAGCTCCAGAATCGGCTAAGCCGACTTCAAAGTCGGCTGAGCCGACTCCCATTGCCCGGTGGCCTCCGAGGTGTCCTCTGATGACTTTGCTCATACTATTGCTGCTATGGTTGGCATGGAGGTTCCTAAGGTCCTAGAAGAAGAGATGGTTGACTATGAACCTATCCCGGAAAGGGAAGTCAATGTGGTTGTCTTGTCCGCCGATTATTATATCGTCGAGGATGATTCAGTCGCTGTGGTTTTCAACTTCCCCATAGAAGATGCTACATTCAAGAAGCCCAGAGATCCTGTTAACCATCTCAAGCCTTTGCATACCAAGGGTCATATCAATGGTGCTCCAGTTCATGGCATGTTGGTGGATAGTGGGGAAATTATGAATGTGATGCCATATCCGCTTTACAAGAAGCTTGGTGGAACTGATGATGAACTGGTCAAGACTAATATGACCATCACCGGTGTAGGGGGAGGCACTCCCATACCAGCTAGGGGAATTGCTAACATGGAGCTCACTGTTGGAAGCAAGACCCTGGCTACTGCGTTCTTTGTGGCAGATGTGCAAGGTAGCTACAACTTAATACTTGGGCGCGATTGGATTCACGCCAATTGTTGTGTGCCATCTAGTTTGCACCAGTTCTTAATTCAGTGGGTGGGAGATGTTGTGGAGATTGTGCATTTGGATTCATCGGCTGACGTTGCTACAGCCGATGCTCCCGCGCTCGGGGGGTGTGATGCTTTTGGTTGCTTGTCTGGTAAAGATCTTTCTGGCTATAAATTTATTAGTGCAACTAGGCAAGGGTTTGTTCCTGTATCATTAAAATCGATTGATAATCGGTTCAATATCATCATGTAATCTTTTATTAATGGATTCTAATAAAGAATGGTTAAAACATCGTGTTGAACAGTATCGGGCTAATAAGACCGATGCATGTAAAGCTATTGATGATTTTGATGAGCTCGATAAGTTGGGCCAAGGTTTCACGTTGGCCAACCCTTTAGAACAAGTTGATATTGGGGATGGTTCTGTGCCCCAACCGACGTTAATAAACCAAAACTTGAAAGCCGATTACAAGCTTGAGCTAATCGCGCTTCTCAAGGAATATGTTGATTGTTTTGCCTGAAATTATATAGAGATGTCATGGCTAAGTCGAGAGCTTGTTGAGCAACGGCTCCCTATCAAGGATGGATTCAGGCCATATAAACAACAACCCCACTGATTTAATTGTACAATCTATAATAGAGTTAAAGAAGAAATTAATTGGCTCTTGCAGGCGGGTTTTATTCAGCCATGTAGGTATGCGAAGTGGGTCTCTAATATTATGCCTGTTGAAAAGAAAGATTCTAGAAAGATCAGAGTTTGCATTGATTTTAGAGATCTTAATAGAGCAACTCCGAAAGATGAATATCCTATGCTTATATCCGATATGCTTATCAATAATGCTTTAGGACACCAGGTTATTAGCTTTCTTGATGGTGCTACCTATCAAAGAGCAATGAATTTGATTTTCTATGATCTAATTAGGGTGATTATGGAGGTTTACATTGATGATATTGTGATCAAATCCGCTGCCCATAAATCTCATTTAGCCGATTTGCGTCTTGCCTTTGAAAGGATGCGTTATTATGGGTTGAAGATGAATCCACTCAAATGTGCTTTTGGAGTATCGGCTGGGAAGTTCTTGGGCTTCATAATTCATGATAAAGGCATAGAGATTGATCCCAAAAGGATAGAGAAGATCAAGGGAGTTCAGGCGCCTAAATGTAAGGACTTGCAAAAGTTCTTGGGAAAAGTGAACTACTTGAGAAGATTTATTGCTAACTTGTTCGGGAAAATTATTCCTTTTACTTCCATTTTGAAACTAAAGGATGAATCTGAATTCACTTGGGGCGGAACAACAAGCTGCATTTGACAAGATAAAGGAATATTTGTATACTCCTCCGATTCTTCGTGCACCTAGAAGAGGAGTTCCTTATAGATTATATATCGCTGCCGAAGAGAAGACAATCGGGACAATCGGGGCTGTTTTGACTCAAGAAGATAAAGGTAGGGAGTATGTTATTGCTTATCTTGATCGTCGTCTTCTTGATCCCGAGACAAGGTATGCCTATATAGAGAAATTGTGCTTATCTTTATACTTCACTTGTGCTAAGATGAGACATTACCTTTTATCTAGCACATGTGTTGTTGCTTGCTAGGCTGATGTAATCAAGCATATGTTATATCGGCTGATTCTTCGTGGAAGAATAGGCAAATGGGCATATGCACTAATTGAATATGACTTGGCTTTTGAACTATTGAAAACTTTAAAAGGTCAAGTCATTACTGATTTTATTGTTGAACATGGTATTGATTTAGATGATGAGGTCAATTACCTTACTTTTACTCCTTGAAATTATATTTTGTTGGATCGGTTTGCAAAGATGGCCAAGGTGTTGGCATTGTGCTTATTTCTCCTAGTGGTGCTGAATTTGAGATGTCAAACCGGTTGGATTTCTATTGCACTAATAATCAAACCGAATATCAAGCTCTATTATTCGGATAGATTATGTTGCACTCCATGGGAGTAAAGCATGTTGAAGCCTATGGTGATTCCTTACTAGTGGTCCAGCAAGTTGCTGAAGAATTTTAATGCTCGGAAGGATCACTATGAGCTTGTCTCGATGCTTGCCTTGACATCATTGGTTCATTTGCCAAATTTCAAATTTGGTATGTTTCGAGGCATGAAAATCAAAAGGCCAACATGTTAACTCAGCAAGCATCTGGATATGACATTGGTGGGCGTAATTTTCATATTTAAGAATAGCCTATGCATGAAGATTTATATTTTTGCCGTGTAAGTGCGAAAGAATCGGCTAAGCCAACTACCCTAGTCGGTCTAGCCGACCCTGATTCTCTGGCAAGCCAGTCGGCTTGGCCGACTTTACTAGTCAGCCTAGCCGACTCCCCTGTGGCCAGCCCGACCAATGTGCATGATGAACTCTCAAATCGGCCAAGCAAAACTTCTAGTGATGTTGGGGCCGATTTACATGATTGGAGAACTCCCTTATTAGCATATCTATGAGATCCAAGTGCCAAAGTTGATAAAAGTGTTCGGCAAAGTGCTTTCAAATATGTGTTGCACAATGATGAGCTTTACCGAAGAACCGCCGAAGACTTGCTGCTGAAGTGCTTAGGAATTGATCAAGCAAGAATAGCTATGGGAGAAGTCCATGAAGGTATTTGTGGTACGCATCAATCAGCCCCGAAGATGAAGTGGTTATTGCGTAGAGCCAGTTTCTATTTGCCTACTATGATGACCGATTGCTTTTGCTACTACAAAGGATGTGAAGAGTGCTAAAGGTTTGGAAATATTCAGCTAGTGCCTTCTGCTATGCTTCATCCTATAATCAAACCATGGCCTTTTCATGGTTGGGGGCTAGACTTCATTGGCCAAATACATCCCCCATCTTCTAAGGGACATCGCTTTGTGTTGGTTACTACAGATTATTTCACTAAGTGGATCAAAGTTGTTCCCTTGAAGAATATGACACATAAGGAGGTTATTGAGTTCATCACTGAGCATATCATTCATAGATTTGGCATACCCCAAACATTAACTACAGATCAAGGGACATCATTTATGTTCAAGAAAGTGAGGGACTTCGCCGAATTATATAAGATCAAGTTGCTCAAATCATCTCCATATTATGCTCAAGCTAATGGCCAAGCTGAGTCTAATAATAAGACTTTGATCAAGCTTATCAAGAAGAAAATTGAGGAGAATCCAAGAAGGTGGCATGAAGTATTGTCTGAAGCTCTATGGGCACATCATATTTCAAGGCATGGTGCTACAAAAGTTACTCCTTTTGAGCTAGGATATGGTCAAAAGGCCGTGTTGCCCGTCGAAGTGAATTTGGATGCATACAGGCTTGCTAAACAAAATGATCTATCAGCTGTTATGTATCATAATCTAATGATGGATAATATTGATGAGGTGACTGATGTGAGATTAAAGGCTCTCAAGGAAATAGAGAAAGACAAAGCTCGAGTTGCCAGGGCATACAACAAAAAAGTCAAGAGCAAATCTTTCCAAGTAGGAGAATTATTATGGAAAACCATACTACCTATTAGATCGAAGAGCAATCAGTTTGACAAATAGTCACCTAACTGGGAGGGTCCTTACAAAGTGATCAAAGTCATATACGGTAATTCCTATTTGCTAGAGACATTGCAAGATGAACATCTCAAAGTAGCATTCAACGGGAGATACTTGAAAAAGTATTTTCCAAGTGTTTGGCAAGAAGCCTAAGTGCTCTCCAAACAATGGCCGATACATGTATCGCCCTTAGAACAAAGATGGCCGATATATACATCGCCCTTAGTCACCATGCAGCCGATGAGATGGGTATCGTTGTTGTTTGGTTTAATTATGTTTGTTTGATCAAGTGTTTCTAGGTTCATGCATCATAAACCTTAAAACAGGGGGGCATATGTTGACTACCAAAAATGTCCATTTTGTGAAGTTATCAAAATGTATAACGAACTTCACCATTGTGTTTCTTTCGTCGAGATGGTCAAAAAAACATATATGGAACGTCCAATTTAGGGTCCGGATGAGAGAGTTATGCCTCCGAGAAAATATTTGTCTGGGCTACCGGTACTTCCGGTCTAAGACTGGAACTTCTGGTGGCTGGCGGAGGAAGGTGAAGTTTTGCGTGAAAATAAAGTACCGGTACTTCTGGTCCGAGACCAGAACTTTCAGTGGGGACCGGTCCTACCGGTGGAGCCTGACTCGAAGTACCGGTAGGTGTTTATTCCGAATCTGACTTTCAGATCTCGAACCGATTTATTTCTAGATCAGTTTTTGGACATGGAAAACTTGGAAAATAAGCCTTGGAGAGGTTTTCTACTGGGATAAGACCACCACCTCTATATATATGAGAGGATTATGGTCGATTAAGTTCGTATCTATCCAATCGTCAAACACAACAAATCAATCCACTCCTACCCCTTTACTCTCTTCTCCTACCTTCATGTTGTTCATCCCTTGATCCACGACCAAGGATGACGTCCTAGGCTTGCCGACCGACCTAGGGCAACCCGGCGACGTCCTTGCCCTGACGGGGTCCCTCCCGGGTGAGAGCTTCGACGGTTCCTTTGCTAATTTGCTTGAAAATTAGTTGGTTTTTCGTCACGTAAGCACGACTAGTTATCCTTTGGTGGTCTGCTTGTAAACCTCTCCGTGTTTCACCATGTAAGAGTGACATCGTCGCTGTGTTCTTCGTCCTATAGTAGTCCGGGCGTCCAATGCCCTTTCTGATGTGTGATTCGAACCACATCCGACATCAACAACTATACATATACATATACATATACATATACATATACATATACATATACATATACATATACATATACATATACATATACATATACATATACATATACACACACCTTAAAAAGCAACTAAACGCATCGTCTGCGTTCCTCGCCCTCCCCACCCTTATATACATAAAAAAACTCACAGCAAAAAAATGTCGAAATATGAATATATATGGCAAAACAATGTAAAAAAACCACCATCCCCGTTCCCAATCCTATTGGAAAAAAAACCGTCCACGCACAACTCTAAGTTTGTTACGAGTACTGACAAGTCGGCATGATCTAATTTAGAAAGAAGCTGATGCAAGAATAGGAAAAAGTGGCGAGTTCCGGATGAAAAAATACAAAGAAATATAAACAGCAGATGTATAGCAAAAGCTGATCTCAATAATTTATATAGACTTCAGGGTTCTCAATACAAAGTGTTTTGTTAGCTTCTTGTCTTTTTTCCAACAATGCACAAATTAAATCAAACTTAAAAATCAACATAAAATCAAATTAAAATACAAAAATTATAATTCAAATTTTGTTAAGTTCCTTTTGACCAAAGAGTGTAACCATGTAAATACGTGTGAAATATAAATCCCCGAAATCCTAAGAGCATGTACAGGACTCTGAAAAGCCTGAAAATTGTTAACTCCAAAGTCACATATATAATCATGTCACTGAGGGTTAAATATCTGTATCTATACGTAATACTAAAGAGGCAAAATTTCAGGTTATTTTTTTGTCCATCCTTTTTTTGTCCACCTCCCTCTAACTACCGGACAATACAGAGTTTCTTCTGTCCAGGCTTATATATATAACCCGTGCTTATATAAGTTAGAATAACTATTGTCTAGCGCGACACGGAGTCTAATTCGAGCTCTTTCTAAATACTTCATGAGGATATTAGAATTGAAACTCGGATAAAAATACCACTTCCGAAGCCAACAGAAAACTGGACACAACACAGATATAGAAAGAAAAGAAAATTAACTGGGCAAATGCTCAACCGAACAGAACTCCAACGTGAATAAAAAGATATGACGCAATAGAAGGCAAAATTTCTGGATTAAAATCTTTCATCCAGCTTAATCATCGACACCCGTTTGGTTTTTTCCTTTTTAATTTTTTCTTCTCGATTCTTTTCCTTTTTTCTGGAGTAAAGTCCTCCCTTCCGTCGCTCGGTTTGCAGTTCCAAGGACAAGGTCCTCCGCCATGGGATTGGATGGTGAATTGCATCTTCTGAACCACAAGTTCATACGTCAAGGATTAAAGAAATGTCTATTTGTAATAAAAGCCCCTGCACTTGATGTAAAATGCGCCAATACTATACACAGTATAAAGTATTCTAGGCTTGGGCATGTCGTGTACATACTACATGGGATAAGTTGGCATATCGTCCTTCCTCCCAATGCTTAAATTAAAGGATAATAATAATTATGATAAAGAAAAGCTAATTCAACCCTATCGATTATTTGGGTTTGTTCTTTATTCATTCGTCATCACTGTGAAGTACCAACTTGTCTCTCGCAATTTTAATAATTCTTATAAGACTTCACACAAAATTATCGGTGTATGTTATAACAACAAGTAATAATATATTGTATAAATCTTTGAGCCACAAATCGTCCAGGTGGCCACATAACAATCTATAAATTCGTTGCAATGCATAGGTAAGTTATGTATCCCATTGCAAAACAGGAGCTTTTTCTTAGACCATCTATAATTCCTTTTGTTTTCCTCGTCTCAGCCTTCTTCTGAGCCTACCCACACACCCAACTCTTTGTAATCGCGCGATTCGTCGGCGCCGCCCCCCGCCTACCCTCACACCGCGCTCCTCAAACTCTATTATGCCAACCCTGCACGCCACACCATGCCCACGCCTTTTCAGCTTCGCGCCCTCGCCATGCAACTGCGCAAGGTTTCAGGCCTCGCCGGCTATGTGTGCGTTGGGACTCTGTAGGCCGCGCTAGCCGCACCTACTCCTTCAGGCTTGCAGACCCTACACTATGCTGCATATTAGAGATAGCATAGCATGACCCTTTGCTGCACCTACCTGCCGCGTCTGCTCTGCGCCCCACCTCTGCCCACCCTACCACCACATGTGGTGGTCTCACATTTGAAATGAGGAAGATGATAGGATGGAGAGAAAGAGAGAGAAAGGAAGTGGAGGACAGATGGGATAAAAAGAGAGTAAATTTCGTCTGTAATATTGTCGTATGTTTTCGAATACAATGTAAAGGCAAAAATATTCCTAATTTTAGAGCCTGCTAGCTATGTATTGTGTGTAGCAAAATTAACTAATAAAAAATATATCTTGTAGAAACACTGGAACACACTAGCTTTCGTAGACAACATGTTTATGTGGATGAATGAGCTCAGTCCAACTCAGCGCGACCGTGCATAAAGAGAGACAAATTTGTTGTACGACTAAGAAAGACAATGAACATTGAGCCACCGTCGATGAAGCTGCTAGCACGTGCAACGGAGATCCACCCATACACGATTATACTGGTGAAAATGGACGACTAACCAATATATTTGTAAAATGTTTTAAAGGTGTCAACATATATTATCGTCCAAGGATGCAAAGATGACAAACTTTAGGATTACTAGTCAACATGCACGTGCGGCACGCACGTGCGTAGAAGATATCGTGTTAATTTTCCATTTTTTAGCTTAAATTGTCATTATTTTATGATCCTTTTTATTTTTGTATTTTTTAATCTAACATTTTTTTAATAATTCAGATGGCATTTGGATAGTTAGTCGGTAAGTAAAATTTTAATTAATGTACCTAGGATACAAACGACAATATAGGAATTATGATTTGTTCTAAACGGCTAATATTGTTGGCTGTCTTGTGCAGCCAAGGTATCTATTTGAGTCGATCTATACATGGGCCAGGCATCTATTTGAGTCGATCTATACATGGACCGAGAAGAACAAAAAGCTGAGCAAATTTACTACCGGCATCGTTTAATACGTACTTGCCACGATGCGTATGCAGCAGCACGCGGGGTGCTCCAGCGCCTCCATGCTGGTGGTGTACCTGTAACTGCCATGGAAGCTTTGTACATCGTTGAGACCGGAGACATGGTCGCGCACTGCGCCGACAGTCCTGGTCAGGCCTTTGTCGAGGCAGAGGTGACAACCTATATATGGTGCCAGTGTATGGAGACGATTGACATCCACCGGTTTGCGGGAAACAAGGCTCATGACATCCCGGCGTTCCTTTGCCTTAGTGCCAGAGCTCCCCACCAAGGTCCTCCCGATGCCTGTGTTGTACGTGCAGGCTTCGCACTCGACCTCTCGGTGCACCACGCCATCACCGAAGGCCAGGCCGTGTAGCGGTTCATGGGAGCCTAGGTGTCCGCCGCCCGTAATGGGAGAGGCTGATGATATGGGTATAGCTGGGTGGGTACTTTTTTATGTGGGAAAAAATAGCGATCCAAGGAATCGTATGTATAAACACGCGTAAAGAATAAAAAGTTTTCCGGCTAGGCCCGTTTGTCATATTAGGACGGGGGATTAGATGTGTTGGATCTGTGATCTAAGGGACACAAGTTTAGGAGGGTACGAAACATCATGGTGAGCGGCTATTTTCAATTCATTCGCTCTTTTATAGTATAGATAAAGGTGTTAACTACTTAAGAGTGAAAATAATGACCCGTTGCAACGCACGGGCACTTTTGCTATAAATACTAAAAAGCCTAAGACCATGTACAACACATAGTATGCTCAAAAAAATAGTCTCAAAAGCCTAAAAATTGTCAACTCCAAAGTCACGAATACAAGTATGCTTGTGCGGGCCGAAAGAGGCTCGATGTCAGGTCCGTACTTGCTCTAAAACAAAAGAATTGACATGGTGTTGGTATAAATTAAATGCACACAGAAAGAGAATATATATATCTACAAGCGCATAGATATTATACCGTTGTAGCACTTCACCGAGAATAACTCAGTTTTAATATCGAACCCAAAGGAACAGTTAGTGAGAATAACTAAGTCTTAGCCTTAACCCAACTTCACAATCAAGGTCAGAAAATGAGAATATAAAGGAGACTACTAAGATATGTCTAATTCCAATCTCGGTAAGCTTTGTCTTCTATTGTTCTATCGTAGGAGATGTCTAATAGGGAATAAATTCAGAGTTTATTCCCTAAAAGTGATCAAATTCCTGCTAGTCCTATTAACGGGAGGTGGACTACAGAGCATTCAATGAAGCTATAAAAGTCATATTCGCGAGCTACCACCGATCTGGAAAATGAGGGTGCATTTACGAGTAACCCTAGTCTAAGCACCACGCTTACACTACGAATACTACTTTAATCTAGAGCCACCAAGATCAAAGCACTCAAAAGAGAGTCGTAAACTTGAAGAACAATATAAACAAGATGCTTACTTGAATTAGAAGTCGATTACCAGAGAAATCTCAGAAGCAAGCTCTAGTAGAACTTGATTCCGCCAAAGTACAGCTGTAGAGAGAGCACCGACAGGCCGAAACTCCTCCAAAACTCTACTCTCTCACTCTATCTCTCTATCTCTAATACAAGACTAGATCCTATGGAGGACTAATCTTCTCTTGATTGCTAGCCCTAGATCCTGGTGGAAATATGAATTAGAGTTCCTGGCCTTTCAGCTCTCAGGATCTAGACTTGACTTCTCTCTAAGGGAGTGTAGGCCTGTATATATAGCCCTGAGGGTGCAATGCGAGCCCTTGGATCAAACCGACTTAAGAAATAGTGTAGATGCGGTCTAGGGAGGCGGTGGAGGAACATTCCAGAAGCTAACAGGCGGGGCCCACCACCAGGGGCCGAGCAGCACTTGGGTGGGGTCGGCCAGTCCTACTTGGCAGCCTCTCGAGCTCTACCTCGGGGGGTTACCTCCTGGAATCCTCTGGAGTCTTCTAGAATAGTTTTCATCATGGTTAAGTTTGATTCTATTTGACATTTTGATCCTCCTTTCTAGTTTTTTGATTAAATCCTGCTGAAAACACAGATTCACCAAAACTCATAGAAACTATTAGTAATAACCTCCTATTCTATGATATTGATCCATTTTCACCATTTATGCAAGGTAGGTTGATGGTTTATGATGTATGTTAACTACTGTCAACAAGCTCCCCCATACATAGGCTTTTACTCGTCCTCGATAAAAAGATGGATTACTCAAAATATAACCTTGGAATAAGACATCAACAGTCAACACAAAACCATTTCTAGTCATACATGCTCTACAGGATTCAATGTATCTACCATGAAACTTTAGGCGGTTAAAAAATGAAACAGCTTGAACCAGATCACCATCTTCCTTTAGTCAAGTCAATTGAAGAAACATTTAAGATTTTGAAAATAAAACATAACTTACCTTCTTCTTTTGTAGTACTCTCAAATCACTAATGTATATGGTATTTTTGGATCCTCACCAAGGCATGGATGATCTTGCCTTCTTTTATCTACTCTTAAAAGCTTATGTGGATCTCAGGTAGGAATGAAAGTGGAAACATACTCGCATTGCATATATTGTAAAGTCAAAACAAGGATCCAAGGAGAAAAGTGTCATACTCTCAGATCAAGATGTCCATGTGTGCAGAATATATATGGTGGCTATCCTAATTCTATTATGCTCCTTGAATCATGTCTCTCTTGTTTGAAACTTGAAAACTTTTGCTAGAGAGCATGGGCTATCTTTCTCATTTCTTCTCTTCTTTTTCTCTTTCTTCTTTTTTTCATGGCGGGCATCTGAGTACCCATTGTTTTATATATCTCAGACACTTGTCTATTTTTTAATACTTTTCTTTTTGCTTAGCCACATGTCTCTTTCTTGCAAATTGGAAAACTTTAAAGAGAGACATTTATAAGAACTTGGAGCATTTATTCCTAACAAACTTCTTTTTGTGTCTTCTCCCAATGTAGAAGTAGAACATTTTGGGTAGATAAAAAACATGATGTTACATACTCTCAGTGTAAGAGCAGTAGATATATGTGGAGTGTATGTGATCTTGATCTTGAGAGCATGATAAGTTTCTCAACAAGGGTCACAAGGTTTGACCAAACTCAATACAAACATAAGTAGTATATGTAGAAGGTTTATCTATCCTATATATGGCTCTGATAGGTCATTGCTTACCACAAAGGAGAAGCATAGCTATTCATTTTTCTTTTTGAAATAAAATTCTCCAATGACAAGACATTAAGAATCAAGTTCCCTTATTCTACTATATCTCATTCCACAACTTAAGTGGCATAGGGTCCCTAAAAATAAGTTCCCAATAGTAGCAAGACTTCCAGAAAAAGTATTATGTGAGTCTATCCTTAAGTCATGACTGAAATAATCTTTTCTCATGTTTCAAGTTGTTTTATCATGTGATTTTCAATTCAGTTCAAAATAAAAAATGAAACATATGAAAATAAAGTGTATTGGGCTCAAACCTGACCATGGACAAAGCGCAAGGCGAGGAGGCATAGAGAGAGGCCAGGCGGCCCAAGGAGGAGGCCGAGCGGCCCACCATGGTGACTACTCGGGGCCCACTTCGTCGTATGTGATCCTTGATTAATTACATTCCGTATTTCGTGAATTTCCCGATTTCGTTTCGACATCGCGATGTTTCTCCTCCACACTTGTTTTTCTGTATAACCTTTCTGCACAACATGTGGAGACAAACACACATCCAAAAACAAAGATAGAGAACAGGTAATCATGATAAAAAATCTCCATTACTAATTAAATAAGGCACTTTATTACAAATCACAAAATTCAACCTAACTTTAATCAATCTAATAACTGAGCTAGCGACGAACCTAACATTCCAAGTGACGAACCTAAAAACTTTAACCTAACTAAAACTTGTGCCTTATTATCAATCGCTAACTCTCAACTCGTTCTTTTCTTCCCAACACAGTTGGAAAAGAATTTCGATCTATTTCTCTAACTTCTTTTGCTCAATAGTTTCTAATTCTATCTTCTTATTCAGAGTGTCTAAAATCCAAATGAGGAGAGTATTCTGCTGTTGGAGAGATGTGACGGTCTGAGAAATATGGTCAATCCTTGTCTCAAGCATCGCAATGGTCATTCTTGGGTGGTTCTCTTCTCATTCCAATGGTGAAGCAGGTCTTTTGGGCATCTCCCTTGGTGGAATAAACTTGACTTGACTTGGTATAGCTCGAATACCATCAAGAGACACTCATGGAGTGGCAGTTGTGTACTTCACACAGGTGACCTCTCCAAGCTTATTGGTCTTGACACTAACTAGCTTCTCATTGGATCATGGAGGTAAGAGCTTGACGTCCTTTGGTACTATGATCTTTGGTCCCTTCGGCGCATCCTTTAGGAGTAGACGATCTTGAGGTGGAGGAAGCGTCGGTTGATGAACTTGAGCATAGTAGGCTTGCTCGTAGTTTCTTCTTGGCGGCACTATAGCTACTTGCTTTGAAGGAATGATAGCGAGAGGTAAAGGCTCTTCTATAGGGACTATGGCTAGAGAGTCTTCCCTAGAAGGAAGTTTGTTGAGGTTGACTCCGAAAGAGATGATCTCTTTTCCGGTCATTGGATCTAGCGAAGAGAAGAACTACGCTATGGAAGAGAGAAGGCTTGGATGGAATGAGGAAGGAGGCAAGCAGGGGTCTATTTATATAGGGGGTTTATCTTGCAGTAGGGGTCAAAATCTTATCCCTATAGGCTCCATACGAGGGAATATGCGAATGGATCTAAAATATACGTGATCTTATCGTGGAAGAGTGTAGAAAGGGCTAGAGAACCAACAGAGGATGAGGAGCTTTGATAGGGGACCGCCCGGCATAGGGGTGAGGCTGGCCGGCCCCACAGGTCATCCCCTCGAGGTCACCTTCCTCGCGTAGGTTTCTAACTTGTTTCTATCCCTGAAAAATCATATTTTCGCAATATATCTCATAATTGTTGATGGTGGTGATGTAATTAAGGTAAAATCTAAAAATCCACCTCATCAACTACCTCAGGTCGTTGTTTAGGTTTTAAAAAGATTTTGAGACGGTAGCCACTTACCTTGAATAACATACCTTCATCGGTTTGAAGAGTTGCCGCTCCATGTGATGAAGTGTTTACCACCGTAAATGGTCCTTCGCACTTGCTTCAAATTTTTTCATGCCCGAATAATTTAACCCTAGAATTAAAAAGTAATATCTTACCTCCGGGTGCAAACTCCTTCTTCTTGATCCTCTTGTCTTGCCATCTTTTGGTCCTTTCTTTGTATATATTGGAGTTATGATACGCTCGTTTACGCCATTCATCCAACTCTGAGAGTTGCATCTTCCTCTTTACTCCTGCAGCTTTAAAGTCCATGTTCCATAGCCTGAGGCCCAATGAGCTTTGGATTCCAGCTCCACAGGTAAATGACAGGTCTTCCCATAGACCAACTGATATGGTGACATGCCCAATGATGTCTTATAGGTTGTTCTGTAAGCCCATAGTGCATCGGGTAATCGATCCTTCCATGCAGTTTCTATTTCATCGACCGTCTTCAATAGAATATTCAAGATTTGCTTATTGGATGTCTCTTTCTGGCCACTTGTCTAAGGGTGGTATGGGGTAGCAACATTATGGCATATCCCATGCTTCATTAAATATCTATGGAAACCTTTATCAGTGAAGTGAGTTCCTCCATCGCTAATTACCATCCTCGGAACTCTGAATCTTGGAAATATTATTTCTTCAAACATCTTCTTTGAGTTGCTTGCATCAGCAGCTCTACATGGCATGGCTTCAACTCACTTGGAGACATAATCAACTGCTACCAAGATGTACTCATAGTTCTTTGAATTTAGGAATGGTCTCATATAGTCAATTCCCTAGACATCGAAGAGTTCAATCTGAAGGTTGTTGGTGAGTGACATGGTATCTCTTGAATTGATATTCCCGTGCCTCTGAAACGCTCCACATCTCCTGATGAAATTCTTCGTGTCTTCATACATGGTTGACCAAAAGAATCCACTCTGTCAAATCTTTGCATGAGTGTGGAATGCCCCATAATGTCCTCCATATGGTGATGAGTGGCATCGTTCAATAATCTTGAGGCCTTGTTCCGTCGGTACACATCTCCTGAGTCAACTGTTAGAGCAGACTTTGAAGAGGTACGGTGGATCCCATATGTGGAGACGACTCTCCTAGATGAGCTTTCTTTTGTTCTCCCCTGGTGGTACATAAC
This sequence comes from Saccharum spontaneum, assembly GCA_022457205.1. Lineage (NCBI taxonomy): Eukaryota > Viridiplantae > Streptophyta > Magnoliopsida > Poales > Poaceae > Saccharum > Saccharum spontaneum. Next base: position 639,637 of record CM039605.1, on the reverse strand, counting down.
CTGCAACCATAAAATTCACAATATTAGAGTACTAGGGGTCTAATCTGGTTTTCTTGAAGAGCATGTCTATTGGTATTTATTAACACGAACAGAAAAGATCCGCAAGCGCACGGATACCGTTGTAGCTTTCACCCGGAGGGTTTTAAATATCATATCCACAGGGAAACGTGTAAGTCAACTACGTGTTCTAACTTAACTAAAAAAGGTGAATGAGTTGGAAATATAAATAAGGTGGGAACAACTAAAGTGAAAAAAATACTAAAACGTAAGAGAGGATCAATCTAGTATGGGGTCGATAGTAGGAGTATAGAGAGGGTAACTAGATCAGGGTTTCTACTTCTAACTTAGGCAGTCCACATCTTCTACTATTCAATTAGAGAATTACTATGGAAGACCGCAAACAGAGTACGAATCTACCACGTAATTATATATCCTGCTAGGCCTACAGACGGAAGGTGGACTACAGAGGACTCAATGAAGCTATCACCTTCGTGATCTACCACCGATCCCGAATATAGGGTGCATCTACGAGTAACCCTAGTCTAAGCGCCACGCTTACACTATGAATTATACTCTAACCTAGTCGACTAGATTAAAGCGCTCAAAAGAGACTCGCAAACCAGAAGAATAATATAAACATGAATCTTACATGAATCAAAAGTTGATTGCCAGAGCCTGAGCCATCTCAGGAGCAAACCCACGCAGAGCTCGATCCTGCTGAAGTACAAGTTGTTGAAGAGGCATAGACAGGCTAGCACCTCCTCTGAACTCCTCCCTCGCTCTCCATCTCTCTACTATCTAGAAGACTAGATCTATTCTAACTTGGGAGTGGAGAGGACATCCATTCGAGGGACACCTCTCTTCCCCAAACCCTAGATTTTCTCTTAAAGGTGATTATAACGATGGATTGAATGAATTCCCCTTACAGGAGGGTCTGGGCCTTGTTTATATAACCCAGAGCATGGAACCGTGGCCCTTGGATCAAACCAACCTTCACGTGGGGGTTAGGATGCATCCTTGGAGGCGGTTGAAGTAGCTTGCAAAGGAAGGAGCCAAGGGGCGGCGGCCAGGGGCCGGTCGGCCTAGGGTTGAGGCCGGTCGGCCCCACCTGGCGGCGCCTCGTGGTGGCCCTCCTAATGGAGTCCTCTGGTGTCCTCTAGAAGCCTCTTGCGTATTCGTGATGTGGAGATTAGGCTAATTGACGTGGGTTCCTTCTCGTGCAAGATATCAATTCCTGAATTATTCTGATAACCCCCTACAAAATATAGATTCACCAAAACTCATGGAATTTCGTTAGTTGACACCCTAACCCTATGTTGGTGATCATTTATTAGCCCTTTATATATTTATTTTAACCCTTTATTATGGTAGATAACCATCGTCAAAAACTCCCCCAAGCTTACCTTTTGCTAGTCCCTTAGCAAATATTCATAATAGATCAGGAGTTGCTACAATGCTTTCACGCTTCAAAAGTACACATGCGTTCAAATAAGAATTTTCCTCCGGATTAGGTCTAACCACTCTAACCTTCAGACTTACCCATATTACCTTTAACTATGGAGCTTATTAGCCTTCACTTGGGTCTTGAGCAGTCGAAAAGTAGAACAATCAAATCAAGCACTATGTCTCAAGCTCTTCATTCAACTATTATTCCGGAGTTTTACAAGATTTTTAAAATAAAACTAGAGTATCTTTTTGTATGACTCTCTCAAATCTCTTAATATATGTAGTATTTCTGGATCCTCTCCAAGGCAAAGTGAGATTTGTCTTCTCTCATCCAACATCTAATGCTTTATCTAGAGCTTATAGGTATAGAGACAGCGTGTACATACTTGCAAAGCATATTTTATAAAGTCAAACAGTGGATCCAGAGAAACGAGGCATACAATCAAATCAAGAAGTGCATGTGTATGGATCAAGGAGTGGTTTATTTATGATGAAGGTGATAGTGGATCTAATTCTACTTTTGCTCCTTTAAAAGGGATTTTGATCTCTCTTTGAATAATTGAAGAACTTAGACTAAGAGATATTTTGGGCTATAGTTTTTTTAGAGATGCGGACATCTAAGTACCCATTGTTTTGGTAGGACACTTGTCCATGTTTTACTCTCTATATATTTCTCTTTCTTCTTTTTTTATAAATATATAAGTCCAGAACATTCTTGTCTATAATGAAAGATTGAGAGATAATAATAACCTGGAGCAACAATAACTGGGACTTATGAAATGTAAGGATAGGTGACAAAAATCCTATAAGACATGTGAGTGGTGTTCTCTCCCAGTGTAGAAGAAAAATATATTTGGTGGATTTAAAGGCATGTTGTTGCGTACTTCCAGAGTAGAAGCAGCATATTTGAGTGGAGTGTACGTGATCTTGATTTTGAAACTATGACAAGCCTCTAAGGGTCAATAGAGCTCAACAATGCTCAATGAAAGTACAAGTAGTAAAAAGTATGAATGGAGTTTTCTATCCTATGTATGGCTGTGGTAGGAATTTTAAGTTTTGTCATACAAGTACTCATCATCGTATTTTAAGATTTCAAAAGATAAAATTCTCCAGATGTCTAGCATAAGTAGGAGCAAGATAAATAGTAGCTCATACTTTCTCATATCATACTCCTCAACTACCTAGATTTAAATCCAGTATTTGCAACCCACAAGTTTCAGGCTCAGAGTTTATCTTTAGATCAAGGCAGTTCTACCCAAAACTTAGGATAATTCGTGTTTGAAAACTAGGCACTTGAAAGGAATTACGGCAGAGCAACTATTCATCATTTTCATAACAGAGATTATTCTGAGTGCTCTCTATTCACAAACTAATTCAAGCAAACTTGACACACTCTAACACACATTATTACAAAATAGCATAATATAAAACAAATACTCAACTAGATAAAGTAGACACAATAAAAATTCATAAATATTAAAAAGTATGTCTCCTGACCATAATTATGTAAGTGTAAACCTTCATGTGCTCACTATTTTTTTCTTTATTTTTGAATTTATTTATAGAAAGAAAACTTTAAGGGGGTAGGGATACTTACCTGGAATACACGGGGGTGCCTTCCCCCAAGCTAAATGTTGACGTAGTCGTTCGATCTTGCAATATAGCAGACTGGCAGTGGAGATGTACATCTTCTGTCAGAAATTGATTGATGTTGATGACTGATGAGACAGTGCTCTAACAATGGATAGAGCATCCACTTGCTTGTCAGCTCTTTTTGGTCCTTCAAATCCTCCCGACGAGGGTTCATTGTTTTAAGTCCTCTGAACAGGACCTCTCACCATGTTCATTCCTTAGGTGAATCATCTGGTCTCAGAGGTGGAGACCTTGATAACTGCACCTCTTGATATGGTGTTACCCATGTTCTTCGTTTGTCCAACAGCCGTTTGAAATGAAGCATTAATTGTGAAAGTTGACAGCATCTTGCTCAGTGTGCATGTTCTTATAGATCTAGGACCTTCACTTTGTAGAATTTGGCAGAGTTGACAAACTCATTCATGTTTTGTTCAAAGTGTGTCCTGCTCATAAAGACAAGGTAGAGATCAAGTGCATGGGCTCTGTTGGTGGAAAAACACCAACAGAACCAAAAGTTTTGTTCGTTCTTCTCTAACCTTAGGCATGGTGAACAAGATAAAGTTGAAGTTATGGGTGATAAGATCAGAAGATGAGCATGAGTGTGAATATGCAATATTTTTAGCTCATTTGGTTAAGACAGTGAGATCAAGAGAGTGAAGCTAAGAACAAAGATTAAAGAACTGAACATGTTAAGTTGATCAGGTTGGATCAAGCGAAGCTGTAACTTAAACATGTTTGGTTCTTCATTTATGTGCATACCAGGATCGAGATAAGCTTTTTGAATAGTGGTTATGTACCTCAAGATATTACTTTTGTTATTGAAGAGTGATGGTAGTGAACCACCCTGTGGAAGCTTCTCTTGCCCAGCTGGTTCTGCTCCTGAATGGCTTGTCTTCACCATCATTTTGTTCTCCTGATCTTGACATTCTTGTCGGTCCTTGTGCTCCCCTCATTGTCTTGAGAATTTCTCCATGATGGTCTTTGTCTTGAAGGGGCTTGGTGGAGATTTGTTCACCTTCTTCCATGGAGTGAGTGCTTTGATTATAGATCTTGTTTCATGGCACTCATCTTCTTGTTCCATGGATCTCTTCATGATGCGTGAATTGTGTTTCCCTTGTGTTTGTTATTCCTTTGATCTTTTTGCTCCAGACCTGAAAAGGTTAGTGACAAGAGTACCTGAAGGAATATTTTTACAATTATATCTCTATGCTCGTTTCACAAGGGCAGTGTAGCAGAAAGGTGAATACTCGTGTTAGGATCTAAAAAGTGCTTGTTTTAGGACACTAAGCTTGTCCTTGGGAAACCTTCAAAATGTGTTTTGGTGAAGTGGGTTCCCCTCCAACACCAACCTTAAGAGCATAACGAGATCTGCAATATTTATGATAAACATATACATCTACAACCATCCTTTTGAAATTTTTATAAACAGAAAGAGTGAGGGGGTTGGAGATCTTGAATGTGGAGAGGTTGAAGAAACCAATTGAATTGGGAGATGTCTCATATGAACATAGATTTAATAAGGTGGTTATGGAATAGATTCCATGCTCATTGATGTCATCTTTGTCTCCAATCTGAATGTTTAGAATTTTACTTGGATTGGTGACTCTTGAATTGGCCTCGTCTAGGGCTTCCTCCATAGATGGATAAGTATCGTACTCAAAGTCAAAGGGAGTTAAAAACTCACCATTTGAGTTTGAGCCAAGATTAGATTCTATTAAGGCTTCTTCCTTGTCCATCCATTCTACACATTCCTGCCAATGTCGTAGCATCTCTTCGTCATCCATGTGGTCATTATGAGTTCTATGGTTTGGTTGTCTTAATGGATTTCTAGGATCATCATGAGACTTAGGAGGGAGAGCATACGAGGGATCATCAGGGTCAAGGATGGATTGAAAAATGGGTTGAGGTAAGTCATCTAATGTGGGAATAGAAGGGGATAAGATAGAATAATTTCTAAAATTGCTTGGCTCTCCTTCTATGGCATCGCTAGACATGCCATCCTTGCATTTCTTCCAATGTGCTCTATGGGGGAAACGTAGTTGAGAACACTTTTTTCTAAGCTATCATCATTACATTAGGGTATTGATGTCTTAGGATTGACAGCTGAACCTCGGGATGAAGTGGTTGTGACTTAGCTATCAAAACTTCCTCTTTTTGTTCAGGAGAGAACTCCTTCTTTTTCTTGGGGGGCTTAAAATGAATTTTAGTCCAGCAAGTGGCTTGACTAGTAATTTTTTCAAGCATGACCCTTGCTTCACTTGTAAGCAAATGAACAAAAGCTCCTCCAGAGGATAAATCAAGAAATTCCCTAGAATCCTTGCTAAGACCTTCATAAAAATGTTGAAAAAGTATTGGGTCTGGAATAGCAAGGTCCGGGCCAATGAGGGTAAGGTCAATAAAGCGATCCCATGACTCGGCAAGAGATTCTTCTAGTTATCTAAAAGTTAGAACCTCTTTCCGTAGGTCATTCACTTTGGAGATGGGAAAGAATTTTGATAGAAATTCATTGCATAGTGTCTTCCAATCTCCTTGCGCACGTTCTACATTGAGTTTATACCAATGTTTAGCTTTTCCCGTTAAAGAGAATGGAAATAGCTTCCATTGGATGGTCTCATCGGACATGCCCTTTATGCGAATGAGGTCACCGATCCGCTTAAACTCTCGTAGGCACGAATATGAGTTTTCCTCAATTTCCCCCATGAAGGGTTTTTTCTGAACAAATTCTATGAAATCCGGGCTTATCTCAAAACCAGATGGTGTGATAGGCTCGAAATGTTCTGGTGGTCTAAGGTGTGTGCCCATAGGGTTAGCATATTGATAGATAGGAGTGTTATTATCCATGCTAACAAAAGATGAAAGGAAAAAGAATAGAAGGGATGAGGTGAAGGATAAAAAGAAAGAAGGTATGAGAAAAGATTTTTTCTTTTTAGAAAATATAAAATAAAAGGGTAAAGATAAGAAAAGAGATTTTTTTTTTCTTTTATGTATATATATATTTATTTATTTTTGTTTTTTTGAAAATGTTAGGCTAGGTTCGTAGTCAATTCAGCAACCGTTTCCCCGGCAACGGCGCCAGAAAGCTTGTTAGTATTTATTAACGCAAACAGAAAAGATCCACAAGCGCACGGATACCGTTGTAGCTTTCACCCGGAGGGTTTTAAATATCGTATCCATAGGAAAACGTGTAAGTCAACTACGTGTTCTAACTTAACCAAAAAAGGTGAATGAGTTGGAAATATAAATAAGGTGGGAACAACTAAAGTGAAAACAATACTAAAATGTAAGAGAGGATCAATCTAGTATGGGGTCGATAGTAGGAGTATAGAGTGGGTAACTCGATTAGGGTTTCTACTTCTAACTTGGGCAGTCCACATCTTCTACTATTCAACTGGGGAATTACTATGGAAGACCGCAAACAGAGTATGAATCTACCACGTAATTATATATCCTGCTAGGCCTACAGACGGGAGGTGAACTACAGAGGACTCAACGAAGTTGTCACCTTCGTGATCTACCACTAATCCAGAATATAGGGTGCATCTATGAGTAACCCTAGTCTAAGCGCCACACGTACACTACGAATTATACTCTAACCTAGTCGACTAGATTAAAGCGTTCAAAAGAGACTCGCAAACCAGAAGAATAATATAAACATGAATCTTACTTGAATCAGAAGTTGATTGCCAGAGCCTGAGCCATCTCAGGAGCAAACCCACGTAGAGCTCGATCGTGCTGAAGTACAAGTTGTTAAAGAGGCACCGACAGGCCAACACCTCCTCCGAACTCCTCCCTCGCTCTCCATCTCTCTACTATCTAGAAGACTAGATCTATTCTAACTTGGGAGTGGAGAGGACATCCATTCGGGGGACACCTCTCTTCCCCAAACCCTAGCTTTTCTCTTAAAGGTGATTATGATGATGGATTGAATGAATTCCCCTTGAAGGAGGGTCTGGGGCCTCGTTTATATAGCCTAGAGCATGGAACTGTGGCCCTTGGATCAAACCGACCTTCATGTGGGGTTAGGATGCATCCTTGGAGGCGGTTGAAGTAGCTTGCAAAGGAAGGAGCCGAGGGGCGACGGCCAGGGGCCGATCGGCCTAGGGTTGAGGTCGGTCGGCCCCACCTGGCGGCGCCTCGTGGTGGCCCTCCTCATGGAGTCCTCTGGTGTCCTCTAGAAGCCTCTTACGTATTCGTGACGTGGAGATTAGGCCGATTGACGTGGGTTCCTTCTCGTGGAAGATATCAATTCCTAAATTATTTTGATAACCCCCTGCAAAATATAGATTCACCAAAACTCGTAGAATTTTGTTAGTTGACACCCTAAACCTATGTTGGTGATCATTTATTAGCCCTTTTATATATTTATTTTAACCCTTTATTATGGTAGATAACCATCGTCAACAATGTCGCCCCTCAGTGAATCATTGACGGGCAGTTCCTGTGAATTCTCAAACTGCATTCTAGACAAGTGATCGGCAACAAAATTTTCTACTCCCTTTTTATCTTTTATTTCTAAATCAAATTCTTGGAGTAGCAAGATCCATCTTATCAATCTTGGTTTAGCATCTTTCTTAGTAAGCAGGTATTTCAAGCAGCATGATCAGTGTAAACAATCACCTTAGCTCCTACTAAGTAAGATCTAAACTTGTCAATAACAAAAACAACAGCCAGGAGTTTCTTTTCAGTTGTTGCATAATTAAGTTATGGTTCTGTCAGAGTTTTGCTAGCATAAGCAATTGCATGATGCTTTCTATCTTTTGTTTTTCCCGAAACTACCCCCATAGCATAATCATTAGCATCACACGTGATTTCAAAAGGTAGCGACCAATCAAGGGGTTTAATGATTGGTGCTCAGGGGGTTGAATGATTGGTGCAGAGATGAGTGCTTCTTTAAGAATGTTAAAAGATTTTAAACATGCATCATCAAATTCAAAGGGAACATCCTTAGCCAAAAGGTTTGTCAGTGGTCTAGCAATGTGTGAAAAATCTTTTATGAACCGATGATAAAAACCACAATGACCATTCTAGCTTTGGATCCCTCTGATATTTATAGGTGGAGGTAGATGTTCAGTTACTTCAATTTTAGCTCTATCTACCTCAATCCCTCTTTTGGACACTAAATGTCCAAGCACTATGCCTTCTCTAACCATGAAATGATATTTTTCCCAATTAAGGACTAAGTGCTTTTCTTGACATCTTTGTAAAATCTTGTCTAAATTTTCAAGGCAATCATCAAAAGTTTTTCCATAAATAGAAAAGTTTTTCCTGGCAACGGGTACACGTACTCCACAACCATCCCCGCTGAGTCCTTCTCGATGTCCATCGCCTCCTTGATGCGCTGGGCGATCTTGGATTCAGCGAGGGCGTCTGTGCTAAGCACTATGCCATCGAGCGGCGCATCAGGCACCATTGCGTACATTGGGAGCGCACGCTCCATCAGGGGCGCCAGCCTCCTGGTGTGATACGCCCTAATGACGCCGCTCCCCTTCATGCCGTTGCTCTTCAAGATCCCGATGGCGGCGATGTGGTCAGCAATCTTCGGTGCGTCCTTCGACGGGACGCCCTAGGTCCACGAATCCGGGACAACCTCGATCGGCTGCCTGGTGAACTCCGGGAGTGGGGCAGCAGGGTCATTCTTGAGGTAGAACCACTGCTTGTTCCACCCCTTGTTCGAAGTCGATAGACACATCGAGACATACTCGACGGCCCGGTGGTGACGAAGATGGATGCCGACGCACCCAACCCAATAGAGCGTGTCCGAGCGCCCCTTCTCCCTCTTCTTCGGCCAGTTGACAGAGAAGAAGTATCACCATAGATCGAAGTGGGAAGGGATGCCTAGGTATCCCTCGCACAGTGACACAAAGGCCGCCATGTGCTAGATCCCATTAGGGCTAAGATGTTGCAGCCCAATCTTGTAGTACTGGAGCAGCCACCGAATGAATCGGCTGGGGGGACTCCGAGCCCACGCTTGTGGAAGTGCACGAAGGAGAAGACATAGCCATCTGGCAGCTTTGGCACCACCTCTCTGCCAGGCACGAGCCACTCCTCGGCGATGGTCTTCTCGCAGAGGAGGTCACGCCGGATGAGCCCCTCTAGGCGCTACGTCATCACCTCCGAGGCCCGCCATGGTTTGACCGACATTGTCACCGGGGGAGGCGGCGAGAAGCTGCTAACTACGGCGGCGGTGACGGCGGTGGCGAAATAGGGACGAAGGGGCCTGAGAGTGGCGACGGAGACAGCAAGAATGGCAAGTGCGTGTGTGGGCACGAAAAACCGAGGAGGCGAGTCCTCTGGTTTTATAAGGATTGAGGGGCGGAAGGCAAACCACCCACCTGGATCCGCACGCCCGCCGCGCTCCTGTTGCAGCGTCCCATCAAGGAACCGCCGCACGCCACCCCAGGCCGTCCCCTTGGGTAACACGCGGGGACGGTTATCCGCTCCCCACTGTAGATTGCGGGCTGCCTCAGAGGCATTGCAAAGCATATAAGGTCCCTATGGCCCAATCATGGCCCAAGAGCTTTAAGGTCGGCCCAAGAGGAGGGCTACACGACCGCTCTAGGGCATCCTTGTGAGCAAGGGACGGAGAGGGGTGGGTCCACAAGTGGCCTGAGCCTAGGCGCGCAGAGCGCTGAGGATGTACTAACCTATGTCTGCATGAGCCTATCGCCTGCCGACCCCTAATGGACCCCCACAGAGGGGAACCTGGGCACACTTAGACTCTCCCGTTAGTTGCTCAAAGAGCACCATGACTTGTCCAGCGAGGAAAGTTGTGACGCGGCTCGACCCCTCCGTTTCTGTCGAGGAGACGCGTGAGGAGAACGATCAAAAAAGTCAATCAGCCCTACAGGTGGGCCTCCGTGACATGCGGAAGCACGGGGGCTCCCCCTATTCATGAAAGGGAATTGTCACACCTAAAAACGGCCAGACCCAAAAAAACAAGCCTGCACAGGACTCTTCGACCCCTCTGCAGCCTCGGGGGCTACACCCATCAGGTGCGCACGAGCGCACCCTCTGACAAATCGAATAAACCCTCTGCCTGATCCCTCTTGGATCACCCGGGGGCTACACCCGACGGGTGGCACGGAGTTGGGCAAAAAATCCCCCAGCCAGCCCACCTGGGTTGCCTGGGGGCTCGGGGCTACTGCCGGGTTCCAATATCAAGGTATCTGAAAGACAACGATAGTCAACGAATTAATGACAGACCCAGAGCTTCAGGGCCACCATCATCAACGCATTCGACCCAAGGGCAGGGTTCCGCCTCGCCCGGCCCCGGAGAAGGACTTTCGCCTCGTCCGACCCCAAGGGAGCGGGCCGCCCTCGCCTGGCCCCTAGGGCTAGACTTCCGCCTCATCCAACCCTAAGGTCGCAGACCTCGCCTCGCCCGACCATGGGGTCTGCTAGGGCTCAGACGAGACGCGGATCCTCGGAGGGACCCCCACCGTACGGCTAACCATTCCTGTCATGGGCGCGCGCCAACCCTTACGTTAGGGAGTGCGCTCCCATGCCTCGATGGGACTCGCTACAGTGACGGCCCACGTTCTTAACCGCACGCCCCCAACAGTGATAGGGAATTCCTCACTGTACCGGAAGCCCGCATACGGCGGACACTCAGCATAGCATTGACCATGCCGTGTGCCACTACTGGAGCAGCGACTCTGGCACGTGGCTACAGTGACAAAGGAAGCCACGCCACGACCAACGGATTTGTCATCATAAACAGGGTCGCCGGACCCACCTGGCAAGGAAGGAAGGGACGACGTGCCTACAGGACTACGCCATTTGTTCTTTGTTTTCCTCTCTTTTTCTCTCCCTTCTCTCCCGTGTAACCGGGGTCCTCCCTTGGCCTATAAAAGGGAGGCCCCGGAGCCCCAACGGGGGCAAGCTCTCAAGCACATGCACACACCATAAAAACGCCCAATTCCTCAAGTTCTTGCCCTCGGCATTGCGATCTTGAGTACTTGCGCCCGCACTCACCAGAGACCTGGGACCCCGATCCTTCTCTCGACAGCTTGTAACCCCTACTATGAGCATTATTTGAGAGCAGGCAGCACAGCCGCAGCACTGGAGTAGGGACCTTTGCCCGAACTAGTATAAATTTCTTATGTCACACCTGTTCACCATCCGATCCTAGAATGCGCATCACGTATAAATTCACTTGCCGGTTCTTAGAACACCGACAAGTATTAACTTTTAGTGGTGACTCATAGTAACGTGTGTATGAACCTAGAGCTAGCTTTTCTCTCTTGTATATTAAAATATAAAAATATATGCTTAGAACTAGCTTATGAATCACCCATTGCGGGTGCCCTAAGAATGAGCATGTAAGTCAAGGTCGGTAGATGCTGGAGATCTATACCTGGATAATAATGAGGCAACACTGCGCCTTAGGCAATGCTTTGAGCAGAGAGATACTTCATCTGTCCCAAAATAAGTGTACTTCTAAAACTTTGATGAAGATAACCATGCTAGTAAAAAATTACCAATACACTCCTAGAAAAATGTAAATATTGCACTATGGAAAAAGAGAATGTAGAAAAAGATAAATAAAGTTATACTATCTTATATGTAAATATGCATTTATTTTAGGAAAAAATTCGAACTCTAAAAGTGCACCTATTATTACACGGAGAGTTACCTGCACAGAGAGAGGCCTTGGGCAAACCACCACCAAGGTAGTAGCAGCCGCGTGGGCATGAGCCCAAGATGCTGCTGCTCGACGGCAGGGGCAGGCACCACCGCACCAGACACGATCATGCCATCGTTGATGGCGCAGGTGAGTTTTTTTTTTTTGAAACAAATGGCGCAGCTGAGTGGCCTGAAGTTTACTAACAACGTACACGCTCCGTCCTAAAACAGAGGTTTGTTATGGGATATGTACAAGTTAAGCTTTATCAACTTTGTTGGTAACATGTGCAACATTTATATCTTTAAATAAATTTCTTATGTATTATAAATATTAATATTTTTTATATAATTTGTTAAATTTTAAAAATAATTCTTCAAGAAGCAAGAACGACTTTTTTTTTTGCCAGAGACAATACGTGCTGCATTTTGCAAAGGCCGGCCATGTTTCTTTCTGTGTTCGGTCGCTCGCATTGGGCAGTCCAAGCAAGTCAGGAGGAGATGGCTGGACTGCCTGGCTGTGGTTTCAACAACAACAACATAGCCTTTTGTCCCAAGTAAGTTGGGTAGGCTAGAGATGAAACTCAAAAGAGACGAGAAACAGGAAGACACATAAAGGGACATAAAGGGCACAAGACAAAAGAGGTCACGGTTCAGACACGTTGATTGCCAATCTCCAAGCGCTCCTATCCATAACTAAATCCTTTAAGATATTCCACTCTTTAAGATCTTTCTTAACGGACTTGTCCCAAGTTAGTTTAGGTCGACCTCTACCGCTCTTTACATTATCGGCTCGCTTTAGAACTTCACTACGCACCGACGCCTCAGGAGGTCTTCGTTGGACATGTCCAAACCATCTCAACCGATGTTGAATCAATTTCTCCCTGATTGTGGTTTGTTAAAAAAAAACACGCCATGGACGCTAGCGGCTCTCGCCTCTCCCCCTCCCCACCATACACGATGACGTCATGGCCGGTGCTGCTGATCGAGCAGACTAACGGTAGCGTTATCATCAGATAAATCTGGTCCTTGCTTGCCGATCCGTAGTGTCTCTCCAAAGACATTATTGCTGCTACTACTACTGTAACAATGCTGTACTAAGATTTGTGATGATGGCTGTGTTTAGATTACTTGAAAAGTGCACTATATAAAAAAAGATTCTCCATCACATTAAACTTATGATACATGCATATGCATAGAGTACTAAATGTGAATAAAATTAAAACTAATTGTATAGAGACGAATGTTTTGAGTCTAATTAGTCGATGATTGAACAATTATTATCAAATACAAACGAAATGCTAACTAATCAGAGCCGATATCGATGCTTGAAGCATTCAATTTGATGGAACACCCTGCTCTGACGTCGCCGCCTGCTTTGCAAACCCGGGGTTGGGCAGCAAGCAAACCAATCATGCGTCGGGTGTTTTTGCATGCAGTACAGTAGTAGGTCAAAGCTCACTGCGCAGTGCAAGGCATGCATGCGACTCTCTTTTGTCTTGTCTTGTGCACAGTACAGGTGGCGGAGCAGCAGGGTAGGGAGCTGTGTTGCTGTTGCTGTTGCCGTGCCAGGGCATGGGCATGACATCAGTCGATCGCACCAATCGATCCATCAGTCGCACAGGCAGCGGATTTGTGTGTCACTCCGGATCAATCAACGTGGGTGGGAGCTTTGCACCCGGAACTCGATCCAATTTAAGATTGTTAGCATTTTGATGCCAGCCAAGCGATCACACCCGCCCTTGTTTAGTTCTTGAAATATTTTGCAAAATGTAACTGTACCACTTTTGTTGTTATTTAGCAATTATTGTTCGATCATAGACTAATTAAGCTTAAAAGATTCGTCTTATGATTTATAACTAAACTGTGTAATTAGTTTTATTTTTTATCTATATTTAATGCTTTATACATATGTTAAAGATTCGATGTGACAAGAATCTGAAATATTTTACAAAATATTTTGAGAACTAAACAAGGGCCCATCTGGCATGCAATCCATTGGATGGATGGATCGTTGAGGGACTCAAAAGCCTCAAAGTCCTAGCCGGCTACCAGGTACCAGCAAAGCAATAGGATTTCAAATTTACTACTGTGTCTCTCTTTTTCTCTCTCTCAGCAACGGCAGCTAGGCCTTGTTTAGATTCTAAAGTTTGCCTCCCAAATTTATTATGCAGAATTCCTATTCTCCGTCACATCAAAATGCCGGTATATATATGGAGTACTAAATATAGATGAAATCAAAAACTAATTATACAGTTTTGTTGTACTTTGCGAGACGAACATTTTAAGTCTAATTAATCAATATTTGGACAATTATTATCAAATAAAAATAAAATTACTACAGTATAACGGAACACTTGCTATACAAACTTTACCTCCGCCATCTCAACGAGTCCCTAGCCGCTCGCACATGACATCACCGAGGCCCTGCATGCGCCCACCTGTGCTGTGCCAGCAACCATCCGCCACAACACCCCTCCGTGTATAACGCCTTGTTTAGTTTCAATTTTTTTTTCCCTTTTGCGGTATACACATAGAATATCAAATGTACACGAAATAAAAAACTAATTACACAGCTCGTCTAGAAATCGTGAGACGAATCTTTTAAATCTAATTAAGCCGTTATTAACACATGTGGGGTACTGTAGCACTTAAGACTAATCATGGAGTAATTAGGCTTAAAAGATTCGTCTCGTGATTTCGAACCAAACTGTGTAAATAGTTTTTTTTATTTCGTCCACATTTGATACTCCATGTACCGCAAAAGGAGCCAAAAATAAAAAAAAATTGACCAAAAATTTTTGGCCAACTAAACAAGACCTAAGTTGTTATCATCGATCGAGGTACAGTACAAACTTCATCAAATAAAGACCTATATAGCTTCATATAGATCACTTTGACGCTCAGGCTCAGTGTGAGGACCTGCCTGTGTGGCGACACCCACTGCTCAGCTTATTGGACTATGTGCACTCACGTCCGGTAAATCGCACTGGAGTAGCATATGACGGAAATTGTAGCCGCAGCGGCTCCGGTATGTGCTGCGCTAGGCTTCCGGATGATCCAGCGCGGGCCCCGCTGTTGCTGCTTTTCTACGCCAGAATGGGAGGGAGAGAGGTCATGTGTGGGTCTCGCTGCTACAGCTACTTTTTTCATCTAGCTTAAAAAGTTATAACTCACAAACCAAAATACCAAATTAATTTCTGATTGCACCATTAAATTCGTTCTAATAAATTCTTCAAAACAAGATCTCACATGGATATATTTAGATAAAGTAACAAGTGGGCCCTACAGTGGATAGAGGATGATATAGAGGATGGATGAGTGTGAGAGAATTAGGTATAGAGGAGAGAATCTTGATGACTAGGATGTATAGATGATGAATTTAGAGTACCACGAGTACGGATAGCCTTACCTTGCTTGGGTAAGATCTCGGAGCTTACTTGAAAAACGTAGGTGCTGATTGGTTTCCTGCATTAGTTGCTATTAGCCTTACCTTGCTTGGGTAAGATCTCGGAGCTTACTTGAAAAACGTAGGTGCTGATTGGTTTCCTGCATTAGTTGCTATTCAAGTCAAAATTTGGCAATTCAGCAAGAAAATCGTGGTCCAATAGAGTTGCTATCTGGCTCTCCATCTCATCCGACTTGCCAAAGTGTGGGCCCCACCTGCAGTAATTACTAGAACAGAGATTGCAAAATGGAAAGGCTGGTGTAGTATAAAATGGAGAGGCTGTCGGAGTGGATGGAGAGTGCGGATTTTAGAGAGCAAACAAACTCTTATCCAGGGAGAGCCTATTGTATTGCTTAAGTTTGTCTTGGACTAGCTATGCATAACTCTTATCCATGCTTAAGTTTTGCCCAAGAAAATAAACAGGGCCTTAGGTGGTGTTTGTGTCACTGGTTCAAGGACTAAAGTTTAGCCCCTAAAGTTTTGTTCTACAGTGTTGTTTGGATCTATGAGTTAAACTTTAGTCCTCTAATCTACAATGACTGATTTATCCTCATTTAATTATCCATGCATGCGAGTGCCAAATGATTTGGGGCATCCAAAAAATTTTAGCCTAATTTTAGCCATTTGCTCACTTTTTATGCCCCTGTTTAGAACCTTATAGCAAATAAAGAGACATGCCAGCACCCGGACATCCGATGGGATCGAGCCCCATCGGACACCCCCCATCCACACCGCCCTGCCCCTGCCCTTGCCCGCTCGACCATGCAGGAACCTGCGCCGCGTGCCCGCTCCCACCGCTCCCTTGTCTGTACAGATGCCTACCGGCTCTGGGAGAGAAGATGCAACAGAAGGTGGGAGGAGGAAAGATGCAACCCTAAATCTACTTTTGAAACATCAAATACAACTGTTGCAACGTACATCCGATGGCTGTTGAAACACTTGAAAAACACATATAAAACACACGGATAAAAATATACCGCTGAAACACACAGATGAAAACATACGCTGAAACATACGAAACACTCGAAAACATACTGTTACAACATGACTCTCAAACAATTGCAACATTCCCCGATTTACTTTGATAATATTCATATCATTCTACTAAAATATACCTGGGGGGAGCTCGATCGTCAGGGGTGACGCCGGGGGTGGGGACGGCGTCGCGCCGGTTTTGGGGCTTCCCGTCGGGAGAGGACGCCGTGCCGCGCCTCGCGGAGCAACGGCAGGAGCAGCGGCAAGGCGCGCGAGGAGCAGCGGCAGAGAGGAAGGGATAAGAAAGAACATGTGCACAGGAGCGAGCAGCGAGTTCCGTCCGGTAGCGCCCAAAAGGACAAACGTCCGAATCCCAGCATTTCCGGCAAATAAAAGAGCGCAAGGCTAAGGTTTAGCCGTGGGATCACACAGTACCTTAGCTATGCCAAAGAACCCAACCCATCACCACCCTAATAGTAATGTACTAGTACACGGTACGCAATAGCAGGTAGCGATCGATGCAACAATGCTGTGGCGGCCGGCTCCGGCTGGCACAGATATCGACACGATATGGCTTGGACGCGACCTCGCCGGCGACCAGCACGTCATCACCGGCGTCGAGTAGCTAGAAGCTAGCCGCGCCTTGCGTCGCTGATCGAGCAGGTCGCCGCTTTCTGTTCCTGCCGCCCCTGCTGGCCATGGCCCCCGAGTACCTCCTGCTCGTCAGGGAGGGGTCAGTCCCGGGAATCCTGCTCTGCCTCCGCATGCCTTCTTTTTCTTTTCTTCTGCCACCCTACTTGGCCGCCCGTCCACCTAGCCCTTTAGTTCTCAAAAACTTTTTCAAAAAAATGTTACAGTAGCTGTCACTTTAAATCTTTGATGTATACATGAAACATTAAATATAGGTAAAAAATTAATTAATTATACAATTTGTCTGTAAATATCGAAACGAATCTTTTAAGCCTAGTTAGTCTATGGCTGGATAAATTTTACCAAATAACAACAAAAATGCTACAGAAATTTTTCAAAAACTTTTTTCAATCTAAACACACCCTAGCACCAGGCAGGCGAGACGACGACTAGGGACTCTAAATCTTTTCTGCCGATCGACCCGGAACCCAACCAAATCCTCTTTCTATCTCTTTGGCAGTGTTTAGTTTTTTCAAAATTCCAAAAATTTTACGAGTATCGAATCTTTAGACACATGCATAGAACATTAAATGTAGATAAAAAAATAACTAATTACACAGTTTGTCTGTAAATGTCAAGACGAATCTTTTAAGCCTAGTTAATCTATGATTAAATAAATTTTACCAAATAACTACAGAAACTTTACGCCAACTTTTACACCATCTAACACTCCTTTGTTCGCATTCGGAGGGACTCGGCTCCATGCACGGTGCTACAGTACCAGCATGTTGTCAGTCCAGTCCAGCAACCAGCAGCAGAAACTGTGAAAAGGCTAGTACTACCTTCTTTCCTTCTTTTTTAAAGAAAATGCCATTCTTTTGAATCCTACTCCTTTTTGCCGTTCAGGATTGAGGAGAGGCTGTCTGGTTAAGAGCCTGTTTAGATGCAAAAAATTTAGCAAAATGGATACTGTAGCGTTTTCGTTGTTATTTGGTAATTAGTGTCCAATTATAGTCTAATTAGGCTTAAAAGATTCGTCTCGTGGATTTCGTCTAAACTGTGTAATTAGTTTTATTTTTTATTTATATTTAATGCTTCATGCATACGTCCAAAGATTCGATGTGACGGGGAATGTGAAAAATTTTGCAAAATTCTTGGGGAACTAAACTGGGCCTAAAACATGCTCATGCTCTGGCTAACATGCTGAACTCCAATTAGACGGTGATTCACAGTTTGGCCGCCCCCTGCCTTTTTTTAAATAAACGCCCTGCCTCTCTATAATTTGCAACCTCAGAGTTTAGCCTCTTCTACTTTATAATTAATCAGGTTACTAACC
This sequence comes from Saccharum spontaneum, assembly GCA_022457205.1. Taxonomy (NCBI): domain Eukaryota; kingdom Viridiplantae; phylum Streptophyta; class Magnoliopsida; order Poales; family Poaceae; genus Saccharum; species Saccharum spontaneum. The sequence goes on along the minus strand of CM039605.1, from coordinate 621,548 downwards.
AAGCACCTACCAAGTTAGGTCATTCTTATACAAAACAAAACTAGAGGTGCTAATGTGCTATGCTAACCTGAAATCTAGTGCACTTCCAAATTTCTTTTTAGTAGAGCTACTTGTTTGTTTTCTTTGGTTGCGAAACAACTCTGTCTGTTTATTTTAAAAATAAAAGGAGAGAGAGAGTTCTATCTGCAGCATGCACGGCAGTTTGCACGGTTAATTAGTGTGCTACATTACTTGGAATGCCTGTAGCTACACCCAATTAGGCCCTGTTTGATCATCATGTTTTTAAGAATCTGCTTTTTAGAAACTAGGTGGAATATAAACATGCTAGTTTTTGTCCAGTTTCCTATATCAGTTTTTGCCAGATTCTTAAAAACCAAGAAACTGTTGATACCTAACTTTTGTCAGTCTCTTGTGACCTTGTGGGTAGAATCTCTAAGACTGAGGGATCCAGACACCTATATTAGTTTTTGCTCAGAATCTAGATTTTAGAAACTAAAGACAAAAACTGATTTTTAAAAATCTAAATCTAAAGCTCATCAAACATGCCCTTAGTTTGCACAGCAGCAAAGGAGCTCTACTCTAGCCCTAGTGCTCTGTAGCTGCAGCGTGCTATGCACTGCAACGCATGCATCCATCGGATGATACGAGAATCAGCAATCAGCTATGGATTTGCAACTCGTGATTTGTGAAGGCAAGGGATGGATTGAAGGGCGAACGATTTTCGAGCCCAACAGTCAAAAGTTGTGTTTTTTCAAAAAATAAAAACAGTCAAAAGCTGAATCCCAACAGTAGCTTCATTTTTTGCTGGAACCCAAAAGCAGATGATTCTATTTCAAAAAAAATGTGGATGGATGGGTCCTCGTTGAACGTTGATGGTGGCTATGGTGTGAGTGGAGATGGATGGGTGACGTCATGTGCTTGGTCCATCTGGACCCACCATGGGATAGGACCGGGCTCCTGGTCTGATCCCTGCTCCACAGGAGAGCTCTCTGCTCGCGTCGGGTGCCAGCCCTGGTAGGATGGAATGCAACATGCAAGCACCTGTCTGGCGTTTGGAGGCCGGAGAGAATCGTGAAAGCGACGGTTTGGGCATCTTTCAAAAAAACAGCTCTGGCTTTAATTTCACTGGTGAAACGGTTTTATTAGTGAAGCTGAAACCGTTTTGAAAAATATTTGGCAAAATTTTTTCATCTTTTCATAAATAGATTGAAGACGTCATATGTCCAATACGCCCTTAGCAATTTGACTCGTTTGTTGAGCTGAATATTATGTTTGCACTCAGTTTACAATTTTAGTTTATGTGAAAATAAATAATAATAAATAAATAAATAGAAATATTGGTTAATTAATAATCATTGTCTTGTTCTATTGATAGAGTAATTTTTACAAAAAGGAGTCAGTCCTCACGTAAACCATACAACCAAGGGTACATGCTCATGATGATCTAGAAAGAAAGTGTCGGGGATACATAACCGAGGTACCCGCAAGGCACATATAGAGAGTCGCCAGGGACGGCCCAGATGACCGCGGCCTAGATGGACCTCTCTCCCCCGAGCTGCACGAGGTACATCTCGACCTCTCCCGGCTCTCGACCATGCACCGCGCAGCGCCCTTGACCACGTCCAGCCTTAGCCGCTAAGGAAAGGGCGGAGGTGGGTGGATGCATTAAATGCACCTTTCCGGACGAGACGCGCACGCGTGTGCACTCCACTAGGTAGAAGAAGGACGACCGCCCCTCTGACCGTTCGATCCTGGGACAGTGTGTCATCTTAGGCAACACTCCACTGCCAGACAAGACAACTCTAGGAGTAGGTTACGTCACCCCATGTGGCCTAGCACCATCCAAATCCCGTCTAGCCTAATGGACAAGCGTACGATCATACCCACTACGGTATAGGAATCACGACCAGAAGCCAGCTCCTAACAAACCGGCCGCATCCAATGCCCCCGGCCCGACCATAGGAGGCTAGGGTAACGGGGTCATGACCCAGGGAGCAGTTAGCCCACGATGGACAGCCACTCTCCCCGTACAACAGAACCACGATCCTTTCCCCCTCCCCCCCCCCGAAGAAGCAGACGCCAAGACGGAGGCCACGACGTCAACGAACAAGCCCATGCTGTGCAGGGGAGTTGGTGAACAACCACCACTCCCATGGCGCCGCCACGCCCGGCACAGTTCTTACTATGGGGGTTGCAAGAATGGTGAAAGAGGTAGAAGGACCTAAGCTAGGCGAAGGGTTGCCCGGAGGAAGGCTTCAGGAGCCCTGCTATGATGATAGAGAATGAGTGAATGATTGAATGAGTAGGGGACTTAGAATGTGTCGAGATGGGAGCCCTGGTCACCCTTATATAGAGTTCAGGGCCATGGCACATACAACGGAGGAGGTTCTCCCAACCGAAGGGTCGTTAGCCTAAGGGAGGTCCTAGCTAACTTGGCTTGCAAGCTACACCATTTGTGGAGCACGTTCGGCCGTGGTTGTCGTCATCATCTTGAGACCACGTCGCAGCATGGTGATCTCTTCTCTTTCTTGCACCATAGCCCCTCTTCTTTATGGATTTGCCCATCTTGCGCACAAGAAGAGCCATAGCCTCATCATTAATGTCACTAGCATCTTCAACTTCACAAATGTCCAGTTGTCAAGATATCCAGAGACTAGAGCCATCCGCAAATATCCAGGTCATCTTGGTGAAATTGAATCAACCCAGGACCTTGGATCACATCAAGCCAAAAAACCTTTTTTTTTTTACAAAACTGGAGGGGCTTTGTAGCCCCTACAGACATTTCTTGAAAATAAAAATAGGAGTTCAGGAGAGTACAAAACAGGGCTGAGCAAAAGTCAGCCGAAGAAATTAAGAAACGAAGAAAGAAAGGAAAAAAATAAGGAAACAAAGGGAAATTACAACAGATTTTGAATCCATAAATCAAAAGTATGGGATAGTCTGGTCTTTGCTCTCGGAGAAAGGAGATTTAATTCCTTTAGAAATAGAGCTTTTGCTGCTAGAATGCTTGGCTGCACATTCTTGAAGATAAGATCATTTCTTGCAGTCCAAATGGCCCAACACATGTGGATCACCACTAACATAAAGAAGTTCGGATGTGACTGTGCTGTCATCTGATCAATCGCAGCCAAGCCCGCCCGCAGCCCCCACAGACCACAGTGGTAAGCACAAACATTCAGCCCGAGCTCACTTTTCTGTAGGTTGCTTTTGCTGCTTTCTCGGGTCATCGGGCCAGCCAGCGGGCTAAAAAACGGCCCACGCCACATACTGGTTTCCGCTTGCATCATCAGAGCTTGGGTGGGTTGGGTTGGGCCTAATTCATTCCTCAGTTCATCTTTACGTCTGTGCGTCTTCAGGCTTCAGCTGTGGTCATTCAAAACCAAGCTAGTGTTTAGATGATGTAAAAGTTAGTGTAAAGTTTCTGTAGCATTTTTCGTTGTTATTTGGTAAAATTTATCCAATCATGGACTAACTAGGCTCAAAATATTCGTCTCGACATTTACAGATAAACTGTGCAATTAGTTATTTTTTTACCTACATTTAATACTCCATGTATGCGTCAAAGATTCGATGTGACGGGAAATCTTGTAAAATTTTTGAAATTTTGAAGGAACTAAACACTGCCCAAGTTCTCGAATGATGTGTTGTAGCCTGTAATGGATCGGAGTATGGACACACTTTGTGGATAGGAATCCATGTGGACACCAGAAAACATGACACGTTTTGTGGCTGCATCCGCTTTATTTGCTATATTCTATCTTTTGTTTTAGATTGGTACCCGGCCTCTTGATAGGTTTCATTGCTTTTGGATATACTTGGGTTCAGTATTATGCAAGCTCCGTAGCCCTTTAACTTTCCTCAGCACTTTCCCACTTGACATTAATTTTCCTGCTAGCTAAAGTGATTTTAATTCTTCCTTGTCATTGTGCATCATGCCCCTTTCTGCCTTACAATTGTTACTTTCTTTGTGCAGAGCCTCTGGTGACCTAATTAATCCTTTCATTTCCGAAGAATATATACAATATATCAGCTAACCGGACTCAGTTTCATTGTAAAGTTTCATTGTATTTGTTCATTTCAATAAAATCCAGTAGGGGGCAACCCCTCCTGTTCCTTAAAAAAAAACATACCAAAAAGTGCTTCCACCGATAAGGTTTCTTTATGATGTCATGCTTGTGCAAGCACACAAAAAAAAATGCCAATGTGCCATTGATGGGTGGGCCAAATAGATCACCAAACACTGAAGAAGGAGATTCCCTCTTTCACTGGAACACTCCACTGAAGCATGGCATTCCTAATTCTACTAGCTAGACCGCCCGATTAATTCCTTAGCTAGTGCGTGCGCCTTTGTGATATCGATGTTAATTTCCTGCTGCTTCAAATTTGAGGCGAAAGCCTTGCCAAGCTTTGGCGGCGGCGTCTCCTGTTTCTTGGCTGACGATGATTACATTGTTGCGTCATCCACCTCTCTGGAGGCATCGTCGAAGAGTTCCTGTGCTTCAGTGTTGTAATTTTCTTTCTCTCTTTTTTTGTTGTATTTGTGGACATGCCACAATTTTGCCCTTATGCTGGGGCTGTTATAATGGTTTTAGTCCGGTTTTCCAAAATTAACCGGAAGACTAGGGTTTTTGCCTCGTTCCTTAAAAATGAGGTTGTTGATGATAAATCAATATATCCAGGCGGAGAATCTCTCCCCTCCGTAGTTCGCGTCAAAAAAAATTTTTGAGGCTCCATTAGGAGTAGGGGATGGAGTCGATTGCTGATTTGCAGTTGATAGAAAATGATGTGTGTTGTTGCATAGTAATATCACACCAGCTGAAGAAAGTGGGTTAGAAAGTGATCGATGACTAATTGTTTGCACCTTTTTGTTATTGACCTTAGAGAGTACTAATTAAGCACCACACCAATGCCATCAAAGTAATAAGGATATTCCTTTTTTTCTTTGTTCTTCTTCCCCTTAAGTCCTGATGATGTATGTAGTCTTTATGATGGCAGGTGGGTACGTTCTAAGTACTAAGGCCTTGTTTACTTCCCTTCCAAATTCTAAATTTTTACACTCTCTCTCCATCACATCAATCTTTAAAAGAAATAACTAGTTACATAGTTTGGTTATAAATCACGAGACGAATCTTTTGAGCCTAATTAGTCCAGGATTGGACACTAATTGCCAAATACAAACGAAAATGCTACAGTAGCAAAATTCCAAAAAAAATTTACATCTAAACACCCCCTAAGTATGATGACTGTTTGGTCAGTCCAACAAAGCTGAAAAGTACAGGTAGCTAGAATAGACTTCAACAGCTACAACAGGTGCTTTTCTGTTTTCTTTGGATCTAGAAGATATACAGAACCTTCAAAGTTCAAACATTTTTTCCCAAATAGTGTCATAGTTATGGATGGTAAACAGGTAAAGAGTGTGTGAAGTAAGCATACTGACCATGCTCATGTATGTATCCAAGGTTTCTGCAAGAAACACGTGCCACTGCTTGCAGAGAAACTGCATACTTTGGTTGTCTGTTTTATGTTCTACTACTAGACTAGTTCATGGATGGATTATTAATTTGAGAACCTCCTTTGAGTTAGTGATGTATAATTTGATTGCTTCATCAAATGATTCAATTATGAAAAGGAGGCATGGATATGCATGGGTCCAAATCGGCAGATTTAATTTGACCCTTCCTGAGCCTTGATCCTTAGAGACCACGCAAGGATGTAGGTGTACTAGTAGTGCTCACTTGTTATTATGACACATGCATGCAACCGAAAATTGAAGGGAGATTGGTTTTGATGTGACTAGTGATGGTGTTTATACTCAATCACCTCTAAGATTGTAACATATATAAGGGTGGAGTTTAGAGATAGCACAATGTCATTTATAAAGAGCTGATAGCTCGGTGGTTGCAACCCCGTCGTGGGAAGCGGCCAGTCAGGAGTTTTGACTCCCTGCCTCGCATGCGCGAGAATTGCGCGTTGTAAAAAAAGTCTCTTTATCTGTCTCACACCAAAACACAAGTCTAAGCACTGGCCCATATCTCACGTGGGCAATGATATGCTGATGTGTATGGGTTGGGTACGGGTTTGAAGGTTTTCTCAACCTGCGTGAGAAGGTTTTCTTCTATCTTAAGAAGAATGCCTGGGGCTGTCACATCCCCAGTGGGTCGAGTAATGAGTAACTAGTGTGTGAATGGACCATTTTGATTGGATGGGAGCAATGCATTGGAGACATTCATGCATGTGTTTCGAACCTGGAGTTAGTTGCTTGAGTTCCCACATGTACAGTTCAAGTGGCCATTCATTTCGTTGTGTGTGTGGGGATCGGACTGTGGGGATGTGTTGCTTCAGTTGGTAGTACGTATGTGTGGGTTCAGAGTTTGTTGCAAAAGGTTGCCTGGGCCAGGCAAGATTCTCTAGCGTTGGATTTTGATAGCCTAGGGTTGAGATCAATGCCTGGCACCCTGGCCAAGTCGTTGCGTGGCACCAGGACTCCATCTGGGAGGGCGAGGAAAAGAGGGGTTGGGAGAGAGCCCACCTTGGTTCTCCAATATCCCTTCCTGAGCGTCAGCTGGCGCCGAGGCTGCTGTCTCTTGAACATGATGTGCCACCAACCAACCATAGGTCCACACCATATCATGTTAAACTAAACTGAACTTTTGCTGAATCACACTTTGAGTTGGCATCATATTAAGGCATTGCAAGGGATTAAGAGAAGCACCCAAACAAAACTCCATCAGCTAGCATGACCTGACAAGAGGACGATCAAGGCAGGAGGGAGCTGACAAAATTATGGAAAGTTCTGTGGGGACTGACAGTGTCGTTCCTGAGTCCTGACTTCTGAGAAGAGAAGAGGAACACGATTTAAGTGCGCATATATTTATATACATGTTTTGTACGTTTTCTTTTTGGCTAAGAAATTGATCGATAAACGTCGTATATGGTGCGACTGTGCGAGCGAGATAAGGTGATGGGGGAAGAAGCATGGCTCAGCCTCTAGCCTTTACTTTGTATATCCTTCTATTTGTCCTTTTACGAAGAGAAGGAAAGAAAGAAAGAAAGAAAGAAATTGATGTGGGGATATGTGGACTGATGCTCTGAAAGTGACCCCCAGGCCCAGGCACAGGCACAGGCAGGCTGCACGGTGATCGACGTGGACACCTCACCTGCCGCCTCCACTGATCTTTCAACTTTCCAAGCTGAGTGTTGTTCCCTGTAGGGCCCAATTAAAAGCTCTCTCTAGATATATAGCATAGTAGTTCTGGATATTGTAATCCCTCTCCAAACAAGGATATATTATAGAGTAGTAGTAATGCTAGCTGCTTGGTATATATGAAGTAAATTTTATTTGTGGCCACTATGCAGTTACATTAATGTATTTTGTATATTATTAATTTTGTTGGTTCAGCTGTTGTTGAATCCTTTGCATGATGATTGCTCTGATGAACAAAAGTAGCAGCAGTATATATGCAGACATGTATGTACCTGTTGGGGAATGAAAGAATTGTGAACTTGGGATGTCGTATCGCATCAGCTGGATGCAAGTCACATGGTGTGCTAATGCGAGAGGGAAAATAATAGCGGACAGTGGCATCATCACACGATGCGATGGACCGACGTCGTCAAGCCAAGGAATTGAATTATTGATGGATATGAACCATATCATCGATCAGTCTTAGTTTCTTCAGTTTCAGCCAGTAAATTAAATGAAGTAGTAGCTTGTAATTTCAGCGACAAGCGTACAAGTCAGCTTGGATCACATGAAAGATGCTTCATCTGTGAGCTATGTGGCGCGCTTTAGTTTCCTCCCTCGGTACTGCAGTGCACATTCAGAATGGTCTGTACGCTATCAAGAGTGATCGGAGCCTTTTTTTTCTCCTCTTCTGAATGATGAGCGTCCTTTTTGGAGGCCAAGTCTTGAGAGCAAGTCCGTAGTCCGTACACATTTATACTCGATGGAGTACAATTGTAAGTCGTACTAGCTAGTTAGTACTTAGTAGCTTAGTAGCACGTCTGAGTCTGACCTGCCAGGCTTATATACACTACACTACACTACACTACACTACACCTTGCTTATTTCTTTGGAGTTCCTTGCTTCTTTCCTTCCTCTGCTCTCCTCTCTTCTCTTGTCACCGAGTGAGGGAGGCGAGCTCCCCCAATACCAATAGGCAATAGCTAGCAAAGCAAAACCAGCCTTCCCTTCCATACTTCCTTCCTTGGCCTCTTCTCTGGAGTGCAGTCATACTTGATTCAGCTTTCAGCAACTAGAAGAAGATAGCAATTTCATCAAAAAAAGAAGAAGAAGATAGCAATCAAGCAGAAACAAACAGCTGTCTACTACAGGAGTACATAGGTGGAGTGTAAGTGTAGCGCAGATCAAAAAGAAGAAGAGCATCAGAAATGTCGATCAAGTACTGCGACCAGCACAAGGACTGCGAGCGGCAGCGTCTGTACCGCCGCTTCTGCGCCGCCCTTGTGGTGATCATCCTGCTGCTCCTCCTCATCGTGCTCATCGTGTGGCTGGTCCTCCGCCCCACCAAGCCCCGGTTCTTCCTCAACGACGTGAACATCGTGTGCATCAACGTCAGCTCCGCCTCCTACCTCACCGTCACCATGCAGGCCACGCTGGCGTCGCGCAACACCAACGACCGCGTCGGCATCTACTACGACCGCGCCGACGTGTTCGCCGAGTACCGGGGGATGCAGATCACCGTGCCCACCGCGCTGCCGCCCTTCTTCCAGCCGCCCAACGACGCCACCGTCTGGGCGCCCTTCCTCTCCGCCTCCAACGTCCCGCTGCCGGTCTACCTCGCCACCGCGCTCACGCAGGACGAGACGGCGGGGTACCTGCTCGTCACCATCCGCGTCGACGGGTGGATCCGGTGGAAGGCCGGGGCGTTCATCACCAGCCACTACCACCTCAGGGTCCGGTGCCCCGCGCTGCTCACCGTCAACGACGGGCAGGGAAGCTACGGCTCCAACGCCGGAGGAGGGCTCGGCTACTTCAAGTTCCAGCGCGCAGCACCCTGCATCGTCGACGTCTGACGTCTGAGTTTCATTTCAACCTCTCAGCATCAGTCATCAGTCAGTTCTCATCAGTTACATATAATCGCACGCATCACACTCTCTTCTTCTTCTACTAATATATAGCTCTCCATCTACCACACATATATGTACACCATCGTGTCTCGTCATCCATCAATGCAAGCGCCCTGTGCAAAATCCCATTGGGTGATTCGGCGCTTCAATTCTTTCAACCCGGCCGGGCTGAATTGAAGAAGCTCTTTTTCGTACTAGTTTGTAGAGCATGGACGAAATAATTTGACCCTATATGTGTACCTTTTTGGTTTAGTTTTGTTCTTGTTTGTTGTGTTAATTTGGGGGTCAGCACCAGCAGAGCACATTTATTTGTTGTTTTTATTTTCTTTTTTGTGTGGATGGGAAAAGATATGAGAGCGCGCGGTGGTATGTAGCTAGAGGATGAATCCATCCATCTAGATGGATGGATATATGAATGCAAGGGCCGGCCGGGAAAGCTCAGCTACCTTTGAGTCACCTCTACATCTGCCTAACACTCTATGTAGAGTGTAGAGGCCGGGACAAGGATTACTTTACTTTTGTGATCAGTGATTCAGTGGAATTCTGAGGCACAAACCCTCAAAAAAAAATCCATGTCTACATGTTACTTAAGTTGTTGGTGTAAATAGATTTTTCATCCATATATATGATCAAATAGTTGTTGCTCATCATATATATGATTAACTCGCTTATATGTACTCCCCTGATCTGCCATATGTATATATTTGTTCCATCTGATCTACCACATACACTGAGTTGCTGATTCAGTAAGTTTAGTAGCTAGTCAAGCTATAGCTACTTTACATAGAGTATCATCAGGTTGTTGAGCAGCTGCTGTTACTCCATTGAATTCTTCCTTCCTTCCTTCCTTCGGCTTTGTTTAGATCCCCAACTCGGGGTGGCCGAATTTGCACAGTGCCACCCCGAGCACTGTAGCACTTTTGTTTTTTAGTGGTAATAATTGTCCAAATTTTGATTAATTAGGCTCAAAATATTCGTCTCGCAAAGTATAACAAAACTGTGCAATTAGTTTTTGATTTCATCTACATTTAGTACTCCATATATGTGCCGACATTTTGATGTGATGGGGAATCTTCTTTTTGCATAGTGGAATTTGGGAGTGAAATCTGGAATCTAAACAAGGCCTTCCTTCCTTTGCTGCCAAACGTACGGCGTGAGATGTTGCTAATGTTGACCTTGTATCCAAGATGGCAATTATATATATAATAATTAAGCTGCTGCTACCTATAGCTTCAATGAGCTCTCCAGAAAGATCAAAGAACAATTATGCATGACAGAAATTAATCTACTAGGTACCTCTGTATGCATTTCTAGCTAGTGGAGGCAGGCAGCTACCATGATTATCGATTGATCCATCAATAGCTCGCTGGTTGTAGTTGGCACGTCATTGTACATGGCCCTGTTAGTGCCTCGGCCACTGCTGAGCGACGTTTCTGGACGGTTATGATCCATCGAACTAGCACCTGCGAGACATACCGGCTCTGACACAAATTCCCGAAGGGGATGAACGAAAATTGTTTAAACCACCGCAAAATTTTGACTGGATTGTTTACAGCTTCAAGAAATTTTAGCAAAACAGCTGCACATATAGAGCTTCTTATGTGAATCTCACATAACTCCATATAGAGCCCACCAGGACAAGGTAAAACCAGGTGAATCCACTATTTTCGGCTCCATTCCATCTCGAACCTATGTGAGACCACGATTTAAAGGGCTTTCTGGGTAAAGCCGTTTTGTTTTATCCTGTTTGACACAAAATGACTCCAAACGGCTCCTAAAGTTAGTGGAGAAACCGTCCCAAACGGGGCCTAAAAGGTGTTTGATTCATGACTGCTCCACAGTAGCGTGAGGGTAACTAACTATATTATACATGCTAGAAATTGTTCTTTTAGGAATGCAGAGGTCACCCATGTATCTCCCCTATATCTATTTGTTTTTTAGATTAAGGAATAAAGTATTCTGGCCTTCCACGTTCACTAGTGAATGGGTACAACCGATCATCAAAAATCATCCAAATGATACTCTCCACTACGTGGAGCACACACAACAAAGTCATCACAAAACATAAAAAACCAAAGACACTTAGATCTCTAGACTTATCTATTGCTTCCAACCCGCTCTTCCAAAAACCTCTAACATCATAACCTCCAAACATATGCATCGATTCTTCATATCTCTCCCTCTTTAGATAACTGGGACCATTGTTTGATCCAGTTAGTTCCTCTGAAAATTACATGCAAGGAGTTATAATTTTTCTTATCTATCACTGTATCATTTCTATTCAACCACAAAGCCTAGCACATCGCTGCCAAACTCACCATTATCTGGCTTCTCAAATTCGGAATAAAATTCCTAAGCCATGAGCCAAACATGTGAATATTATTTTTGGGTGGTTGAAAGTTGAAAGTGATGAAAATGCATCCCACAAGAATATTGTCATACGACACTCGAAAAAGAGATGTTTCACTATCTCCTTTAAAGCCACAAAAGCTAAATGTAGCATCTCCTTTCCACCCCCTTTTTAACAAATTATCTTTTGTAAGTATGACCCCTCATTTTAAATATCAGAGGAAAATCTTTATTTTCATTGGGAGCTTTGCCTTCCATAACATCTTTCCCACCATTTATCTCTTTCTTCATGATCTCCCCACATAAAGATTGAGTAAAAAATTCACCATTTCCTTGACCGCTAGAAACCTATCCTTATTCTCATTCAAATTGAAGGGCACAACTAAGGAGACCAAACTCAACCAATCATCCAACCTTTCACCGACTAATAACGCCCTTCTAAATGATATGTTCAAAGGGGTCATGCTTACCACTTTGGCTACCGAGTCCCCCTTTCTTCTTACTAATATGTACAAGGAGGGAAACTTCACTTTTCAAGGTTCCTGACCAATCCACAGGTCGTCCCAAAAACTAGTCTCATTGCCATTATTTATCTTGAACTTCCCATGTTTTAGCATAAGGTCTTACGTCCATAAGACCTACCCAAAAATGAGAATCACTCAGCTTCTTTAATTACCACATGTTCCAAGCACTTATCCTTTAAATACTTATTTTTAAGCACCTCTAGCCAAAGACACTCCTCATTTAACAATTTGAACAACCATTTACTGAGCAGATACAATTTTGAGCAAATTTCAAGATGTCCAGACCTCCCATACACCTTGGCTTGCAAAGTAAACTCCACTTAGCAAGCCCATACTTCTTTTTCGGTTCATCACATTCCCAAAAAAACTGGATCTATAATAATCCAGTCTTTTAAGTGCTCCTTTAGGAACCACAAACAAGGACATCATGAACATGGGCAAACTAGATAGAAACGAGTTAATCAACGCTAGTCTACCACTCGAAGATAGGAGTTTTCTTTTCCAACTACTAAGCATTTTTTTAAAATACTTGAAAGGTCTTGATGGCTAGAGGGGGGGTGAATAGCCTTTTAAAACTTTCTACAAAGACAAGCTAAACAAGTTTATCAATACAACATATAGCGAGATGCGAGTTTTACTTAGCCTACGGGGTGTTTGCAAGCCACCTATCCAATTCACAATTCTAGTATATATGCACTCAACCGCACAAGTCAAACCGAGAAGGAAACTACAACTAGCAAGCTACACAAAAGAGCTACTCTAACAAAGTAACTAAGAAATTAATACAAGAGAGAGTTAGAAGGGTATCACCGAGGGGCGAAGTATTGAGCCAACCAAACAATATGATCAAGAGATGAATTCTACAATATACAACCACCGGGATCGATCAATCACAATAAGAATGATGACACAAAGATTTATCCCGAGGTTCACGTGCTTGCCGGCATGCTAGTCCCCGTTGTGTCCCTCTTCACCACGTGGTTCGGTGGCTAAACGGTCTCACACCGAGCCTCTCAAAAGGAGCCACAAGAACCTACCAAATGGCAAAAGGTTGCAATGACACGAGTAATTTACTAATGTTGCCTTTGGCGCTTCGCCGAGGTAGGCACAAACCCCTCACAATCACCGGAGGTGGCCAAGAACAATCACCAACTCTTGCCAACGCCTCCAAGCTGCTCCAAGCCGTCTAGGTGGCGGCAACCACCAAGAGAAACAAGAATCCCGCAGCAAATCAACCACCAAGTGCCAACTAGATGCTATCTCACAATGCAAATGCACTTGGATTACTCAATCTCACTTCGAATATGCAAAGAAGCAAGAGAGATGAGTGGGAGGGGAGTTGCTTAGCTCAAAGTGCTCACAAGTATGTCAAATGTCCAAGAGAGAGAGCCTTGAGCCGGCCAATGAGTATTTATAGACGTACCCCTTCGAATATAGCCGTTACACACTTGAAACAGCCGAAGTCGCGCTGACCGGACGTGGTGGTCGCGCGGACCGGACGCGCCGGTCACACAACGGCTCTTTTTCGAAACGCCGACCGGACGCGCTAGTCGCAATGACCGGACGCGCTGGTCACGACCGGACGCACCGGTCCCGTGACTGACCGGACGCGCTGGTCAAGCCAGAGCAGCGCACAACGAAACAGTGACCGGACGCGCTGGTGAACCGACCGGACGCCACAGTGTCCGCGTCCGGTTGGAGTCCAGTAAGCTCCCTGAACGACCGGACGCGTCCGGTCGACAGTGACCGGACGCGCTGCGCGTCCGATCAACCAACTGAAATACGCGCAGACGCTGAACGCTGACCAGACGCGTCCGGTCAAACAGTGACCGCGTCCGGTCCAGCGTCCGGTCACCACTGTGACCTCCGTTCGCCTCCATTTCTTTTTCCGACTTCCGGCGTAGTGGAAAATGGGCGTTTCAATTCCTCGAAAACGCCTGAATCCCGCCTCGCAGGCTCGGCGGGAGGGAGAGAGGACCCCAAACCCTCTCTACCGCTCAAACTCCACCGCCTTCGCAAATGTGCTAACATCACCAAGTGACCATCACCATGTGCAAGTGTGTTAGCATTTTCACAATCATTTTTCGAGGCGTTATTAGTTCTAGACATGAAATGCACACCTAGAGGCACTTAGGAGTTCAATAGCCGCGTCATTCCCCTCTTTATAGTACGGCTATCTATCCTATAATGTAACCACACCCACTAGGTGTCTTGGTTACTAAAACACAACCCTTAAGCATATACCTTTGCCTTGATCACGTAGGGTTGCGTCCAAATCCAAGTGTGACCATTATGATCACCATGTCCATCTTGCCACCAACCTTGGAATGTACTAATCCTCATATGCTACATACAACTTAGGCATAGGATTAGTACTTAGGCATTGTCACTAATTACCAACACCAAACATAGGACTTTCAATACTCTTCCACTGAATTCCCATCCTTATTTGACAACATATGAAAATGCATTGGCATTCCTAAATAACAAAATGGAAGGTTCCATTCCTTGCAACCAAAAAGCTCTATAAACTTCTTACGTCCCCGGTTGAGCCAAAGAAAAACAACTCACTCTTATAGAAATTAATTTTCAAGCCAGACAACTTCTCAAAAGCACCTAGTACTACCTTCAAGTTCTCGGCTTCATCAATATTATTTTCCATAAAGAGTAAAGTATCATCTGCAAGAGTCCATCATCCACCAAGTGTGGCACCATACCCTTGAATTGGCTATTTTGATCTTAGCTCTGGCCACAAGGATAGCCAACATATCCATGATACTATATTAAAAACGATAGGGGAGGAGAGAGGGTCTTCGTGTCTAGGGCCTTGTCTGGTCTAAAAATTATGACCAATTTCCTTATTCACCTTAACCCCTACACTTCCTTTAATTTGCTAGCAACTTCTTTCAATCCATTTACACCACACTGGAGAGAAACCCTTCATTCTTAACACTTGTTGCAAAAAGGGCCAATTTACTTTGTCCAAGCCTTTTCAAAATAAAGTTTAAGGATGACACCATCCTTTTTCTTTTGATGCAACTCAAGTATAGTTCATGCAACACCACAACTCCCAACAACATGTTTCTTCTTGGCAAAAAGGATGTTTGCAACGGCCTCACCACTTTATTGGCTACCCTTATCAACCTATTAGTCAGGACTTTTGTAAAGATCTTGAAACTGACATTAAGCATACAAATTGGCCTATACTGCTGGATCTGCTTGACCTCCTTTTGCATTGTAATTAGGGCTATGGTCCCAAAGTTTAAGCTAAAGAAAAGGAGCCTTCCAAGATGAAAGTGTTTAAACATGGCCATTAAGTCATCCTTAATAAGATTCCAAAAAACTTGGAAGAACCATCCAATGTATATAAAACCTTTAAAATTGACTTGAGTTAGTTTCTTTGAGTTTCGTGATTGATTATTTGCATTAGACTTCACTTGAGCTACCTGCAGCACTAGATTTCCACAAGTGCCCACAGCCCACCTCACCTACACTCTAGGCGCAAACTAGATCAATGCAAGCTAATATTATTATTTTCCCCATTAATTATGTGACCAATGGAAAACAGCACGAATACCTAGGCACCTAACTTTAGACATGACAAACAATGTTTGGTTAGTTGTGAATTAGTGCAGACATCACTCTACAGGCAATCTACCTAACTGATTTCAAGGTCCGGTCCAATCTGTTTCTTCCAAGAGGAAAATGAAATTAAAGTGGCTACATCAACACTCTGTAGATGGATGGAGCACCAAACTAGAGTTGTTGGTGGCGCTCCGCTTCCAATCCATCATCGACCTATCTATCAATTGTTGCATGAATTATATATGTTGGCGTTATTTGCTTAGGCTTTACTGTATCCATCGATCTTTATTTTTCTAATTTATGGAGACAAATTAAATTATGGGTTCAGATCCTAAAGTAGACCTCCGACAGCTTGATGTCACATAGACATAAAGCTTAATGGTTCCCATAAATACTGATGTTGACAGACTTAATTATTCGATGTGGCTAGCGCCTAGCCACGCGCGTCCGGACGCCCGCACAGCCCGCCTCCGTCCGCCTCGCTCCCACTCGCACATGCACCCCGCCCTCGACGCTACACATGCACCCTGTTCCTCACTGCACCCTGTTCCTTCTCGTTGGTCCCCTCCTCTCTCTCCGCGTGGGCGGGACCTGGGAGCCGGCCCCCAGCTTGCTATGCCTCTATTTGCCTGTCCTCAGCTCTGCCACGCCCCATCCCCCGGCACCCAGGCCATGTGCCCATCACTCGCCGTGCCTTTATGAAACACTTGCAACATGAAACACTTGGATATAATGCAACATACATCGGACACAAATGAAACATTTAAAACATATTGTTGCAACATATGTGTAAACATATGCAACATTTAGATAAAACACTTGCAACATGTGTGTGAAACATATGCAACATCTAAATAAAACACTTGCAACATTTGTGTGAAACATATGTGATGTCCAGATAAAATATTTGTTACAACATACGTCTAAAACAGATGAAACATTTCAAAACGCTTGCAACATACTCCCTCCGTCCTTGTCTAGATTCATAGCTAAAACGACATCCTTTTTGGGACAGAGGAGTACCACTAAAAACACTTGCAAAAATATGCAACAACCCGATTTACTTTGGTAACATCCATATGTAACAATTGCAACATATCTCTGAAACATCTGAAACATTTGAAATATACATTTGCAGCATAGGAGAGGGGAAGGTGGGGCCCATCGATTTCAATTGTCGGGGTGGAATTTGACGGTGAGCGGCGGCGGCCATGCTCGTGGGTGCCCTTGGCTCGGCCGGGGAAGACCTGAGGCGCCACGACACGTGCACCCCAGCGGCCATGGGGGGTCAGCGGCGCGCCGATGATGATGGATGACGAACGGATGACAAGGGAGAGAGCGGCGAAGGTGACTGGGATGCAGGTGAGCGGTGTAGAGAGCGAGGGCGTGCGGCGCGGCCGATGATGGGGTAAAGGGCACAACGTGACAGCCCGATGAGCGTGCGGTGGGGGAACGGGGCAGAAGGTCCGAGTGGACACACTGCTTCGGGCCGAGCAGGTAAGCATATGAGGGGGTGGTAATTTGTTTTTTTATTTATGAGAGAGATGGGCTCATTCCTGTGGAGTCGTGTCCGGACAGGAGTCATAATATGTGTGTGTACTGTTATGTAGTATTACGCAAATATATGCCAGCTTATTTGCGTAATATTGCTTTAAATATATAACAGACAAACAAAATTTTGCATTTTATTTTTGCCAGGGGTAAAATGGTCATTTTACTCTTGACTTAACACTGTTAAGTGCCAAAAATGGATAGAAGGCCATATAAGGAAGATAATTTCATTTTGGGGCCAAACAGGTAAGTTCAAAAAATCGGCCATACAAGAAAGAGTCATTTTTTCGAGGGCCATACATGTAATAATAACGATAATAAAGAGACCTATGTTTCCTGAGCGTAATACATTTTAAGGGTCCAATCTCAGTCACTTGTCAGCCTAGAGGCCTAGAGGCCCAAAGCCTAGGCCCAAGCCCAACCAAGGTTAGGTGGGCCTGGGTCAACAACATGAGAGCTAAAGGAGGCGCATGCACGATCAATTCATTCATGATCGCACACTCACTGCCCTGCTGCGACTTCCATGGCCAGCCGCCCATGCATGCTGCATCTGTCTTCTCCACTGCATGATTCTCTAGCACGCTCGCTCTCTCATCACTCTCCCTGCCTCGTCTCGATCGATCACTTGCTGCAGCAGCTGGATCGGATCTGATTCGATCGATCGATAACATCGAAGAAGATCCTCGATGGGCAGCAAGACGAGCACCGTGTCGTCGGTGCTGTGCTGCCCGTGCCGGTGCCTCTTCTGCGGCGTGCTCAGCTGCCTCTTCAGCGTGCTCACCTGCATCTTCGTCGTCGCCGGGCTCGTCGCGCTGGTCCTCTACCTGCTGTTCCGGCCCCACATCATCGGCGTCTCCGCCGTATCCGCCGACCTCTCCGACTTCACGCTCACCCCGCAGACGTGGATCCTCCGCTACAACCTCTCCCTGGGCCTGCAGGTCCGCAACCCCAACAAGCACATCGCCCTCCACTACCACGGCGTTGCCGCGCAGGCGTACTTCGAGGGCCAGCAGTTCGGCCACACCGCGCCGCCCGACTTCTTCCAGGACACCGGCGTGACGAGCCCGCTCGACCTCGCCTTCACCGGAGAGAGCCCCATCTTCGGCGGCATCGCGGCGGCAGAGTTCCGGAGGGAGGCCGCCGAGGGGGCCATCTTCTCCGTGGACGTCAAGATCAGCTCGCACATGAAGCTCAAGGTCTGGGTAATCAGGGTGCTGGGCCCCAAGACCAAGATCGATTGCCCGCTCAGGCTCCAGCGACGGGATGCCGCCCACGGCCAACGCCCGCCGGAGTTCAAACAGACGGAATGCAGGGTCACCTTCTTCTGATTCTGACCCTCTCCCTCTCCCTCTTAGTTCGTTGCATGCATGCATTGTTGTTATATCTGATATTCTGATCGATACAGCACTTAGCTACCTGCTGGGTGGCAATAATCTCGTCATTAATTAATTAATAAATTAATTAATTAGCTAGATAGATAGACAGATATATATGTTTCCCGTCTGCTTTTTAATATATTTTTATGGCAATAATAGAAGAACAGTGATTATTGCTAGTTGCAGCAATATATAATTGAAGATAGTGCTCTATGTATATGCGGGTCCGGTTCACTTGAACTTATCAGCCCAAGTTATCAGCTACAATACAGTGTATTTCTCTTATAGTAAAACTGTTGCAGCCGAATTATCAGCTACAAAAACCATAAGCCGAACAGCTTGTATACAAGAATTTCTCGTCATTACTTTTTATTTATGGACATCTGCATATGGACGCACTGCCACAGTAGAGTAGTCCAAATAGATTTCTATGGGCAGCATCACCTCCATCTCTCTCTTCCTGGTCTGCGTTAATTGAGAACAATATAGACAGAGCACATGCCCATCACTCTAAATCCAAAAAAAAGCATTGCCAAGCCCACCTTATCGGCCTGCTACTGAGCACATGGCTCCAGTGCTCCACCCATGTGGATCAATAGGATGCCGGGGCCCGTGCGCGCCACCGGATGGGGAGCCTTGCCCCCACACTCCTGTGCTTGCCGAGTCCGCCGCCGCTAAGAATGCCACCTCCACCCTGCTGTGGCCATGGCCGAGAGTGAGGGTGGCATTGACGACGATTACACAGTCAAAGGCATGGACCGCCCCTCTCTGGAGATCGAGCATAGATCTGTGCATGGAAGGCCCTCCGACGAGCACAAATCCATGTGGAGATGATTCTTGATGAGCCCCTCATATCTCATCTCCCTATTCATCTCAGATCTGCGGGCTCACTCCATCTGGCCTCTCTCAAATCTGTGACCTGAGATGACAATGGCGGCGGATTTGCATCCCGAGATGGCAGCGACGGTGTCACGTGTAATGATGGTTGGATGCCTCTACAAGGATCCGCAAGATCTAGGGCAAGCTCCCACGATGGGCTTCTCAAGGCCAATCGAGATCTATGAGATCATGGTCACTCGGAGTCTCTAAAGGGCTTCACAACACTCGAGTTAAAATTTGAGGACGACCAACATTGAGATTTAAGGACCGCTAGCATCCAGTGTTGATGAGCTTGATGTTGTTTTTTAATGGTTAACAAAGAAGGATGTTTAATACGTCTGCCTCTATAAACATGAACTCCATATGCAGTGGCGGATCTAGCACTAGGGCCACTAGGGCCATGGCCCTAGTCTTAACCCTTAATCACAATGGAAAATTATTGTTCCTCTTATATATCTTAGCACAATTAACACTAATGTCTATGTAATGGCCCTAGTCTTTGGCTAATCCTGGGTCCGCCCCTGTCCATATGCAGACGGTCGCCCGCCTCTGAAAAAATCAATAAAATGTGACCATGTTAGAGAGGCGCCCATGAAAAATATAAAATGATCGCTTCCAAAGCTTTTTTACTGTAGTAATTCCTTTCGGAGGGCGATGCCCTAGTGTAAGAGCACAAGAGAGGGAAGAAGCGGACGAAGAGAAGAAGAGAGGGAGGAGAGCCACGACTGTGTAAGAGGAAGGGAGGTGCGGGCATGCGGCCATGACTTGTGAGTTGTGACTTAGGGCTGGCTATGCAGCTTTATCAGTACGTTGGACCTTTCTAATCGAAGCGCGCCTCTTAATAGGGCCACCTCTGTAAAGCTCTCTTTGGTACGACTTATTGTTGTGGTTTCTTCATCGGGTTAATAAAAAACCCTATCCAACGAGCACATATGAGAATAGCTTCTACAAAGATTGTGGTTGTTTGGCTCGTCTGTGTAAATAATTTGATTGTCTACGAAGTTTCTGGGGCATTTTGAGAGACAAACATTTTTTTACCGTCTTTGTAATCAGCCGTATGCTAATATCACTATTATAGTAGTGAAAAAAAGAGGGATCCGCAGCTAAGGGAATAGGAGTGCATCTCCTATTTTGTTTATCTTCGTACTTTTAGCAACACCATTATTTATTTTAAATTATTTTTTTGGTAATTAGCAATTTAGCACTATTGACAGTTGTTTGGTTAGAACATGTTAACTGTATCACAGACAAAACATGGTGGTAGAATTCAAAATTGTAGTGAACACGATCGTTATGGACTGAATTTGGTTGCTTTGATTTCAATTTTCAAATGCAAACTTGAGTTGTATATGGGGCTTCTGTGTTAATTGTTATTGCTTCGTTAGCACCCATGTTGACAATTGATTGACTGCATACAAGTCAAAATCCCCCTCAATCACCTCAATTCTCTCCAACTCCGTCCCTTGTTTGGTGTAGAAATGAACATGCCTTATTAAGGGGTAGATTGGTAGAATACATGGTTTTATAGATGAGAGAGTGAAATAGATAACTACCAATAGGCTTGTGGTTAAGTAGACTTCTTTAAAAAAAATTATAATGACCAAGTAGGTACTAGTACACTGCTTTCCAGACGAGAGACGACTGACAGACTACAAGGAGAAGGAGGAGGAAGAGCAGCAAGAGCAATCGTGAATGGATGAAGCAGCAGAGCAGTTGGTAGCACTACCAGGAGGGGTGGCCACCGGAGAAGACGATGACGACGACGAATAATTATGATCTGCTGCATCAGCAGCAGGCGTGGTGGTGAGGGCCAGGAGCAGGTCGACAAAGGCGGCGACGATGAGGCCGTGGGTAGTCGTGCCGTTGGCCCTGAGGTACCAGCCCAGCATCTCCTCAAGCCAGCGCCAGTCCTTGACGCCACCCTCCTGCCCCATCTGGCTCATCACCATAGCCTCCATGGACTCCCTGAAGTCGCGGTACGGGTTGTGCGACTCCACAGACATGGCCGTCGCGCCACCGAACGCCAAGGCTGATGCCTTGCTGCTGCTCAAGACGACGCTGCTGTTGTCCAGCTGCGGCTTGTCGTCGCCATCGTTGTCGGCCACGGCGGCCTGCTTGTGCTTGTTGATGGACTGCTGCTTGCTGAGCGACGGCTGCTTGATGAGCCTGCAGCAGGAGGCGTCGTCGTCCTCAATGTCATCATCTGCAGGCTCGTACAAGAGGCGGTCCGAGCGAAGAGCCTGCAGGATGACAGCCTCCGCGTCGGACTCGGCCTCCTCCGACGCTGTGGAGGATGCGAAGCTGTCGACGGAAGCGAAGGAGGAGTCGCCGGAGAAGTCGACGGAGTTGACCGAGTTCATGGTCTTGTAATAAGCAGCCCGCTGCTGCTGCTGCTGACGGTGACGGCCATGCCCATTCTTGGGGTCCTCCTCCTCTTGCTCTGCTGGCTGCTGCTGCTGCCGGAAGGAGAGAGTTATTGGGCGCAGGCCACAGGAGGTCCATTGCCATGCGGAGTAGGAGGAAGAGGACGGATGGCACGGCAACACTTCACCAGTGGTAGAAGCAGCAGCACTAGGAGGACTTGCAGTGTCCTGCTGCTTATTAATACTCCTGCTGCTGCTAAAAACAGATGCGAGGCCACCAACAGCAAGCTGTTGCTTCTTGACCATGATGGAAGATCAGCAGATGGAGCTGGCCAATGCAAGTACCTGGCGTGACTGGTGAGAAGGAATGAAGACGGGGACCGAAGTAGCTAGGGATCGGAGGATCGCACAAGAGCTAGCTGGGGAAAAGAAGACAAGATCGAGTAGCTAGTGGCTAGACCACTACTAGATGGACATGGTCTAGAGGCGTTGGACAGCAAGCAAGCAAGGGATAGATGGAGGTGATGAACTGATGATCGATGCGGCTTGGCTTTTATTTAGAGGTAGGGAGGAGCGCTGTGACTGTGACTTTGACTGTGAGCAGAATATAATACCCTATTTATATATATATGCAACACTAACAGTACTGCATATATATGCAAAAGTTGCAAAACCCCTACTTAAAATAAACTGAGAGCGGCCGGGGTAGGTTACCTAGAGAGCAGAGAGTAGTTGCATTTGCATGCTGATTGAGTGGAGGTTTTATTTTATCAAGACACAAGAGAACATGCCTGCCTGCATCGTACCCGTACCCCTGCTGCAATGGATCGGAGCAGTGAGACTTTGTTTGTTTCTGTATGTATTATTAGTTAATTCAGCTTCTTTTCCTTCCGGCATCTCTTGTGTAGCCATGGATGCTGCTACCCTCCACGTGGAACCTGCCTGCAAGGCTGCAATACATCATGTAAATAAATAGCATCAATTAACTAATTGTTTGCAAATCAATTCATTCATCATGTACCACGTATGTACGCCGTCCCACCATTGTTTTGTTGACAAGATAAAATAACTGCATCTGTACCGGAGTCAAGTAGTTGGTGATATTGGCATATGTAGACATTAGTCTCTATTACATTCGGACAAATATAATGAGATGTAGCTAGAGGTTGGACGACTGGACACCGGAGGATCCGAGTCTAGTAGGGTTTGTGGCATACTACCTCCTGATCGAGTTACAGTACTTGCTGCTAATAATCCGGCCTTATATTCAAGCAAGTCGTCGTCATGTATATATATTGTCCTAGCTTCCCCTGTCCTGCTGCCCTGTGTGTGTGAGTGATTAGTTACAGTGACTGTATCTAGTCTGTCGGCTAGCTCATTCATTTGCTGCAGCATCTGTGCACGCTGCAGGCATTTCTTGCACCAATAATCCATCATCATCTCCATCGATCTGCCATGCATGCATTGTTTCAGGATGCATTTCTGGGTTGGGCCGTTGAGGATCGGAGGGTATTCTCATCTGGCCGGGTGGGTTTCAATTCATCGCCCTGCCCCTGCACTGCATCTGCGTGCATGCCTCACTGCCTGCAACACCTGTGACCAACCGCACCACCTGCTAATCGAGTCGTCATTTACTGCAACGATGCAGCCATGCAGGAACCTTCCTGTACGTTAATAATGAGAGCCCCTCATCAACGCTGCCGGTAATTACGTTAATTGTTTTTAAATAATTGCCACATCTGGAGGCTTCCATTTCTGCAGGAGACTTGTCTAAAAAGTGTCGTAACTTGGTTGTCCTTGTCCATGTAATGGCCTGTTACTGTAATGGCGTAGAAAATGTACCATGCATGCAAAGTTTACGAGAATAGATTGTGAGCCTCAATTTCTCTTGGCGCACGCAAATATTCGTGTTACGATAATACTAGAATATACCTTGTCCATAAAAAATAGTAGAAAATATATTCTAGTTACTATAATTAACACCAAATGGTCTTGTTACGAAAATTTTCTAGTTACTGTAGTTGGCACGCAAATGTTCTAGGCGCACACAAATGATCTTGTTACGATAATTAGCACAAGAATTTAGCACAAATTGACATCAAATGGTTTCTGATAACTAGTTACTATAACATTGAGATCATTTTACGATAAAAATAGTTAAGATATTTTGAATGTCTTAAGATGATAATTAGGATAGGAATTTTTAGGACGGGACTTTATCAGAAATTGACGTCAGATGGTTTATGATAATTAGTTACTGTAACATTCAGATCATTTTATGAAAAAAAACTAGTTACGAGAATTTGCACTAATAGTATTTACGAGAATTTGCACTAAGAAACATGTGTGCGAAAAAACTAGTTACGAGAATTTGCACTAATAGTATTTACGAGAATCTGCACTAAGAAATATGTGTGCATCAAAATTAAACAGACACATGAGTACGTGAAGGCCTCTATATTTGTTCAGATCCGCAAAAATCATTAATAAAAATCCATTACATGGATCTAATACAACATCCATTATTCAGCAGAGTTCCTTGAGAGAAGAAGCTCCTCTGTTGACCAAAGAATCCGGATCCGTGCACTCCGTCAAAGGCCTTCCTACCCGGCTGTCACTGGTGTGGATGGGAACGAACAATTAACAAACAAATAAACAGGAGAAGGATTCGGATCCGCCGGGGATTTCACACTCACCGGAGGAGAGGACGCTGTATCTCTATCACGGATCCACCATCAGGGCTGTCATTCGCGCACGATGGGCATCAACAAAGACGATTCGCCTCAGGTCCGGCCGATGAGTGCATCACATCGTGGCAAGGTCGTGGTTCCAAGTTGATGAGGAGGACGCGCATAGGCCAGTGGGGGAGGGCGCCACACCGGAGATGACGAGAGAAGACAGGGTGGGGCCATCCGAGGCCAGCGTCGTGTTCACGGGAGAGCAGGGCTGCCGCCGGTAGCAGCGCGCGGGAGCAGGGCCGCCGCCGGTCGCGTCGCGGAGGGAGCAGGGCCGCCGCCAGTCGCATCGCTGGGAGTGGGGCGGCCTCCGGTCGAGTCGCGGGGTAGCAGCACCACACCGCCGATTACCAGGGAGCCGGGCCGCCGCCGCTGGAGGCTCCACCGACTCAATGGTGGAGGCACCGCCGCCGGATGCAGGGGGTGTCCGATGACGATTCAACGTTGAAGAAGGGGCGCCGTGGATCCCATAGGGATGACGCGCACCGCGGGTCGGGGAAGGATCAGATCGACGTGCCGTCGTAGTGTCCCGTTTGGTGGAACATCTCCAGCAGCGAAGAAGCAAAGAGTGTTTTTGTGGCCAAATTTTTGGGCAGCGAACCAGGCAGGTGTTCTCGGCCGGTGGAAGGAAAGGGAAAAATCTGGGGATTAAATCAATGCATGCATGAATTAATTCAATGGGGACCACTTGAGTCAAAGCCAATTCCTATTTTGTAGCAACGCACATGAGCTGGCCTGGCTCGCTCCCGAGTTGCGGCGGGTTTCTGGCTCACGAGTTTTGGTCCGGCTACAGAATATGGTATTCTGTAGCTAGCTTTAGGGGTGAGTTTTCTATACTCTCGGGAGTAGTTACTCCCTATCTATTTTGTACTACACCTGTGTCAACGCTGCTGGCCATAACGGGTCCGCAAGTGTTGAATCAGATCCAATTGAGCCTGTACCCAGCCAGTAGAGATAATTAAGGAATAAAATAAAATAAAATAATATTATCTACAGTATTGTTGTCGTGATTCTCGGTTTGGTGCTGCGTCTCAGTTGCTAGAGTATGTACGCATAAGTATGTATTTGTACACTTTTTAAAATAGGGAATTTATACATACTTTTTGGAATGGAGTTTGTTAGATTCTCTTTTAAATATAATGGATACTAAATTCTTTACAGATGTATATGCTTTCGTGTGAATAAAGTATGGACACATACTTTAATTAAAAAATAAGTATATTTATATACTTGTACTTGGGAGTACATCCATATGCTCAGAGGATTATTTTAGTATATCCATATACTCAGGAGATTATTTTAGTATATCCATATACTCGGGTGTATATCCATGTACCTGTACTAGTATTTTTTTGGAAGACAAAAACTGATACAGTATGTGTATATACTTGACTCATACTATATACCTAGTAGTAGTATGGACTAATCCTTTCAGTATAAGAGTATGAACAAATACTTCATGCAAACATAAGTAGAATGTGTACAAACTACATACGTATGAATTGATACTACTGTAATCTAAAAAAAGTATCTAGTAATACAACAGTATTGAAAGAAGTATCAGACAATACTTTAATCTAAAAAAAGGTATCCAGCTTCACGGTCGTTTTCATGATGGCTTCCAGGTATGGCGTGTATGCACGCTAATCGGCGGGGTCATGGACTCATGGGCCACCGCACGCGGACAGGGGCTGGCGCTGCTCACTTGAAATATCTGGATGTGATATCGGCATAAAAATCGGACGGCACAGGAACCGTATGTCCTCTATCGGATCTACTCGTTCGTTGACCCGTTAAAGGGCGAGCGTGGCTCGTTTGAACCGTTAAGGGAGTGCAGCACCTGATGTACTTGGTTTAGACGAGGGAGTAGCTACTCCATGGGAGTAGAAAAAATTTTACCTATATATATATATATATATATATATATATATATATATATATATATAATATAGGCTGTATTCAGTTGAGAAAATTTAGGTGAAAAGTTACTGTAGCACTTTTCGTTGTTATTTGGTAAATTTTGTCCAACCATAGATTAATTAGACTCAAAAGATTCGTCTCGAACTTTACAGACAAACTATGCAATTAGTTATTTTTTTACCTACATTTAATGCTTTATGCATGCGTCTAAAGATTCGATGTGATGGGTGAAAGAGAAAATATTTTGGGTATACATGGCAAGTGAACGCGGCCATAGTAACCAATGCAATCAATCAGCTGATGGATCAATCGATTATAAAAGTTGTGTACTAGGTAGTACGTTGCTTGCTCCCTCCAACTTCGCAGGCACTTGTCTGATGCTGGTAGACCGCTTGTGCCACGCCCAGATTCTCCCATCACCTCTATTGACACTAAAAAAATGTCCTAGGCACTACCAAGTTATAAATATCTTGACATGTTAGAAGTCAAAAGCATAGTAAAACATCAAAGATGCATGAAGGAGACGGCGAGTCATGGTGAGCCAGGTCAGTCGACTTAGCCGACTTACCCCCTCAGTCGGCTTAGCCGAGTGTCCCAGTTGGCTAAGCCGACTGGCCCTTAATGCAGCCCACGGGTGCTGTCCAAGCCCGCAAAAGTCGGCTAAGCTGATTTCCTCTGTAACTCCGAACAAACTCATTTCCAAATCGGTTTTTGGCATGTTTTTAACGTGGGAAACTTGGAGAACACAGTTTAAAGTTGTTCCGTACCAGGATAAGATCACCCCCTCTATATATATGAGAGAATCACGGACGGTTGATGTAGGGTCGAGATGGTGGACTAGAGAGGAGTGAGTAGTCCTTTCTAAAAAATAAATGCACGGGCTAACCGAAACAAATGCAGATTAAAACTATCGGTCTAGCCAAGACTACACCCCTTTATCTAAGTTTCAAACACCTTACAAAGATCCTAAATAGACAACAAAGGTGTTAGGCTAGGTAGAGCTCACCTAACAATTATAGCTTGTAAGGTCACACAAACCTATGCAACTAGTACTTCAAGCAATCAGGGAGCTCCTACACAATCTAGTAAGCAAAAGCGCAAAGCTCCTAAGCTCACTAGCAATGCTCAATAATAAGGCTACATAAGCTAAATTAGAGAGCGCAAATTACTTAGCTACACAAACTAAGCAATGTAACTAACAAGGTTACTAAAACCAAATTAGTTACGCAATGGAGCTACTTCTATGCTACACAAGCAAGAAGGTAACTAGCAAACTACATAAGTCAACTAATTACAAGAGCACTACACAAGCACAATGTATATGAAAGTAAATATAAGCTTGTGTTGCGTGGAATGCAAACCACCGAGAAGATGATGAAGACAATGTTGACACGGTGATTTTCTACCGAGGTTCACTTGGTTGCCACCAAGCTACGTCCCCGTTGTGTCGACCGCTCACTTGATGGTTCGGCGGCTAATTGGCATCACCCGCCAAGCCCACACGTCGGGCACCGCAAGAACCTATCCCGAAAGTGAGGGTAGCTCAATGACACGCTCTACTAGAGTTGCTCTTCGCGATCCCCGCGGGGTGAGCACAATCCCCCTCACAAATCCTCCTTCGGAGCACTTCACAATCTTCTTGCGTGCTTCAATGGAGTCACAAGCCACCAAGCCGTCTAAAAGGTGGCAACCTCCAAGAGTAACAAGCACCACCGGCTTGCAACTCGATCACCTAATGGCACTCGATGCAACCTCACAATGCAACGCACTAGAATCACACTCACTCGCAAACGAATCGCACTCTTGCAAGTACAAGTGAGTTAGAGGGCATCCAAGCACACCTACAAAAGCCACCAAGGCTTAAGGGTGCTCATCAACCAGCCCAAGCCCGAGCTCCGCCTCTATTTATAGCCCCCAAGCCAAATAGAGCCGTTGGAGCAAAGTTGTTGGTTTCTGCGAGGGCACCAGACATGACGGTGCCTGGCACCGGACACGGCGGTGCCCTCCCAACGGTCAAATTCTAACGGCTAGAAACTAGCCATTGGTCACCGGACAGGGTGGCAGTGGCACCGTCACAGGGGTGGCGGTGACCACCCAAGTCAACGCCGCCAAACCCTTGCCCTCGGGATAAATAGGGCGGTGCACCACCCTAGGCACGATGGTGACCAAGCCCTACTCTCGCGCACTCTTCCGAAAAAAGATGGTGGCACCGGACTACACCCGGCAGTGCACCACTCTCACTATGGCGGTGTACACTATCACTTCCGGTGACCACCCCGGCTCCTGCTGCGCTAGGCCAAGTCTAGGGTGGGCACCACCCTAGGGGTGGCGGTGCCACCGGAAAACCAGTGGCGGTGCCACCGGACAACCAGTGGTGTTGCCCTTAGGGCAACACGCTACTCTCAGCCTCCCAGCTGGACACCGCCACAGGGGTGGCGGTGCACCGGACAGGGGTTGGCGGCACCACCTAGGCAGCACCCCTAAAGGGTCAAGATGACAGACTAGAGGGGGGTGAATAGTCCTTTTGAAAACTTAAATGCGTTGGCTAACCAAAACAAATGCGGAATTAAACTTATCGGTCTAGTCAAGACTACACCCCTCTATCTAAGTTCTCTAGCACCTTGCAAAGATCCTAATTAAGCAATTAAGGTGCTAAGCTTAGCAAGAGCTCACATAATCAATTCTAGAGCAAGGTCACACAAACCTATGCACTAGTACTTTGCCAACCGAGGGAGCTCCTACACAACTAGTGAAGCAAAAGCACACAGCTCCTGAGCTCACTAGCAATGCTCAATAATAAGGCAACCAATGCCAAATTAGAGAGCGCAAATTACTTAACTACATAAACTAAGCAATGTGACTAACAAGGTTACACAAACCAAATTAGCCACACAAGGGGAAGCTTCTAGCTACACAAGCAAGAAGACAACTAGCAAGCTACACAAGCAAACTAGTTACGAGAGCAACTACACAATCACAAGTATATAGAAAGTAAATACAAGCTTGTGTTGCACGAAGGCAAACCACCGAGAAGATGAAGAACAATGTTGACACAGTGATTTTTCTCCTGAGATTCACTTGGTTGCCACCAAGCTACGTCCTCGTTGTGTCGACCAACACTTTGTGGTTCGGCGGCTAATCGGTATCACACCGAGCCTCTCAAAAGGCACCGCAAGAACCACCATCAAGTGTGGTAGCTCAATGACACGCTCAATGGAGTTGCTCTTCGTGATCCCCGTGGGGTGAGCACAATCCCCCTCATAAAGCTTCTCCGGAGCCTCGCACAATCTTCTTGCAAGCTTCGACGGAGCCACAAGCCACCAAGCCATCTAGGAGGTGGCAACCTCCAAGAGTAACAAGCACCACCGGCTTGCAACACGATCACCTAGTGCCACTCGATGCAATCTCTCAAAGCAATGCACTAGAATCAACTCACTCACAAACGATTCGCACTCTTGCAAGCACAAGTGAGTTAGAGGCTCTCCAAGCACTCCCAAAGCATGGACACTAAGTCCTAAGGGTGCTCAATTATTGCCAAGGCCGGCCACCACTTCTATTTATAAGCCCACAAATGAATATAGCCATTATGCCATCACTAGGCTGAAAATCGCGAGCGACACACGCGCTGACGCTAAGCAACGGACGCGACACCCCAGCGTCTGTCTCTTAGATGGCCGCCACATGTCCTGTGCAACCAAAAAACCAACGGTCGAATTCCCAGCGTCAGACGCCTTCGATGCTCTGCACCCTCAGCGTCCGTCGCGTGATAGACATAGCACAGAGAGCTCCCACGCCGTGCCCAGCAGCGACAAACACGTCTGTCGCCTCTGCGACAGACACGACTCAGCGTCCGTCGCTCCTGCGCACCGAAGCCGCCCTCGCAAACTGATCGATAGATGCTGACGTCAGCGTCCATCGCTCGAGCACCACAGCGTCTGTCGCCTCCTCTGCAGCTGGCCGAGCTAGGGTAAGCCGACAGATGCCAAGGCCAGCGTCTGTCGCCCCTAGTACCAGTGTCTGTCGAGTGTTTCTCGGCGAGAAACACTCCCGCGACCTTGCCACTTCTTCCGACCTACGGTGTAAAGGAAATTGATCATTTCTATTCCTCAAAAACGCCTGAATCCCACCTCGCAAGCTCGGTGGGAGGGAGAGAGGACCCCAAACCCCTCTCTACCCCTCAAACTCCATCGCCTTCGCAAATGTGCCAACACCAACAAGTGATTACCACCTTGTGCACGTGTGTTAGCATTTTCACAATTATTTTCTTGAAGGAGTTAGGCACTCAACTTACCTCGCCACTCGATCCTAACACGTATGCAAAGTTAGATCACTCAAGTGGCACTAGATGACCGATATACAAACAAGTTTGCCCCTCTTGATAGTACGACCATCTATCCTAAACCCGGTCATCAACTTCTCTACACACCTATGACCGGTGAAAAGGAAATGCCCTATGGCTATACCTTTGCCTTGCGCATTCCATTCCAACTCCTCCAACGTTGATGCAACACATGCACCAACCAATCACCAAATGATATGATCCACTTCATATCATCACGTGATTGTATTGGTTCATCGATCTTGACCTCACTTGCTCTTCACTGTTGCCTCGGTCCATTGGCGCCAAGTCTTGCCTAAGCTTCACCGTCACACGCGGTCCCTCGCTCCAAAGCCTCCGACTTGCCCTTCACACTTGCAACCGGTCCATCGAGCCAAGCCTCATCTCGATCTTCTCCACCTTGGTCACATGACTCCATGTCATGTCTCATATGCAATAAGCTCCTTCATGACACAATCACATGTGGACTAATCTCCTGTGTATCTCACATGACCACATATTAGTCCACCTAAGTTGTCACTCAATTACCAAAACCAAACAAGGACCTTTCAACCCCGAGCCCGGTTTCGCCTCCTTTTCTTTATCAATTTCTTCACCTTTGTAAATGTGCTAACACCACCAAGTGTTCACCAACTTGTGCACGTGTATTAGCTTTTCACAAACAATTCCCAAAGGGTTAGTCACTTCTTTCACCACGCCACTCGATCCTAACATGTATACGAAGTTAGATCGCTCAAGTACGTGGCACTAGATGACCGATATGCAAACAAGTTTGCCCCTCTTAATAGTACGGCCATCTATCGTAAACCCAGTCATGCACTTCTCTACACAACCTTTGACCGGTGAAATGAAATGCCATAGGTTATACCTTTGTCTTGCGCATTCCATTTCATCTTCTCCAATGTTGATGCAACACATGCACCAACCAATCACAAATGATATGATCCACTTCATATCATCATGTGACCGTATTGGTTCATCGATCTTGACTTCACTTGCTCTTCACCGTTGTCTTGGTCCATCGGTACCAAGTCATCACTCAACTTGCCCTTCACGCTTGCAACCGGTCCATCAAGCCAAGTCTTGTTTTGATCTTCTCCACCTTAGTCACATGACTCCATGTCATGTATCATATGCAATGAGCTCCTTCATCACATGTGTGAGCTTTGCAACATATCCAAGCCATTTCACCTCTATGGCATGTATTGCTCACACACATGTACTTGTGAACTAATCACCTATGTATCTCACTCAAACACATATTATTCCACCTAAGGTTGTCACTCAATTACCAAAACCAAAGAAGGACCTTTCAGTTGAGTTCTCATATATCTAATCAATCAAAAATCAATCTACCAACCCTTTTACTCCTTTTCCAACCTCTCCTGCTATTCGGCACGTCTCCCTACGATATTTGTCGGTATCTTAGACGGCCTTGCTGGTTCTAGGACATTCTTCATGTGCTCCTCCCCGATGGGTCTTCCCAGGAGAAATTCGGGAGTCTATCCGGCCAATAATAGGCTCAACATCGTCCTAACCGGTCTCTAGATCGGTTTCGTCGATCACGCTGCGTTCTTGCTGTGTTGCAGGTTGTGTGCAACCTCTTCGACGTGCTAGCCCCTGCTGGTATGTGATCCAGACACCCTCTGGCGTCAACGGCCTCCCCTCCCTTCTCTCCCCTCACTTCTCCAATAGATATATAATAGAGATGCATGAGATGAGTTTTGCAAGAAGGAATTACTAGTTGACAAGTTAGCCTAGCTGCGGCTTTAACTCTCACGTGTTTCCCAACCCAACCCAACCGTATTTTTTTAAAAAAAAATATCAATTGAAATTTCGAATCATCCCAAATTTGAACTATAATCTACGTCGCACAAAGTTAGTAAATAAATAAGTATATATGAACCAAGGACAGAGCCATTTCCAGCTAAGCTGGCTCCTGTTCATTTTAATCTAAGCAAGTTAATTAAAAGTGGCCTTTTACTTCTTACAATATAATATTTTTCTACTGCATTTATGCAAGTATGGCTAATATAAGCATGAGACCAAATTTAATGGTCACCTCTGATATGATCGACCTGCACAAATTAAATATCATAATAATAGACAGATCAATCGACATGCATAGATAAATGCATCTTCAATCAATTAACTGACTCATTCACACAATTTATTTATTCATATATACGGCACGTTACATGCACACAAGAGGTAACAGGGCACGCATGCAACGCGGACGACACTGCGGGGGCATGGGCGGCCGGGCACCTAGCAGTTGGGGATGGCCATGCCGCAGGAGGTGACCATTTTGCGGGCACCGGGGTGGTATTTGCCGTAATTAGGGTTTTTCTGGTACTCGCACAGGCATGCCTCTTGCGCTCGCAGGTTGGAGCAGCACGCCGCCGTGGGTTTTGCCCCTTGAATGACCGCCGCCTTACAACTCGCTAGCGCCGCGATGTTGCAGTCTGCTGATGCCCCGCCTGCGCTCGTCGCCACTACCACGGCTAGGGCCAGGGCCACCAGCATCGCCACAGCCTTCGCCATGCCTACTATATATCTCCGCGAGTGAATGGAGGTTATATTCAGATGTGGTGCATGGGAATGAATTGAAGCGCGCTCTGGCTTGGTATTTATATACAAGATGAGTTGCCATACCAAAAGTAGCGTGGACAGCACGATTATTCACTCCCTTCTACTATATTATTATAAGAAAATTTACTTTAATCTATATCTCTATATCTATAATACTATATCCAAGATATTATCCTATTATATAATATATATTATTAAATATTAAAGTATGGAAATTTCTTTCTTTCGTCGGTCTGTCCCTCACTCCCACCACTCTTCCAGTGATCCAGTCGACCCGCCCCGCGTGGCAGGAATTTGAGGCCTAGCAAGAGCAGACTATGATGGAGCTACAATATCCATTCTAATTTATAGTAGTGTAGTTCACTTGAATCTATCTATACATACATAATCTCTATATCTATATTTGTACTATCTAATATTAAATGGAGAACATTTCTCTTATTCGTCCCTCAGTTTGTCACTCTACTTCTCCATCCATCTCCCACTTCTATCCTTCTTGGTCTGTCACTCTCTTCCCCATCTATCCCTCCAACACAACATCGGTTATTAGCATCACTCATCTATGGCCTATATCTATCTCTATATATATCTTTTCTCTATCTCTTTTTTTTAGATAATGAACTCTCTTCTCTATCTCTACAACTAAAATGCCTCAGATATCAAAGTCTACCTAGCAGAACCATAGCCTCAAATGTAAGTCTTTCCGGCAGACCAAAACTGTGATGGTTTTGTCAATCACTGTGGCCTTCTCAATTGAGTATCTCAGTTTCCGATTTTCTTCAAAAAAAACCGGCTTCAATCAATCAATCAACAAAAAATCCAAACCTCCTGATCACCATGTCTTAATCAATCAATCAAGAAAACCAGAAACCCCTAAATCACCATGACTCCTCAATTGCGTGTCCCCCTAGCCCCACAAGGCTGCAAAGCCCAAGCGAGCACCGTAAGTCCAGATGCCCTTGCTCAGTCGCACTCCTCCCTCGCGTCATCTTCTCGCACTTCGTCACCAACCTGCCGGCACTCCACCAGGTCTAGGTTTGCAGCACCCGTTCCTCATTTCTCTGCACAACAAAATATGGGAGTCCTTGAAATGCTCAAAGTGAAAGAAATCTTCTTATCACAAAGTAGACATAGCAAACCTTTGGTGCTACAACATGAGATAGAAAAGGGGCAGAAGTATCAGTCTCAAGATGCATAGAGCCAAGTAGAACCTTGGCAACCTAAGACTGGATACGGCTAATGATCTCCTTAAGAGACCATATTATGTGGTATTTCCCTCATCCCACATGGAATAAGTACAATTATACCACCCAAAAACATCTACAATATTATTAATCTCAAATAATCTGTCACCTAAAAGATTAAATTCAAACTAAATTTGAATCTCAAAAGGTGTGCTATAGCCTCATAGGTTGGCCAAATATTAAATCCAAGAAATTTGCAGCTGCTTTGTGTAATCACCGAATCTAAATGAATCCAGAGAAAATAAGAAAGAAGACAAATATAGAAATGGTGTTCTCATTTCTTTTCTTACTTACCGTGTGGTTATAAAAGCATAGAGCTACTCTTGCTATGGTATGGAGTTATAGACTGCATATAGTGCTCTACACGCCAAAAATAAATGGACAGTCGCATCACCCTATCTATTTCAGCTTGCGTCAGAGAAGTTATGATCAGCCTAAATAGCAACGTGAAGCTCATTAGCTATCACAAATTATGTCTTTGCCACACCATAGGGGCAGAAAATAGCAAATTGATCAAAGTGTGCATGCAAAATAGAAAATCAGGGTACCATTCATCTTTCTTGCAGTTAGCAAAAAGGAAAATTGATTTCAAAATTTGGTTTCATGTGTATTGGGCTCCTGAATTCACTCATGCATTGATCATCCAAAATATATATAGCAATCATAAAAAAACATATTACTTACAGTTGATTTTTTTAAAAATTGAGTTTTGTTTAAAAAACATATTAGTTTCATTATCCACATAATCTCTAATGAGATTAGTGCAGTTTACTTATGTGCCTGAATATCTGCAAAATTGGTTTGCTGAGACTAGAAAAGCATCAGACAATTATTGCCGGTGGTCATCAGCTCTTACATAAGACGAGTACTCTGAACCTAAACATAAATAAGTCACGACCTGATTTTTTTTCTGTCACAGCTTAGTAAAATTCAGTAAATTTGGTTGTTTAGTGCCAAACAAGCTTCATTGAGTTGTGAGATCAATATGTCCATGTCTCAACGAAAAGCTACCCAACAGTATCTAACAAATAGATGGAGATGTGAAAGATTGGAAATTGAGGAAATCCCAAACAAATTTATGACAAAAAAATGCTCAAATAGATGTGGATCAATAAAATGACAACAGGAATTCTGTCCAAGTATAGGGCAGGACTCAAAGTATCTTTAGTTTAGCATATTGTCTATATAGGCATGCAAGTGCAACTCCTCTGGTATTTGTTCCAAGATCTGTTTCACAAATAACCACTAATCAGTTCCTTGTATCCCCTAATCTCATTGGCATGCATTATCAAGGTGTGCCCAGAAAATTTCCATATGAGTACTATGCTTAGAGTTCAGATCAGTTCTATTTTTTTTCTATTTGCAACATGTGGAATTTATGGAATCATCATTTCAGAAGCTGACTTTTGTAATACCCATTCATCTCCTCGCATGTATGTATAACACATGTACGATCTGTTTGTTTTGTTGGTTGTTATATTTTATATAATGCTGATATCACTTTTTGAATTTATATTTGACTTTTGCACAGGATGGCCAAAACGATGTGAAATGACTTTGTGATCTAGCTATTGGTTTAAGAAGAAAATTCTAGAACCTTTTCAATTCCTAAAGGACTGCAAAATTTTCTTAGGTGTGTCATAGACAAAAAGTGACAGAATAGTAACCTGATTGTTTCAACTTCACATCAAAACTTGAGTTACATACATGTTAATTGTCTATCCTTCATGAAGACTTATATAATGTTGATGTTCTGAACATCACGCTCGTAGTATTGTTTTTTATAGCAGTACAACACACATTTATGCTCAAATTATCAGGACGTTATTTTTTCTTGTTACAAAGCATGTGCATTTACCTAGTACTATGTATATATACCATGTATGCACTATGAATGAGACATCCAGTGCATAAATGCTACATCACATGATGATTATCCATGATCAAGGCTTTAGCAAGTGCTTAACACCTAGGGTACTACATTAATCACGGTTTACTTGTGTTGTGTCACATATGTTGTCACCTTAAGAAAGCTTATGCAAAGTCACTTAAACATTATCACTATGTGAGTACTTAAGTTCAAAATAGCATGCCATGTACATAAATGAATGAGAAATGCTAATGTTTATGAGATGCACATGGAATGCACATTATCTTTAGCATCCACAAAAAATTTAAGATTGTTTTGAACTCTTTGGAATCTCATTTCACATCAAAACCAAATTTTGAGGTATCAATATTTATGATATCTAATAATAAGTATCTTTTTTAGATTTTCCATGAGATATATTTTCATAGTATGTATATTTGAGATCATAAAAGTTAATATTTTTGTCTATATATTTGGACAAATTTTAAATACTTTAATAAAAACGCATCTACAATTTTTTTTGACCAAGGTAATAGTACCTCTAAAGGTAATTCTGCCGCGTGGTAGTAGTCTTGTCTTGCTCGCTTCCCCACATTTCCAGTTTTCCACCTATTCTTGTCAAGCATATTAGCTACACCCCCTAATTATTCCTGTGAAATTTTGAGAAACAAAAATGGCGGTTTCTCTTTTATCCAATCAGTGAAGCTTTGCTGCCCCGACAACCACTTGGTCATGATCAGCAATCTTTTGTCAAGTGACAACACAGGTTGGTCACTTTACTTGTTTTTCCAAAAAATCACACCACTAAAATTATTGGACAGTAGGGACCTTATTGAAAGAGACAACACAAGCGGTGTGCAAAATAACGTACAAAGCTTTTCAAGGAAACAGGAGCGCGGCAGTTACTCCTGAACTGCAAGAATAAACATTTAATTTTTTTTCTCAAATACGCAAAAGGTTTGCGCATCATTATATATATTAAGATCAAGAAGTAGAGTTTTTACATCGACGCACTGCTTGAGCGCACTAGGCGGGGCTTAGGTTTTACAATGAGCTCATCCCCACCTAGCAGACTAAATACATGGCGGCTACTCACGCAACAGTCAACCTAACTTCGCTGTGCCAAGGTCGATGCATTGGTCTGCGAACTTGATGTGTGCGAGGAGTTGCAATATCATGCAGGAGACGTTGCGGAAGCATCTTCCTTTTTCTCTCTTAACCACAACTCTCACACTACAAGCACGGACATAGAGTCTGCTCCCCACTTTTTGTCGCTCGTCCAGCGCGCCCGCCATGAGTTCCACCAAGAAAGGAGGGTGCCCCTGCCCACTTGGAAAGTGTCTGCACCGAGTGCCACCAGGATGTTCCACCAAATCTGCCCGGAGAAGGAACACGACGCTACGATATGGTCGATCATCTCCTGCTCCTAGTTGCATAGGAAGCAGTGATCGAGTGCACCGAGGTTGTGCTGTGTCCGTCGGTCTACAATCCAATGTCTTTAGCGTACCGCGAGCCAGAGGAAAACTTTGATTCGTAGCGGGGTCCAGGTAGTCCAGATCTTCTTGCATCCAGGGATGGGATGCGAGGCCGAGTAGAGTGCTCTGGAGGCTGACCTTGAA
Source organism: Saccharum spontaneum (assembly GCA_022457205.1). NCBI lineage: Eukaryota > Viridiplantae > Streptophyta > Magnoliopsida > Poales > Poaceae > Saccharum > Saccharum spontaneum. Next base: position 583,512 of record CM039605.1, on the reverse strand, counting down.
GAGTATGTGCCGTCTGCAGTCCACCTCCAGACCATGGTGTCCTCCGCGTCGTTCAGACGTACTTCTCACACTTGGTCCCAAATGTCCAGGTACTCCTTGATTGCAGGTGCGGTCGGGCCACCGGTAGTCCGGTTGGGTAGGGCAGAGGAGGTTGTGGCCATGCGAATGTAGCGACGGTCGACGAGTCTGGTGAGGGAGGGCGCTAATTTCTTTTGAGAAAACGCCTTGCATTGGGTTTGTGCATGCTCAAGTCTCATATGATCACAGTTCAGTACCTGGCAACCACAAATTAGATGATGAGTTACCATGGATCTTAAGCCTTACAATGATGACAGTGACACTAGACGATTTCCTGCCCTCTGAGTAGAAAGAAGAGAGGATGCTAACAGGCTAGACTGACCATGTGTAGATTGTTTGTATGAACAAAATGCTTCCAACTCTTCAGTGGCCTGTTTTGGGTATGAATGAATTAAGCCTGTTGGGCCTAAATCTTGGGCTACCTTTTTTTTGTAGGGAGAACTCGTAGTCCATGCTACTGAATACTGGACATGACGGTACAGGCTAACAACGAAGCCACTGTTTGCCTAAATGGCCGTCAACTCGTTTAAACACAATTTTAATTCTAATATTTCAAAAAATATCAATTTTAATTCTAACACTGTAATACTTGATATAGGTGACCTACTATTTGCCGTTTGGGTGTTTACTGTTTAAGTCAACACTAAATAATGTAGATGCCCTTGCTAAAATATTTGCATTTAGGCATTACTGTACTTCAAACGGGACTGCTAGCGTCCAGACGTTCGGACGCGGTAGCTCCTGCGCCCGACGCATGCAGCCCCCTTGTCCCACGCCCATCCCGTGCCAGAGGCGGCGTCCGTTCGGACGGAGCTCCCGCTCCCGACGCACACAGCTCCCTCGCCCCGCGCCCATTCTGCCCGAAGGCGGCGTCCGTCCGGACGGAGCTCCCGCGCCTGCGCCCAACGCACGCAGCTCCCTTACCTCGTGCCCATCCCACTCCCCATCCTACCCAATGTACCGCGCCTGCGCCCATCCCGCCCGATCCGCCGCGGCATCGCGTCCCCGCCGCTCCTGTGTCCGCGGCCTCCATCTTCGCCACACCAGGGAGTCATAGCTGTTGGATCACCGAGGGCTTGGGTTTCTTCCACACCTACATCTAGATCTACCTTTGCAACACTTAGATGAAACCATTGCAACATAGATAAAACATTTGGAATGTACATTTGCAACATAGTCATTTGCAACATATGTAACATCTAAATAAACCACTTGCAACAAACGACTGAAACTGATAAAACATTTTGAACAAACTCTTGAAACATACGTGTATAGCCATTGCAACCTATGCAACATCCGGATATACCTTTGCAACATCCATATAAAATACTTACAACATATCTCTGAAACATATGAATTGGAACATACGTTTGCAACACGTGTTTTCAATGCGCATGACGCGGTTGGCGTGGCGAACTGATGCAGTGGAGGAGGCCACGATAGTGGATGGCGACACCCTACGTAATAGAGGCGGCCGATGCGGGGAGGTGGCCGTGGCAGGTGGATGAAGGCGCCCTGCTGTGGTGGAGTTGGCCACGACAAGCGGACGGAGCGACCCTAGCGGGCGAAACGAGTCCGCGCGACGCAGTGGAGGCACGAATGCGAGCGGACAGGGGCATGCAAATGGAGATGACCATGGCGGTCAGGACGCGCAATGCAGGTGAGAGTGAGTGGAGAACGGACGAGAGTGAGTGGAGCACGTAGGGCGAGGCGTGTGAACGGACAGACGCCGCTTCTTCCCCGCATTGTACTTCAAAACATTTTTATGAACATGACTGACTTCACGCGTCCTTCATTTTTGATTCACACACTCTCGTAATGAATTACGATGAAATTTATTGGAAGCGTGTGGCCAACATGTCTTGGGCCCACTTGCCAAGGACACGTGAAGTCAATCATGTTTGAAGGCACACTATATATTAAGAGGAAAGCCAACAAAGATTTGAAAATTTTAAGTTGGTTAGCTTGAGATTTGAGAATATGCAAAGGAAACCTAACAGTTTTGCGCGCATGGTCAGTCACACGATGACCCTCCTTGTCGCGAATGAGACCTAATGATGAGATTAAAAAATATGCAAAGGAAAGCCCAAGAGTTTTGGTAATTGGTAGAGTAAGTGGGCTTGGGGAGTTGAATCAAATTAATCGTAGCGGGCGGGGGCTGCAGGGCAAACGGGCGGGGGCGGCGGCGGCGGCGACATCTGCATCTGCATCTGCATCTCTCCCCACCTCGTCTCCCGCATCTGCCCTGCCTTGATCCCGCCGCCAGCCATCCAAGGGAGCCGGGAGCCATGTCTCCCTCCGGCGAGCTGCTGGCCTCCATCTCCTCCGCCCTCGCCGTCGCCTTCGTCCTCCTCGCCTGCGTCGAGCTCGGCGACGCCGCCGCCGCCGTCGGCGTCTACCGCCTCATCCAGTACGACCTCGCCGGAGCCCCGCTCGGCTCCCGCGCCGCGGTCATCAACCACCACGCCGCCGCGCTCCCGCTCCCCGCCGGCGCGGACCTCTCCCGCTCCGCCCTCGTCGCGCCGCTCCTCGACCTCCCGCTCTCCTTCCTCAGAGGTCAGCCCACTTCACTCTCCCTCCCCTCTACTACTACTACTACATCTTCTTAATTACTGTATTATGGACCAGTAGTAGCTTACTACACTACGGAGTAGTAAGTAGATCTCTTCCTGCCTCCACTCCACACACTTTTCCTAGCTGCTATTATATCGTCTCTCCCCTGTCGGATGGGTTTTGCGGTTACCATCTCCCCTTTTTGATTCGCAATTGTCTGTACTAGCTTTTGCTCACTACTAGTTTTCACTATATACATGTCGCCTCATGCTGCTACTTTCAGGCTGGATCACGCCCGGCAGCATAGGCAGTTAGGCACTCACGCACTGCGCTTGACCTCGTCACTTTTGTTTCTTACTTTGGTCGCGATCTGCCTTAGTTGCCACTCACTGTTTCCAAATCTGATGTGCCCATTTCACATTATAACATCATCATCATTAAATATGAACTGTGAATGATATTTCTACTGCTGCCAAATCTTAAAGCACTTGTACAACCATCTGCCTCTGTCGCTGAAAAACCCTTGCGATGCCTTCTCAGAGTACCTGGTGGAGAAAAAACATCTGGGGGGATTGCTCATTCTGCTCCCGACAAACCGCGGCGGTGACAAGGAAAGTGCTGATGACAAGGGGCAAGTCAAAGGTGTACTGACTGAGCTGGAGAAGTTGCTTGTGCACGAACAAGTTCCAGTAAGCCATAGTTTTCTCTTTGATCTAAGCAAATAGCTCAATTTGACTCAGCATCTATCACCCTAGCCATTCTGGACACCCTTCACTGTTTCTGTAATGGCTCAGAAGATATGTTACATAGCTCCACTGGTATAAACATATAGCGCAAAAAATAAATTGATTCCACAAAGTTAAGATGCATCCAACTTCATTAATGATCTGTATGAAAAATGGCTTCATCATCAATTAACAGTCTAAGAATTCATTGCATTCAAGATCCTGAGATAATCTATGCCTATTCCCTATTTGCTTGAGTAATCCACATCCACTTTTCTGTCTCATATGACGTCTTGGCTAAACTGTGTTCATTGTTTCATGCAGTATCCAGTGTACTTTGCTTTGCACGATGACAGTTTTGATAACCTGCTGGCAGATATCCATAAAATTGCCTCTTCAGGTCAACCAGCGTCTGCAACAACAGGAGGGTAATACTCATTAGAAATTGTGCATATTTTAAACTGGCCAGCCTTTTTGCACTTTGAACTCTAACCCAATTACGATGTATGGAAAATTTGAAACCGCCAGTCTCATGGTATTTTCTTTTGATATTTTTTTCTTTCAACTTGTAGTTACAAACTTGTCGTGTCCTCGGCAGAGCCTAGAAAAGTGTCATCTCCGACCATTTCTAATATCCAGGTAGCCTTTCTTCTAAAATCAATTTACTGTCAGTTATAATGTGCTTTATTTCCTTAAGTTAACTTTTTGGGGTTTTCCCATAACGTAGAAGCCTATTAGTGACTGTTCCAAACTTATTTTTTTGCTATCAAAACAAAACTGTTTCCCTTGTTCCTTTTGTAAATCTGAACACACTGAAACTGAATCTTTTGAGTTGCAGGGATGGTTACCTGGATTGAAAGGAGAGGGTGATAGTGAACAGCTTCCAACTATTGCCATAGTTGCAAACTATGACACCTTCGGTGCTGCACCTGTATGTTTGTCCAAAAACTGTTCCCAGACGGTTCTTTGATGTTCTTCTAGATGTCTCGGATAACATGGATTTTCTCAGGCACTTTCTGTGGGAAGCGACAGCAATGGAAGTGGAGTTGTGGCTCTTCTAGAGATTGCAAGACTATTTTCACGTCTGTATTCAAATCCTAAGACAAGGGGCAAGTACAATATTCTCTTTGGGTTAACATCTGGTGGACCCTACAATTACAATGGAACTAGCAAGGTAAGTGTGCCCATTTGTTTGATTTAGCAACTAGGTCCTTCTTTATGTCATCTGTGTAAGCAACTTACAGCTGTTTTTTTTAATGATGCAGTGGCTTAGGAGTTTTGATCAGCGTGTACGTGAGAGCATTGACTACGCAATTTGCTTGAACAGTGTTGGTTCCTGGAGCAATGACCTCTGGATGCATGTATCAAAGCCTCCAGAGAATCCCTATATCAAGGAAATCTTTGAAGTATGTTAATCATTTGAAGCTTGATGGTCCATAACCTTAGCTATCTGTAAGGATAGTCAGATTGATATCTGTGAATTTATTTGCTTTCAGGAATTTTCGGATGTCTCTAAAGAAATGGGTGTTTCAGTTGGAATCAAGCACAAGAAGATTAATGTCTCAAATCCTAGAGTATGTACTTCTTATTTCAAGGATTAAATATACCCTCACATTGATTTCAGTTCCAATCAGGAACATTTGAACAAAAAGAAGTATACAATAGGCATTAGATGACAACACCCTTTTTGAATACATATACAATAGTCATATGTGTAGAACTAGTGACTAAACCTATACATCCAAGTATGTGGAATAAAACATATGTTTCTTATGTTCCTCTTATCCACCTGTCCGTTGACGGTAGAATTTTAGTAAACTTTGCATTTTGATGGACTTCACTATCTAACTTTGCATTTTGATGGGCATCACTATCTTCGCCACTGTTATTTTATCTTGCATCACACTGCCATCTTCACTACATAGTGCATCTGTATACTAATCAGGTTTGCATGTCGTTTAACTTAGTGCTTGTTTAATGTTTACTGAATGTGAATTGGAATCATGATGTTCCTAGCTGGGTTCTTAAATTCTCCCGTTGCACTTTATTGTTTATGTGTCTGTCTCACCGTGTGTCATGCTTTTCAAACTTGTAGGTAGCATGGGAACACGAGCAGTTCTCAAGGTTTAGAGTGACTGCACTTACTCTTTCAGAAATGTCTACCCCTCCTGAATTTTTGGAAAGCACTGGCAGTCTTCATGACACTAGGTGAAGTCACTTCCAATGCATCCTGAGTCATTTGGGCACAGTCAGTCCAATCTATTTTAGTCAGTCCAATCTATTTTAATGCTTTTATGTTTTTAACCTTATTGCAGAGAATCTACAGATGTTGAGTCAGTAATCCGAACTGTCAGATTAGTTTCTGAGACTCTTGCGGTAAGCTAAATCATTTGCTTCTCAGTTCTTGGACATTTGTTTTTTGGTATTGATTTTTCGGTGTATACATGTGTCATGCGGGTGGGTTTTATGTTGTTGGCTGAAAAGTACTGTTCGCTGATTTGTTATGAGAGAAAAAACACTGTACCATGGCTGATAAGTTCAAGCGAACAGGATTGTTTGATTGTGATGAGAAGTCATTGGAGGCTTGAATCATCATATTGCTACTATCAAAATGATGATTAAAATTAAAATTTGCTGGCTGCCTCTTGCCCTTTTACAGAGACACATCTATGGATTGAAAGGAAGGAACATCAACGTTTTTGCAGAGAATAGCAGCTTAGCCATTAATCCTCACTATGTCAGGTCCTGGTTGGATCTGTTGTCACGGACACCACGAGTTGCACCTTTTCTACAGAAAAATGATCCCTTCATAGCAGCGCTCAAAAAGGTTTGGATGGTTGCTTTCTATGCTTCATCTGTCACCTGGTTCCTATTTTTCTGGCAAGAGATGACATTGGTATTCTGGTGCAGGAACTGTCCGAACACACTACTGATGTGCATGTCCAAAGTGATGCGCTTGATGGCATGTTCACTTTCTATGATGCAACGAAAGCAACTCTAAATGTGTACCAGGTATGTTTAAGTGACATATTAATCAACATGATGAAAGGGTATTTCAGATTTGATCATGTGAAGTTGAACACCGCTTATAAGTTGTGCTTTTGAGACACCATCGAATTGAAATTATCTCACACGGTTATTATTCCCTAACTACCCAGGTTGCAAGTGTTACCTTTGATCTGCTGTTCCTTCTGGTGCTCGGTTCCTATCTGATCGTTCTCTTCTGTTTCCTAGTAATTACTACACGGGTATGGATCATTTCTTTGCTTGGTTTACTTTGGATAGAACGTGAACATCTGCTTTGCCGCAACTGAGAAGTATTGACTTGCTTGAACAGGGTGTTGATGATCTCATTAACATATTCCGGCGGCCTCCATCACGCAAGCTCAAGGGAGCATAGGCTAGGTTATGTTTTGTGTATTAGCGCCAAGAGACGCATGCCTAGTTAGAAGAAGAGATAGACATGAGGATGACAGGCAAGCTAGCTTCCCACAGCACATAGACATGTACTTGCAAAATTTTACTGTTCCCCCGTACTCGGGCCAATGTGAGTGGCTTCTCAAGTTCGACAGCACAAAAAACAATTTCTTCCCTTTTTTCTGTGAGGAATTTCGAATGTAAAATTGAGCTGTATTGGTTACAATTTTGGCTTAATTATTCGGGTGGACTGGTGGTGGTGTCTTGGAGACAGAAAAGGCACGCACCACGCTGTACTCCCATACCCAGCTCTGAACTTTGGCCTGCCGTGCCCGTGCGACTGTGTCCATGAACTCTAGGTATCTAAATGTTTCACGGATGGGTATTCCAACTGAAAAACGTAATTTCTAGTACTGGAACTATACTTACGTAACTTCTGGGTACTTCAACTAAAAACGTAACGTCTAGGTACTGGAACTATACTTAAGTAACTTCTGGGTACTAGCGCTTGAGCAGTACCGCGTCGACGGCGGCGGCGCTCGCTCGCTATGGGACAGGCGGAGCAGAGCTCTGGCTCGCACGTACCGCGTATGCCGCCGCAGGCGAGCTGCCATGGGAAACCACGCCTTGTCTACGGCCGCGCAGCGCCCGCGCTAGGGCCCCATTGATGGCTGTCCTCGTGCGACATGGACTGCTACACGCTCTGGGTGTGGAGTCCGGCGGCATTGACGGCCACACTCGGCTCCAGGCGGCACTGACGGCCAATCTACCGAGCCCCATTTGAACTCCTGATCGTGGGACACGGCAGAGAACAACTCCTGATTATGGTCGGTGCTGAGCGTGGCCGTCAGTGCCGCCGGACTCCGACCACAATCAGGAGTTGTTCTCTGCCATGTTCCACGATCAGGAGTTCAAACGGGGCTCGACAGATTAGCCATCAGTGCCGCCTGGAGCCAAGCGTGGCCGTCAGTGCCGCCGGACTCCACACCCGAGCGCGTAGCAGTCCATGTCGGCGAGGGTAGCCATCGGTGGGGCCCTAGTGCGGGCGCTGCGCGACCGTAGGCAAGGCGTGGTTTCCCACGGCAGCTCGCCTGCGGCGGCATGCGCACTGCGTGCGAGCGGGAGCTCTACTCCGCCTGTCCCACGGCAAGCGAGCGTCGCCACCGTCGACGTGGGCGTGGTGCTGCTCAAGCGCCATTACCCAGAAGTTACGTAAGTATAGTTCCAGTATCTAGACGTTACGTTTTTAGTTGAAGTACCCAGAAGTTACGTAAGTATAGTTTCAGTACCCAGAAGCTACGTAAGTATAGGCTACGTAAGTATAGTTCCAGTACCTAGAAGTTATGTTTTTCAGTTGGAGTACTCGTCTAGGTATCTACAATGCAATTTACTCTTTTGATTTGCATTGTCCGGACCAGACAGCTTTTAAACTTTTGGTTCAATAGCTGCTGCCTCTTGTCTTCACTTATTCGAGGCCTTAGTGTATCGCAATCCCTTGTACACGTTTTTACCATCCAATTGCTGGAACTGTGATCCCCTCCCGCTGCCATACGTCCGCCGTGCCCGTGCTGAGGATGACAACAAAACAACACCAGCAGCCTAGATAGAGATCAGCTCTTATGCTCAGGTGGCTCTCACATCTGCATATCCGTCGACGGTGTTGGTAGTTGGTACCTATCGCTTCGACACGGAGAACCACGAGTGGAGTGAACGCTACCCTTCCAAGGCAAGGTTGAGTATGTGCCCGAGCGAGCTCAACCTCTGGTTTGGCTTCTCTGCCAAGGACCGCCACTTTGCTGCTGCCGATCTCTCCTCCACCATGGACATGGAGGACTCCCAGCAGCCACAGCTTCTTGACTCCTGGCAGGAGCTTGAGCCACCTGTACTACAAGAAGAAGGATGGCAGCAGACACAGGACCCTCAGCTTGGCTCCGGCAGGTTCTGCATTACGAGCTTCTTCTTACACACCGAGACCGGGGTCGGGATTCCTAATCCTAACACTAGTGGCTCTGGCAATAATGAATCAGAACCAATCCGTTGTTACCAGCAGAATAATGCTACTGTGCTCACTGGTGTAGAGGTGGTCGCCCAAGGCTTCAACGAAAAAGTAGTTGATCTTGGAATAGTCAAGCACAAAACGAGGTGCCACAATTCTAGCCATGGCGGCGATACTATTGTGGCAGTTTTCTGAATAATATATATACTGGGTCGCTTTTGACTCCCGGTCCATATGTATGCATGGTCTGATCGAGTAGCTTTTGGTCCCTTTTCAGAGAGAGAGAGAGAGGACTCCCTTTAGTCTAGGAGAACTTTGTGTCTTGTCCTCGTTTGACATTAGACATGAAAAGTCTACCAGTGATATCCATACTATATTGTGATATTCCTCCTTAAATTCTTAATTTAGTACTGATGCTGCCACATTTATTATATGTTAGTCTTAATTTGTGTGTTGTCTCCTGCAATGAAAAAATTAATTAATATTCGAGTGCGGGCAGAGAAAGTAGAAGGGAATATGGACCTTCTATTTTTGTTGATTACTCAGTTGGTGCATAGACACTCTTATATTTTCATTCAAAGGGTCCTGATTGAATTCAGGTCCTTCGTTTTAGATCCGACGGCCGATAGATAGGAGGATGAAGCAAATTGGGCTGGGCTAATGTGGTGAGGGCTGAGGCGGCCAAGGATAGGATGGATAAGCAGGTGATCCAGGGCCACTGGGATGGAGCACAAGAATCCAACCAGCTGACCAACCAGCTGCTCCTCGCCATGCCAACGCAGATGCGGCAGCAACCATGGCCGGGTGGTGCGGCTTCTGCTTCTGCTGCGGCAGCATTGAAATCGCGGCGGTTTCTGCTGTTGCGACCGCCTCAGTACCCGTCGTCCTCTGCAGCAGGTGCAGCAGCGGCATCCACGATATCCTGGTCGTCCTCCCGGCGGCGTCTGCTGCGTCCGCCTCGTGCCGCCACCCCCGCCGGTGGCGTGCGGCTGACGGTGTCGGACGCGGAGCTGGAGTCCCGCGGGTTCGCGGTGCGGCGCACGGCGGAGGGCATCGACGTGGCGGCGCTGAACGAGGTGTTCGCGCGCGTGGGGTTCCCGCGGCGCCAGGAGGAGCGGCTGCGGCGCGCGCTGGAGCACAGCCGCGTGGTGTGGCTGTCGGCGGCCGGGGAGGATGGTCGGCCCGTGGCGTTCGCGCGCGCGGCCGGCGACGGCGTGTTCAACGCCGTGGTGTGGGACGTGGTGGTGGAGCCGTCGTGCCAGGGCCTCGGGCTGGGCCGCGCCGTCATGGAGCGCCTCGTCGACGAGCTCCGGCGCGACGGCGTCGCCAACATCGTGCTCTACGCCGAGACGCGCGTCGTGGGGTTCTACCGCCTGCTCGACTTCGCCATGGACCCCGACGGCATCAGGGGGATGGCATACTACCGCAAGGCGTCCTTCGCGACTGCGGCAACATCGTCCTCACCACCACCCGCTTGATTCGTCTTTTGCACATCACATAAATGATTACATCATTTGTTGATCCATGCATTGTAATATTGTATTATACTTGTAATGCAGTAAAACGAGTGAACGACAGCTGGTTAATTAATTTGTAGTAGTTACGTACATTGATGATTACACAAGTGATGATGTTGTAATGTAACACTAACACGTACAGTACGACAGAGCGAGCACACTGATGACTGATGGGTGGAAATTAAGGAATCGCCATGGATGTGATGCACCGAAAGCATACGGTCGGTTTCTAGCTGGGCCTGGTGCGGCGGATGGCGCAGGCGGCCATGAGGACGAGCACGATGAAGACGAGCACGGCGAGGAAGGTGGCGACGACGGAGCCGCTGGTGCGCTGGCAGAAGCCGTGGAACTGCATGCAGATGGGCACCCAGTTGGCGCGCCGGTTGCCCGAGTGCGCCACGTACACGATGGCCGCGGCGGCGGCGCCGGCCGCAGTGAGCAGCGCCATGATCACCACGTCGCAGAGGAGGAGGAGCAGCCTGACGCCCGTGGCCTTGTTGGGCCGGAGGATGCCCACGACGGAGAAGGGCAGGGACAGCACCAGGTACCCCGCGGCGACGGCGTTGGCTACCAGGAAGAAGGTGAAGGCCGGGAAGTCGTCGAACCTCGCGTGGAACTGGAAGAAGTTGGTGAACACGGACAGCCTCTCGTCGGCGGTGCCCGTGGAGATGGCGGCCGCCAGCGTGGGGCCGAAGGCGGCCACCCTCAGAAGGAAGTCGATCACGGCCAGGCAGCGCCGGAAGCCCTCGGCGCCCGAGCGCAGCAGGAACGGGAGCCCGCCGCCACCGGTGCTCGTCTTGCGCGGCGCCGCCGCCGGTTCAGCAGCACTGCTACTTGTTGGAGCAGTGGCGTAGGACGACGATGCGGCGGCTCCTCCTGCTGCTGGTGCTGCGACAGCTGGGGCCCTGCCGTCGTCCATCTGGATCACGGTGGCGGACTCGCTTGTCATGCTTGTGCTGCGGGTTGGGAAATGGCTGCTTATTGCAATGCACCCGCGCCATGAGATTGCTAGAGCAACCAAATATATATACTACTAGCACAAGGAGGAACAGGGAGTTGTTTGAGGCACAAATGGAGATCACATCATGGAGCAAGTACATGGAAATGGAATTGGAATTGCATGCATTGCTGGATGCTTTGCCTCGCCGTCGCCGTCGCCGTCGCCGGAGTGGTTGCGAATCATTCATTGCTGCGCTCCTGCTCCTCATCCTAACTGCTCTCTCCCGGCAACTACACGCCTCTGCTGCCCATCGCCATCCTCTGCTTTACATGTTTTTTTTTTTTGGGAGGAACAGGAGGCGCTCGCGCCCCTACTAAAGCGAACGAAAGAGAAATAAATACAGAAATGTTAGAAATCAGAGTCCGACAAGCAGTTCAAGAAACAAAAAAGGAATACATTCTTTTGTTTATCACACATCGTCACAAGGGAAGGGCGGGCAGTTCCTTCAAAACACAACCCAATGTTTGTACTACAAGTACATCACCAAGATTTGGTGATAGTATCACCAACACATTTCGCACTGCCACATAGATTAGGTGTAACTAAAGTAACTGACGGTACGTCCTTCTACAAAAGGCAAGAGTTTCCCAATTCATGGTTCAAGGCCTCTAGACTTTGTATCTTTCCAAGCGAGCAAAGGAAACACATCACAGGTCTGTGTAATTCACAGCTTCAACAATACCTAGCACACATTGCTGCAGTTTTCCCACATTCTGGACAAGCTCATCAATAACAGCTGAGACACAATCCATTTTTCACGTGTAATTGTCATACACTGCTAACCATAGTAAGCACATGACACTCATTGCGGCATACATATATGTTTACACATTAACCAAGTAACTCTACACACCCAACTCATTCCCATCCCTCAGAAAGCAGAACGACAGTCTGATAGGCCAAAAAAGATAATAAGTACACGAAGATTTAAGATTCATCCACAACCATGGCGACATAAAAAACCATTGACCACAGCAACTGCCAACTCCACTCCTTGAACAACAATCCACGTACTGTACACACTTATCCCAGTTTTGCACGACTAACTCATGTCAGCACAAAAGGGCAAAATCCCTCTTACTGGAAACCACAGTGGAGGTGTCCTCAAAACATCTTTTCTCAACACAGCAGGCATCATCCCATGGTATTTTACCCTCCAGTCAAGGGAGGGCCAGCCACCTGGTGTGTTATTTATGATCTGCATGATGATAGGGAAAGGCCTCCACAGAAAGCAGAAATGATCAAGTAGAGCAGCACTACTATGACAACTGTCAACACAACTCTGCAAAAGAAAAAAAAAAGGTTAACATAAGAATACAGCATTTCTTTTATAGAAAATTTTCAGGAAAGCAACTAAACAGGAGTTAGTAGCACCTGCAGTTAACCATTGCTATAGGTTTAGGCAAGAACTGTAGTTACAGTTTGTTTTCAAGCAGGATACCAAACCTAGTTATATAATTCCATACCAATACACGAGCCTATACACAATTTACAAGTCAGTCACCCATCACTGTTATTTTAACCCACACCCCTAAAGAAGTACATATGGATGTGTATAGACATCACTACATAAGTTATTTTTCTCTGGAACTGACCAGTGAATTGCCAACAAGAAAATGAATGGTAAAAATGCAAATAGCAGGGAAGCAGTAGAAAAGGCAGCATATTTTTGTCCTGTTTTTGAAAAGGGGGGAGCAGCACTGGTAATCTAGGTTATGGATGAAGGTTGCTACAACACTGGTAGAGAAGCCAGGAGAGCACTGCTAAGCTGTGTGAAGTAAATAAGATAACCAATAAATGATTGACCTATAATGTCTTCAATATTCATACAAGGCAGAGACAGCACAAGTATATGAATGAAAGATGGAAAAGGTACTCACAGAAGCTTGGCATTCTTCATCCAAAGAGCTCTGCGGAGCCTCTTGGATTGCTTGCGGAAGTGAAAGGCGCTATCTTGCATGGTGGATGTCTTGTCCACAAGGAGCGAGATGCGATCGCCTCTGTCAAGAATTTTCTCTATGTTGTCGACCATGACGGTGTGTATCTGCAGGAGGTTGAGTTGGATACCATACGAGAGAGATGATGAGTTGAGCACCCTGAATCCCAAAGGGATGCCAATCGGGGGGAACAAACACTAACTTAGTTTGATGAGAAGGTACTTGCCTCGCTGACTTCTCCGCGGAGACGGTTGAGTGTGTCGGCGCTTGGGTTGCTGGAGAAGAACTCCATTTGCTGATGGAGCACCCTGGAGAACTCGTCGTTCATGGCATAAGCCAGCGCAGAGTGGGCGACTCTGCCGTAGTTTTTCATGAACCTCATTTGGATGTCCTCCAGGTAGAGAAAGGGGATTCTTCCTGCATCACGAAAGAAAACGGACAGAACAGATGATTGTTCAGCACACAAGGCCCAATCAGATAAAGAACTGGCCGAGACTGCCTACGGCAGCAGCGAAATCGATAACTCAAGGAACGCAGAACATGGTGTAATCAACTAAGTGGAGTAACCATCACTCCATCAGTAGCAGCTAAGTAACACCGAAGCATATATAGGAGAGAAATTCCACGTACGTATGTATGTGAATTGGGAAGGAAGGAAGGAAGGAAGGGTAGTTACTTCCGAAGGTGTCGTTGGCCATACAGAGGAAGGTGATGCCGGCGGCGTCGGATCGGAGGACGTGGAAGATGTACCGGTCCTGCGCGAAGCACAGCCTGGACTCGGCGTCGGGCGGCAGCTTCTCGAGGATCCGGCGGGCCACGGCCCCGGCGTTGCCCGAGACGGCGGCGAACTCGGCCAGCACCACCGTGCCGCGCGCCACCAGGGCGTACACGATCGCCATGGATGCGCTGGGGGTTGGGGGTGCAGAGATCTGATCTGATTTGATCTTTCTTGCCTAGGGGTTTGTTTGGGATTTCGAGCGGCGCGGCTGGGGCTCCCCTGCTCTCTCTGTCTTCGTCTCCTTGCCTCCTTGCACGTTGGACTCGCCTCCTTTTCTCTTCTGTTTATTTATTTATTTCTTTTCTATCATCATACTCAGTCCGTCCCAATTTATTTATCATTGTCGGTTTTTGTGCTCGATTTATAGAAAATATGTATAATATTTGTATCTTTAAATAAATTTATTAAAAACTAGATTCAAAGATCTTTCTAATAATATCAATTATGTATCATAAATAATAATATTTTTAATATATTTTTTTGTTAAAGTTATTTCTCGAAAAGCGAAAGCGACAGATATTTTGGGACGGAGAGAGTAGACAGAAAAATGCCCTGGTCTCTATCCATATTATTCAAATCAACGTAGAAACATGCCATTTTTTTTTTCTTTTCATCACTTGTGCCGCCAAAAAATATCTCGAAAAAAAAGATTGCCATCTTGATGACTAGCATTGCGCGTGTCACGTGCGAATGAAAAATCGGCTCATCTTTTCTTCCACTCTCCTTGAGTCAAATGCTGATGCGTTGCTCTAAATTTATTGGACAACAATCCTTCCTCTTCTCTTCTTCCTCCTTTTCCTCTCCACAATAACATATTATAGCTTAATAAGGAGGGTTTCAATCGGGTTTCATGTTGCATTTCATAGGCTATCATATATGCATTTTTAATCATATGGCAATGTTTTTAGGAGGAGAGAAGTAAATTAAATGCCTATGAAACAGGAGAATAACGATGAATGTTTTATTCATATTTTTATTCATTTTATATGATATGACAGTCTTAGAAACAATGGCATGAAACTCTCCGCTGAAAACGGTCTTATAGTCACCGAAAATTCCATTCTTTTGTTTACATACAGGGTATGTGTTAATAATGGATATTCTTTCGATGCATGATAGATGACATGTCCATCAACACCGAGGCATTTATGGTGAATTTGTCAATCTCAACATATACCGGCTTAATCATAGGATGTTGCTTGTGTGTGTGTTCATACTTCATAGGGATATATATGTGCATTCATACTTCATAGGGGGTATATATGTGCATACTTGTTAATGTGCGTCTGTACTATAACTCACAAAAGATGAATGAATAAATAATACGAGATTTTCAAAAATACAATTTCCTATAACTCACAAAAGATGAATGAATAAATAATACAAGATTTTCAAAAATACAATTTCCTACATGCCGTTTCCTTTAGGTAGCAGACTAGCAGTAGCATAGCAGTAGTAAGACATGGTCAATTGGACATGGCCCGGCCCGCTCCAGTCCAATCCGCTCCCATGTCCAAGCCATAAGAGCCTTGTCATGCCCAAACAAACTGGTGTGAGTGGTTGCAAGAGACAGAGCATCGCACAAAACAAGCACATACCTACATTTTTTATGTACACAGCACTTGCACTTATTGATTTGAACTTTCAAAAAAAATGCCACTGTTTAAATTTATTTTTCCTTCATATATGTCACTCCCGTCATTGGGCCGTTAGATGGCTGTTATGTTGGTATATGAATACACTTTTGCCCCTCTTCATGCAAAGAAGTGAATTTTACCCTATGAATACACTTTTGCCCGTTTGCTTGAGCTTTCAGCCGCTTATTTTCAGCCAGCCAGCAGTGTTTTTTTCTCGTAACAAACCAACTAACAGTATTTTCAGCCGCTTATTTTCAGCCAAGCAAACAGGCTGTATTGTCAAATTTGATGCCTCTGTTTACCCTCTGATCCCGTCCAGCGGTCCAGGATCTGAGACAGTACACCGCCCCCTCCGGTCTCGTTTCTAGATTCACCATTGTATCTTCTACACCTATAAAAAGATTGAAACATCATCGACTACCTGATGATACCAAGTCTCGATCCCTGCTCGTGTTTTCACATCTGATATGAATCATACTCCACCGCTCATGTGTCCGCGTCCTATCTGGTTCTGATATGAAAACTAGATCCATATGTCTACGTTTGATACGAAGTCCTCGAAGCTCACTTGTATGCGTCTGATTATTGATGCGGTTCAATCAAAGATGCTGAGCAGACCGTGTCCCCAGACGCAACAACCACTCATGTTGTCTCCTTCCACAATCAATCTGGTAAGGTCTCATCCTTGTGAAACTATATAACTTTCTTTTGAAATCGATGGTTAAAGTTAAAAATATTTGACTTTAACAACTAAAGTGAAAAAATGTCTCAATGAATTTGGAATAGTTTAGGACTCCCAAAATAAAACCTGTTTATTAGTTTTTTATTATATGTATAAATCCGTGGCTATACACTACTACAGAAAAACTTTATGCACAGTGTTTGGGAAATGGCCTCGGAGGTGAGTACGCATTTAAACCACCTCGGTTAATACCTGGTATTAACCGAGGCGGTCACATTTATTAAGTGAGGCGGTCACATATAGCCGCCTTGTAAAATCGATTTACTGAGGCGGTAAAAAATGTCTGCCTCGGTGAATCATTTACGGAGGCGGGCGTTTGTAAGGCAACCGCCTCGGCTAATTAGGCCCAGCCCACTTTCCAACAGAAGCCCACCACCATGTCTGACTATATAAACAAAACACAAAACCCAACTCACTTCATCCCCACTCAGAAACGCCTCAACCTCGTGCGGCGCCTCAGCCCCGCGTGACTCCGCTCTCTCACCGGTGCGACTCCGCTCTCCTCCCTCTCGCAACCTCTCCCTCTTCCACTGGTCCCTCTCCCATAGCGGCGGCGGCGTGGATCTGGGCGCCACGCCACAGCGGCACGCTCTCCCCCACGGCTCCCCTCCTCTCCTCTCGCTCTCCCCCACAGAAGGGGCTCCCGAGCCCATGCTACTGTTGCGGCAGCTTCCTCCCTTAAGCTGCGGCAATGGAGGTGGCTCCTCCCTCCCTCAAGTTGCGTCGGCGGCGGTGGCTCCTCCCTCCCCCTCAGGCTGCGGCTCCTTCCCCGGTGTCGGCGCGCTGCTCCCCCAAGCTCCTCCACTTGCGGCGGCACGCGGGGTGGCGCGGATCCAGGGCCGGGCGACACAGATCGAGGGCGGGGCGGCATAGATCGAGGGCGTGGCGGCGCGGATCTAGGGCTGGGTAGCCCCCATCCACAGCGGCGCGTGAGGTCGCCCACACCCACTGCGGATCTACTGTGGCGGCGGTAGATCTGCGTGGTGGCGATGCTGACGCAAACGCGTGGCTGCTGTGGGCGCGCGGCGAGCTGCTGGCGCGGACACAGACGCGAGCGCAGGCACAAACGTGAACGCGGACGCAGAGCGCGGCAGGTCACAGCTCCCCCGACGGCAGCGCACAGGGATGGCAGAGCCAGGCCTAGATCTACGCCTGGTTAGGGCTGGATCTGGGCTTTTTCTTTTTTCTTTTTTCTCATTTGACTTACCGTGGCGGCCATGCAACCGCCTCGGAAAAAGGTCCCATTTACCATGACCTTTTAGCCGAGGCGAATACAAAAACCGCCTCAGTTAATTCTTTTTGCCTGTCACGGTTAACATTTCTGTAGCAGTGATAGACATATTGTAGACAAAAATTAGTGGCCTCAGTTCTAATAAGTCGACTGCTTTTTTTTAATTAAGCCATTCTGGGCCGGTACTACAGGCCGCGCTCTCAACCCAAGCATGGCACGTGCTATATGGGCTGGACTGGCACATACACGATTGGCTGGTGCCATGCCTGCACCGCCGGGCCAAAATAGTTCGGCCATAGGCTGGCCCATGGGCCTCGTGCCTAAACATTAGTGCCATGTATTACAAAAACGGGTAAATTCAAATAGAGTTTGAAAAGTGAACCCTTTAACTAATAGTTGCATGTTGAAAACTAATTAAACTCAGCCAATGTGTTGCAAGATTACAAGATTAATTATTTTGTACAATAGTATTGAGTATAAAGGAATTTTCTGTTTTGCAGTAACCATGTCCAATTTTGTCATATAATAATCTTACTAGCAAATATGCCCGTGCGATGCAACGGGATGCATAACATGTTGCATGGTGCTCGCATACCCGTGTCAATAAAAATGAGGTAGCTATTTTTATTTGACTTATTTGGACTTGGCCTAACCATATATCGATAAATTCCAAGGTAATAAATGCTAGTGCAATTAGTTAATAATCATGTGTCGAAAATTAACAGGATATTGACTTAATTTGAAAAGATAACTATTTGTATGTACCTATTGTGAGTTTAAAAATGTATAGAAGGCAAGACACACACTTTTATACGTGTCACGATACGAACAGACTCCAATAGCTAGGCCATCACATTAGTCCTGCGCCGTCGATAAACACATATGTCTGTGTGTTACAAGCACTGTTCGCCTACACGGGCTACACGGCCGTGTGCATGCCGTGTAAACGGTACACGGTGTGTTACCGTGCAGTTTAGCCCCTAAACAGTACATTACATGCTACACGGGATTACACGGGCTACACGGTGTGTACACGGCCGAAACAGGCTACACGGCACAGAAAAAAAACATCCTAAACGGGGTGAGTAGCATGTTGTTTAGGAGATAGAGCATGTCTTTTGTAGGCCTTGTTTAAGGATTCAATTTTAATTCATGCAAAACATTTCAATAGTCATTCTCAGTTGAAATTACTTATTTGCATCTTGTTGTTATAATTATTTTTAGCCAAATTTTGACATATATACATGTTATAATAATTAATTTTATCAATATAGTACAAAAACGTGTAATCCGTGTAATACCGTGTACACGCCGTGTACATAGTTTACACGCTACACAGACCCACACTGACCGTTTAGCGTTTACCGTTTAGGTGAACATTGGTTACAAGAAAACGTACTCAGTGGTTATTCACCTTTTTGTGTGCCATGTATATTCTCGATCTAGATAGTATGCCCATCTAGATGATGCATACCAGATATGTTTAGTATAAAAAAATAATAAACCATATATGCACAAAGGAGTGGTGGAATTAAACTACTCCTATGCATACAGCATACCACCGGCCGTGCCAATACTAAATGGACTTTCCTGATATGGATACAGCATACCACCAGTAGCGAGTAAACCCAAAGCCAATACTATCGCGCAATTAGTTATTAATCATGTGTAGAAAATTAACAGGATATTGATTTAATTTAAAATGATAACTATTTGTATGTACCTATTGTAAGTTTTAAAATGTGCAGAAGGCATGACACACACTTTTATGCGTGTCACGATACGAACAGGCTCTAACAGCTAGGTTATCACATTAGTCATGCGCCATCAATAAACACATATATTCGTGTGTTACAAGAAAACGTACTCAGTGGTTATTCACCTTTTTGTGTGCCATGTATCTTCTCGATCTAGATAGTATGCCCATCCAGATGATGCATACTAGACATGTTCAGTATAAAAATAATAATAAACCATATATGCACAAAGGATTTTGTACCGTAGATCAATAAGAATGTATAATAAGAATAGTGCCATATTTTTCCTGAATGCAACAGAGAAAAAAGAAAAAACAATATTGAAGTAATTTTACCTAGATGCAATTCTATTTTTAGGTTTTCAAGGCCCTCTATCCCACCTCCTGTACGTACATCTTGATGGGCATCAATCCTGACATCTCCGTGATGTAGAATATCGGCTTCCGTCAGCCGCGCTCGCCTCGGGGTGGCAGATCCAGGTGCGGGTCCGGCAGGGGACGCAGCGGCGGAGCGGGCTCGCCGGCCGGCGCTGGCCCCATCTCGCAGCACGTGTTGCGGCCTCACTCGCTGTCACTGGTTGCAGGCTTCATCATATGGTTCAATGTTGACATCCATGATTTCGATGGAAATTGGAGGATTGTTGTCTATTGTTTTTTTATTCAGGTTGTTTTGGGTTCTCTCTAGGTCCGTATTTGTTTTTATTTTATAGTTGCAGGATAGTTGTATGCAGTCCTACTTTTTATTTTATAGTTGCAGGATAGTTGTATGCAGTCCTACTTTGATAAGGACCATAGTCCTAGACCAATATGTACCCGGACTGGCAGAGTGGAAAAAGAGGCTAAAATGAATTCATAACTGACCATGACTTACTGTTCATGTCTGACCACGGCTTACTGAAATCAACCTGTGTGACCATGTCCGATTGATTAAGGAATCAACCCACGTAGCTCCCTCCAACTCACATGAGAAAAGAGAAAGAAAAAAAGTTAGGTAGAGAATCAACGCATGGACGGAAAAAAAACGAATTGGAAAAGGATACGTGGAGGAAACTTCCACAGAAAGGGAACTTCCACAGAAAAACGCAACTCACGTAGCTCCCTCCAACTCACATGAGAAAATAGAAAAAAAATCAGGTAGAGAACCAACGTAATTTTCGGAAGTCTCTTTAGACTTATAGACCGGACTGGAGGACAACCCGGACTGGAATAGAACCCGGAGTGGAAGAAAAAGAGGTGGAAAAAAATCTTAGCGGAAATTTTGCCTCTTTATTATTACTAGTAAATATGCCCGAGCGTTGCTACAGGTCAATAATATAGATTTTATTTTTATTATTTAATATGTTTGAGCTTCAATGTTTAATATGTTGAAGAATTAATACACGACAGCATTACTAATTAGAGGCCCCATTGAAGCTTCCACGTTAATTCTCACTAGACGCGCTAAGAAAAAAGATAAATGCTAGAAATTGTCACGTTAATCAGAAACATTCAACTATCCAATTAAAAGACGAGCCATATATAACCATTAGATCTATTTTGTTTTCTATAAGAAATTAGCCACCTCTACCATTATATAGTATAGATAAAAAAGATAGTCCAAAATCTTATTAACGGGGAGAACAAAAAAATTCAGCCTCACGTGGAGAAAATCTCGAGCAACAACTACCATCACGTTTTAATCTATTATTAACAAAAGCTTAAGACCCTACTACGCCCGTGGCAGCCTCCCTCTTCCCCTACCCCTCTCCCGCCACCGCTTTCTTCTCCAACTCTGACGAGAACGACTACGACGCCCCTACCACGATCTGTCGTGGCTGCCTCTACTATCGCTAGGACCCAAAGCCACCCACCCCCACTGCCTGGCCGGCTTGCCTCCTCCCGAACCCCTTCAATGCCCGTCGAATTTGGAGACAAAAGAGGGGAAGAGGTCGGAGAGGGAGGCCGATGGCGACAACTCTATGTCTTCTTTAACTCAGGTGGGGGCGCAGGTGCAGGCGTGTGCGAGCTGGCACATTGCCTGAAAGTGTCTCAAATTTCCGTCGATTTAAATATAGGAAGCATGATATTTGAAATCCACATGCATGCTCACATATTTATCTCTTTTTATCTTTCTTAGATTAGATTTTCAAAAATCAAGAATTCTCAACAGTGCTGTGCGAAAATCCTTCGATTCCTATTCTTTCTCTCTCCACGAGAGAAAGGCAACAGCAGGAGAGGGCGTCTCCTTTCTTCTGCCAATGGCCTTGCTGCTATCTCTATCTTCTTCCTAAAATAAATCGAATACATCAGCATGACTTCCCGTTCCGAGCAGCTCTAGCTCGAACTTCCCGTCATACCAAATTCCAATCCAAGAAGCATGAGACCCTAAACTTTGCTCATCTCGTTCTTACGCTGCTCTCTCCACCAGCAATAAAGCTGTAGCTGGCCTAGCCGCTCCCTCGCACCGGACCGGATGCAAACAGGCAACACATATCTCCTTCCCTTGTTGACGCCAAGCACTAGCAGAAGAACCATCCAATCTAGCTGATCCCCGGATCCCCCTCTCTTATTCGATAGAAGTGAACCAACAAATCGGCAAAGACCAGTTGCAGAACACCTCGCGCGAAGCATCGGCTCCACCTGCATCTCTCTGGTTCGCTCTGTCAATTGTTCATCGCCCGGTCTTCCGTCTTGTCGGCAGCTACTGCAGGTGCAGCATGTCCACACGAGGGCCTTGAAAGCCACCGACACAACAACACCTCTAGAGCTACCGCTAGCACGGATCGACTCAAGAAAGCTCGCCGGGCAGAAGCGCTGGGGGCCTCCCCACACTACAAGAAATGTCTCGGTTTTTGACGAAATGTTGATGAAACGTGCGTCACAAACCATGCGTCTTATTCCATGGTTTGTGACGTTTATATGTTCATGTCACGTCGTTTGTGACGAAACGAATGTCAGAGAACGTGTTCTTTGACATTCTATGCTATGAACATATAAACGTCATAAACGACGTGACATGAACATATAAACGTCACATTTTGTAAAAAACCGAGACATTTCTTGTAGTGCCATCGGCATCTTCAGTGCTGGACTGCCAGGTGAGGCTCGACGCGCTCACGCGATGTGGTCTAGGGCATGTGCGTGCGCCGGGTGCATCGTGCTGGCGCCGCGTTGGGCCTCTCCATCGGCATCTTCAGTGCCAGGTGAGGCTCGGCGCGCTCACGCGATGTGATCTAGGGCGTGTGTGTGCGCCGGGTGCATCATGTCAGGCGTCGACCTGCTGCCTGCAATGATGCTCATGTGCTTATCTTTCTAAATTCTCATTCTTAATTTATATTTATATCTATATATATTATTTCTGATGTCTGCGAGTCATGGACGGTCACGGGGAATAGATTTCTAATTTGATCGTTGGCGTTCCAATGACACGTGGCTGAGCCGGACTCCCGTGAGGCAACACGACGGACAACAGAAGCTAATTAGACACAGATAGATGAAAAAAGAACGTGGATTAGGCCAAACCAAACCAAAAAAATAGAAGAAATTTTGCCTCTTTATAGAGAAAATCGGACGTGAAAAATTTTAGACCGGAGGATAACTCGAACTGGAATAGAACCCGAAGTGGAAGAAAAAGAGGTAAAAAAAATTTGGCGAAAATTTTGTCTCTTTATTATTAGGTATAGATATAGATATAGATATAGATATAGATATAGATATAGATATAGATATAGATATAGATATAGATATAGATATAGATATGACTAAAGAATTGGATATCCAAAGGTATATAGATCGTAGAGAATTTACTACTAAAACAACAGAATCTGTGACTGGACCATGCTTGTTGTGGACGTGGAGCTTGGACGACGCTCGGTGACGTACGTGTGGAGTATGTAGTAGTATCGTGTATATAAAGGACTGTGTAGCGTGAGTATGTAGTAGCTAGCCGATCATCAGTCGTCATGGAGTCATGGTGGTCATCATCTTGTGCACGTTGCAGCGGGCCTCCTGCTCTCTTCGCGCCATCTCCCTCACCTCATCGTCGGTGAAGGGCGGCGGCAGCGTGCAGGGCTGGTAGTCGGCGACGTACCTCTCCCTGGACTGCATCATGAAGTCGAATTCCCTGTTATTAGCGTGCGCGGCGGCGGGGCAGGCGATGGTCTCGGCGCACAGCTCGACGGCCTTGTCCGGCACGGTGGGCTTGTAGCGGAGCAGGCTGGCGTACTGGGTGAGCAGGTGCAGCATGTAGTCGTAGACGTAGTCCATGCTGAGGTCGTGGCGCGCGAATCCGCTGCCTTCCTCGGCCATCCAGCGCGCCTGCTCCGGGTGCGCGTTGCCCCAGTCGACGGCGAACTTGATGTCGGCGCACTTGCGGGCGCCGGGGTCGATGGGCCAGTAGTGCCTGCCGGCGACGAGGCCCCGGGAGAAGAAGTCCTTGAAGGGCGTGGCGACGAGCAGCACCGGCGAGTCGCAGGCGAGGATGTACTTTTGGCTCACCGACCACGACCGCCCCCGCACGTAGATCTTGTACCTGTACCGGCACTGCTTCGCCAGGTTGGAGTCCCGGAATCCGTCCCGGTTGGCGGCGCGCCAGTCCTGCCAGAACACGCGCGTCCTCCACTCGCCGGACGAGTCGTTGCACCGGAGGAGGTCGCTGCGCTCGCCGTGCACGGTGGGGTTGCCCTTCCAGTACGCGTACGGCTCCCGCTCCGCCCACGGCAGAGACGCTGTCTCGGCCGCCATCTCCTCTAGCAGCGGCACCCAGGGCCGGATGTTCACCTCGGGCCACCCCCAGAAGGACCAGTCCGGGAACACGATGTCCACCGTCGTGTCGTCCTTGCAGTACCGGAACAGCGGCGGCGGCGCGGCCTCCGACGACCTGACCACGGGCATGTCGTCGCAGTTGAACATGAGGTCCAGGTCCGGGACGCGGCCGGGGTAGCGCGCCAGCAGCTGCGCGATGCCCCACTGCGTGAAGGTGTCCCGCGTCTGGAACACACGGTGGTACGTCTCCACGTACGCGCGGCCGTCCACGATCACCAGCCGGAACGCCGCCCGGCCTCGGCCGCGCTCCACTGTCTCGCGCGTGATCCCCGTCTCGCGCCATGGCGACAGGTCCGAGTGGATATACCTGAAGTACTCCGGGCACTGAGGGGGAGGGGCTTGTTTCTTCGATGATGATGATGATTTGGAGGCCACTGATGGCGACGTAGAGGGGGATTGTACTGCTGTTGTGCCTGTCCGGCGGCGGGGACATGCCGATGTCAAGGAGGAGGAACTATTGTCGTTGTCGCCGCAGCTGAAGGGTATGGGCACGAGGTCCGCTTCAGGTGAGGGGACGTGGTGAGGAGACCATCGGTGCTGCTTCACGCCACCGCCGCTCCAAGGCAGAAACGTCTGCAACCAACATGCATGCAACTATATTGTTACATCTTACATTTACAACATGTAACAATATCATACAAAAACGTTATTATTTTTCTAATACGACGAGCGTTAATACGCAACTATTAAGCTACTGGAATTTTTATTATTTTTTTCAGCATCTTAACGACCTCAAATGTAAAACTCAAAACTATAAAGTTATAGATCTTATCGAGAGCAACAACTTTGATGTAAAGAGTATCTTTATTTGACACTGTCTAACGTGCTAGATTTTGCCACGCTAATGCACGCATGTGGCGTGACAACGTTATTATGTCACATCAGCGACATTGACACGACTAAAAAGGTCAGATCTGCAAAAGTTTTTAGGGACAGTTAATATTAAAATATTTAATAAAAAGATTTAATAAAAATAGAAAAAAAATCCTCAGCCGCTAGCATGAAGCACTTAGAACTGTGTCAGCTAGGCACTCCTTTATTCTGCTTCTGCTAGCTAGCTAGTGTGTGTTTCCATTTCCAAGTCAAGGTAGGGGGAAAAAAGATGAAGGGGCCGGGCGAGTGTTGACTTGTATTAGTATAATTGGGTTAATTAGTTTCTACGACTCCTACTACTGCATGTAGGAGTAGTATACTATATAGTAGGCAGGTAGGATGGATAGGACATACTCCTATATATACACGTAGATGACGACGACTACAAGTTAGTTTGTGTTGTTATCATATCGTACGTCATGGTATGATATATATATTATTACTATAAAGCTATCATGTCTGGAAGGTCGGACACCACGCTCCACTCATTGTCGCGTACGCTGCTTGTCTTCAAAAAATAAATCAAATCCCCATGGAAAGCTCGTCTACCCCACTCAGCGCTCATACGTCGTGGCTTCACGGCGCCGTGCGGCCGTCCGACTGTCCCAATCCACTGCGCCGCCGTCTCCATCCTGCGCCGCCACCCACTCCGGTGCGCCGCCGCCGCCATCCCCCACGGCGTCCCCATCCCCCGTGGCACCTCCGTCTCTCACGGAGAGGAGAAATCCTCCGCATGAAGTATGCTGCCAGCGGCCCCATCGACTGCAGCTGCCGTCGGCGCCTCGCCCTACGCCTCCAAGCTCCATGCACGTGCTTGCCGAGTGCAGCGGCGCCTCCGTCCCCCGCCGCGCTCCTGTGCTTCGTCCTTCGCCGCGCCCAGGCTAGGCGGCCAGGTGAGGGGGGCGTCGCTGGCTAGGCCCAGCCCAGGCACAGGCGTAACTGGCCGCTGCCAGGCCGCGCCAGCATCTTCGACTGCCGGTTAGCTGGAACCAGCCGTACCCCGCTCTTGCGCTGCGTCGTACGGAAGAAGGGTGAAAAACGTATGGTGTAAGCGTTTGTTTCAAGTGTTTTGAATGTTTCAGAGATATGTTGCAAGTGTTTCTGGATGTTGCATATGTTTTCACATATATCATGTACTCCCTCCGTACTCGTAAAGAAAGTCGTTTTGAACAACGACACGGTCTCCAAAACACAACTTTGACTTCTTGTTTTTATAAAAATATTTATCAAAAAGTGATATATGTATACTTTTATGAAAGTATTTTTCAAGACAAATCTATTCATATAATTTTCACATTTTTAAACTCAACAATTTGAGAGTTATTCATGATTTATATTCCCAAGGTTTGACTCAAACCTTGTCCTAAACGACTTCCTTTACGAGTATGAAGGGAGTATGTGTTTTATCTGGATGTTGTGTATATTTTTTCAGGAGTTTTTTCAGGTGTTTTAGACACATGTTTTAAATGTTTCATTTATTTTCAGACGTATGTTGCAATTGTTGTATCCGGATGTTTTAAAATTAGATGAGTGTTGCTTTTCCCTCCTCGCCTTCTTGTCTCGCCACGGCGTCAGGCACAGGAAGATGGAGGTTGTCCCCGGGTGAGCCCCACGTGCTTGCGGGCAGGCGCAGCAGGTGAGACGCGGGCGGGGGCAGCAGCGTGGGTTTCCGGGCGCTAGCCACGCCCATATTATTAAGGGCACATATGATGCATGCATGCACGTGAGGATCCTATCCATTCCTACGTAGTTAGAGGAGTACACAGTACCGATGCGTAGTCGAGGTGGATCCAGCGGCTGGTGCCTCCGCCGCCGCCGCCGACGAGCAAGGCCAGCAGGAGGAGACCGGCGATGACCAGGGCCACGCCTCTGGTGGGCACCAGATTCTGCGCCCGACGCCTCCACCACGCCGCCACCAGCTGCCGCTCTGCTGCTGCTGATGATTCCACCAGCTGCGGCGGCACCAACGCCGCCCCCTCCTCGTCGTCGCGCTGCTCCTCCGAGCTCTTCATGGATGGATGGAACGATAATGATGGATGCCTAACTAGCTAGTATTAGTTTGCTTTGCTTGGACTAACCAAGCTAGCTAGGTTAATTTATATGCATGGTCGCATGGATGATGGATGGAAGGCTAGCTATTTGACCGGCCGGGCCGGGGGAGAATTAATTGAAGAAGAAATTAAGCTGCAGAGCACTCCACTAGCTAATAGTCAGCGCACGCAGATCGAGGGACTCCATTGCGTGTTAATCGGCAAAGAAGAACCACCTTTGCGTGGTCTTTACTTAAACAACATATATATATCTAGCTAAGCTAGCTAGTCAAGAAGAAGAAGAAGAAGAAACACGTATAATATACCACCAGTCCACTGCTACTACGGTTACGTTGCTCGCGCGCTAGCTCCCTTTCCCTTGATTTCCTCGTCAACCAGGCAGACGCCATACCTAGCTACTACTCTTGCGTGCTTCTTGGTGGATGTAGGGACGGACGGCATGCATGGTGCCGTTTTTACATACGCTCGGACCGGACGCTTATTTGTCTTTGGTGTGTGCTGCAAGTTGCAACTGCAAGCACGCGCGCCATGGCGTGCAACCTGGAGGTCTGCAAGAAAGAGTCGCAGCACAGCTTCAATCAAGTGTGCACCCCCACTCAATCAAGGATATGCACCCCCCACGAGCCAACATGGTAGCATGAAATAAGCTCGAGCCGACCAATGGCAAGCAAGTAATTACTGCATGTTTGCAGACTATCTCTAGTGTTCAGATTTGTATTGTGGAGATTTTTTTCCCATTTAAGGTACAAACAGACTCGATACCAAATAGACATAAGATATATAGTAAGGTTTATTTGGATCGGCTAAGATTAATTATTACCCGAGCTAAAATGCTAGCTAAAAAATTAGTCATCTAACTATTAGTCAGTCCATGATTGTATCCTTCGCTAATGGACTAACCACTAGTCAAGGCTTGTTAAAATTAGCCCTACTATTTGGATGAACTAAGCAAATTTTTAGATAAAAGTTGTGAGACACTTAGCCTATATATAGGATCCAAATAGACCCTAAGTAGAGACTCATTTTTCAGTCTTTCATAACTACTAGCAAAACATGCCTGTACATTGCAATGGGCATACAATTTATGACTCAGTGATTGTACAATTTTTTGTAAAATTTAAATGAGTTTAGTCCAACCTTTAATCAAATAAATATAATCCCGCATGAAAAATTGACAAGAGTACGTTGGAAAAAAAAACAGAAGAAAAAAAATTGCCAAACGATCAGAAATCATGTACGTGTACATAAGTTCGTCTGGGATTTATCTCATTGCTTCAAGTTTACCTGTTTCATGAAAAAAAACATTTACAAAACTAAACAAAAACATTGATCTCCATAAGAGAAACGAATAAAAATACTAAAACAGAGGAAACTACCAAACAAATATCGGAAACCAGCTTGAGAAAAAATAGAAAAAAATCATCTCCCATACAGAATTGGAAACCATCAATCATATAAAAAAAATATGTGAAAATTTTAAAAGGGGAAAATATTACGTAAGGAAAACATAGAAACATCAAGTGAGGGAAACAAATCCATCCAAAAAAAGTGGTGTGGAAAAAATAATAGAAAAGCAAATTTGGAGCATCTATATAACGATAAAGATTTTTTAGATGATATAACAATAAAGATATGAAACAATAATTTTGTTGATTCAATAGTTGAAGTATATATAGGTTTTTGAAGATGGCGTATTAGAATAGGAAAGGAATTATATATATAAGTATTCAAAGATCACATATTGGAATAGGAAAGGAATTATACAATCCAGAGATAGCATGAGGTAACTGTCTATTGGAATAGAAAATGAATTGTACAATCAAGAAAGATAGCATGAGATAATTGTTGCCATGTATGTCTGCAAAACCAGCCCACGACAAACCTAATGTACTCCAACTGTCCACAAAACCAAAGGGAGGAGTCGTGGTTTAATATTCAAGGTAAGATTTATCTTATTTGTATTTTTGTTTTTCTTTTTCTATTTGATCAGGATTTTTATTTCTATTCAGTTTAGGATTAGAATTCTAGCTATCCAAGTTATCTCAAGAGTCCGGGTCACATCATACACGACCCAATACGTTTTGGAATCGAACTTCGTATCGCGTTAGACAAGAGCTATTATAACTCGTATGAACACGGTTATATATAAATTCGGACGGAGGAAACTCTTTATTGTCTGGAAGCCAGAGGGAGACGGACAAAAAAATAGGCTGAAATTTTGCCTCTTTATTATTAGGTATAGGTATAGATTAGGAGCTCTGATTTATAGCCTTGATTTGTCGGACTATTAAGTTCAATAAAAGTTTATTTTAAATGGGTTAGTCATGGCAATATGCTATTTGGATCACTAATCCCATTTGATTATGTGGCAAATAATCATCAACATCTAATTTTCTATACACAAACTCTCACTACAACATGACACCCCCTTTTACAACGCAAATATGCATTGCTAAAAGTCCATATATGTGTTGGCAGGGTCTATACCAATGCATCTAATATGTGTTGCTTAAAGTGGCGTTGCAAGGATCAATTCCAACACTCACTTATCTGTTGGTAACACATACTAATAACCGTTGCAAAGTTGCAACACATAATGATAGGTTATGGCACCGCTTATATGTGTTTGTACAAACCATCGGCGAACTACTTCTATGGTTTGTTGCAACATATTGATTTACTTTGTTGCAACACTTATATGTGTTGTAAGGAATAAACCATGCAACCATTAATATCATAAATATTTAATTTTTGAAACAAACATAGGGATAATGCTAGTCCAATTTAATTAAAAATGCAAGACCATCCGATATACAGAAAATAAGCACACGGTGGGAACAGAGCATAAATTTGATA
Source organism: Saccharum spontaneum (assembly GCA_022457205.1). Lineage (NCBI taxonomy): Eukaryota > Viridiplantae > Streptophyta > Magnoliopsida > Poales > Poaceae > Saccharum > Saccharum spontaneum. Next base: position 553,562 of record CM039605.1, on the reverse strand, counting down.
GACAACATCTAATATGTGTATTTGTAGTTATAGCAATAATAGGCTGAGGAAACCGTGTTATTCTTTGAGGTCGATTGCCAGGTCTTGAAGACCCAACTGGAGGACCCATCGAGTATGAGATCATCTATTGGAGGCCTTTGTTTCGATATTATAGAGCTAGGCAAGAGTTTTGTTGATTTTAGAGTTGAGTGGGTGTGTAGGGAAGCCAACTCGGTGGTCCATTATTGTGCTTGTATGGTGACGGCTACCGAGCGCTCCTTCTTTTGGCTTGACTATGTTCCGAATTGGTTAATCGAACTAGCAGCCGCTAATTGTACTCCCGTCTTGAATTAATGAAAGCTCTGTGACACTCAAAAAAAAAACTTTTGGTTTTGCCAAGCAACCATTTAATTTGCTGGACATCAATGACGAGGACAAGTAGGAACTACATGGTCTTGAAAACCAATTATTTTTTTGTTAGCATCCTTACTAGAATTTTTGTCACGGTTGTTATTGGTAAGAATAGAGATGCGACAAAGATTTGACAACTATGAAATATGTACGTGATTATCTTGGGGCATCAATGACTATCCAGCCACATGGACATGCATGGTGATTGGTGAGCAACGAACCAAACATATCCATCCTCATCGATGGCCTCCTTGGGAAGCATGACGCCGATTCATCAGCAAGTTACCTGGTAATAAATTTTCAGCTCCCGCGTGAACAAACCTAGTATTTGCAAAAGATGCAAATAAATGGAAAAGGTCGTCTCAAAAAAATAAATAGAAAAAATCAATAGTGTAATAATTTAAAAATTGATGGGTAGCATTGTTTTAAGTTATTTAGAAATTTCCAAAGTTTTGGAACCATGTCAAATAGAATATCGATTAAGAACATACTCCATCCATTCCAAATTATAAAACGTTTTGACTTTTCTAGATATATTGCTTTTACAATGTATCTAGACATAGTATCTATACTATAATTGACCACTTTAAATTATACTTAGTTCACCCAGTAAAATGTTCCCCGCTGAGAGCCTCCAACTATTGTGTACCCAGAAAATTACACACAGAAATTCTACATCATCAAAATCAAAGGATATAAAACACCTTAACCAAAAACCGATGGTCATGATCGAATGTGTGATGCCAGGCTTCTCACCCGGCTTCTCACACCCCGCGCCCTCTGCATCATCACGCGCTCCACGCGGCCACGCCCCTGCCCATCGGCCAAGATTCGATCCTTGTTCAGTTGTTTTTTTCCTCGAAAAAACTTCCTCTCCTCTCCCGTCACTTCGTCTTTTTTTCGTTGGAGCGACAGAAGCCGCGTACCTCTGGACTTCCGCCGCAGCCACCTTGGTCCCTGCTTCGGCGAACTCCCCAGCTCCGGCTCGCCGGCGATGGCCGGATCTGGTGGATCTGGTCTCCCTCTACCTCCCCACCCCCTTCTTCTTCCTTATCCATGGGAAACGTGTCTTCTAGGGTTTAATTGTCTCGCGAGCTTTTGATGGTGGTGCGGGCGCGGCCGCCGCCGTGGTGAGGGAGGTGGCGGCAGTGCTCGTCTGCGGCCTCCGGGGGCGACCTGTGGGCACTAGTTGACGTCACGCTAAACGCGGCCGCGCGGGACTGCCCCGACGACCTGTGTGTGCCGCCACGATATCGTCGACCGCCTCTACGCCGCCGCCAGCGGCTGTAGCAACTGCGCCGGGCATCCGTCACCTGTTCCACTTTAGCGGCGGCGAGGCTGGATGAGGAGGACGGAGATGCAGCTCTGGCTTGTGACCTGTTGCGCCTTCTACCAGGGTAACCTCCGCACCCTGCTTACTTGCATGTGCCTGCAATTCGTTCGTCTTCACGGCCGCGCCCTCAAATGTTTGTTCCTTCCTTTTCGCTGGTGGGCAGGGAGCACGGACCACAGGGGCACGCCACACAGTTCTCTAGAAGGACCGTCACGTTCGAGCACCAGCCTAGAGCAACTTGCATACACCCTTTCTCATGTTCATCATCCTCCTCTGTTACTGTAACCGCTAAGAACAGCCTGATTACTAGGATACGCAAATCAAGTGAATTAGTAAATTTATGGTTGATATTACTCACCTTGTCGTCATGTTTTATGTATTTGTTTTACTTATTATTTTGGATAGCCTGGTAATCCTCCTCACAGTTCATGTGATTGATTTTTTGAGGTAATCTGTCTATTTTACATCTTTTAGTAGGGAAGTTGCTTACCGAATAAAGGAGGAACCTAAGGACATAGCTATGGAGGTATGTTTATTGCAAGCCAGGCAGATATATTTTGTTCACTCGAAGCAGGCGAGCCAAGGCGCATCATTGACGCCTTCGTCACCATCATCCTCATCCACGAGCAACCAAAGCTCAAGGTCAGTCTGTCTATACCTGATAATCCCTGCTTCTTTTCATCTACTATCTCAGGTTTTGTGCTAAAAGGAGTGATTACTGGTTGCAATATACATTGCTTTTGTCTGTCCTATAATCAGGCTCCAAGGTATGTGTTCCATTGTCTATGAACTGTTAAAGAACAAAAACTTTTTATTTATGCTACTTTTTATTTATGTTAAAAAACAAAAACTTTTAATGTTTCATCTCTAGTCTACCCCAACTTGCTTGGGACAAAAGGCTATGTTGTTGTTGTTGTTGTTGTTGTAACAAAAACTTTTAATGAACTGAGATTTATAGGCTGCTTCTGACAGATCTTCTTTGGAAGGCCCACCAAGGCACCAGTATATGATTTCCGCTAGACTGAGAAGTATTAACGCCCCTCTTGGTAGATATGAATTTCCCTCGTGGTAGATATGAATTTTCCTAGGATATCCATTAGAATGACCTTTTTCTGGATGATTTTCCCCCTAAACTCTTGCAGGAAATCTTAATGCCAAATGGAAAGATCCTTTTGTTATTCAGTCTTTGCCCTGCCATTCACTTAAGGATATGACTATTATTCTGCCTCAACATGCAGTGCCCACACATTTTTGTTTGTCTTCTCTTAATTTGTTAATCTTGGTTCCTGTCTTATATATAGTCAGCCTCATCTCTCAAATTGTTTACTATCATTTCTCTTTTGTTTGACAGTACAAAATATTTGTGACAATATGATATATTTCGAACATTTGGTGTAAACACTCTTTCCTGACAATATGATATATATCTGCAGCTCTTGCTGAGGAGACGGTGGAGGCAAGGATCATGCTTGTTAGCTTCCTGCCGTGCAAAATTGTAGTCCTTAAATATACCATTTCGTTGGTACTATAAGTTTACTATGTGGTAACTTCAGTTATCTTGATTGCTGCTTATTGATCCCTAGGGCCCGGCAATCAGATGCTAAATCAGTAACTTGATGTGTAGAAAATGAATGAAGAGTTTATAGGGTTCATATGCTAATCATAGTTATTGGGTTAGCTATTTAGTTGATGACATAAGAGGACCGACTCAATATTCAGATGTGGCATTTATGGTTCTTTTTTACTTAATTGACTGGTCTCTTTTTGCAACGAATTATATAGTTTTTGTTTGAAAAATTAATAATCATATAGCATCAATTTAATTGTGTTGGAGTGCTTTACTGGTTTTTTTTCCAAGATGCAGACGGTATGTACCGCCCTCTGGAATCAGGATGACTATTGTTGTGTTATCTGTTCAAGTACCGTCTTTAATTTCTGTTATACTTAACAGGTTTAGATTTCTGATAGTTCATCACCTTGTGCAGTGCTGGCACACTCCTACTCTTTTGTGAGATAGAGTATGCTTCTATAACATCGACAAGCAAAGTTGGATGGTTTGTTCAGTTCATAAAAACAAAGGCAATAAATTCACATTCTACTACATGGAACAGGAAATAGCCT